>CM053614.1:69971652-70016702 GCA_028646535.1 Procyon lotor | reverse complement strand
GTAAATACAAACTTCTTTAAGATTCAGAATTGAAGTGGGGATATTACAGAGGGAAGGTTTTACTCTGATGAGTTGTGAGCAGATAACCATGTGATCACAGAGACACATGGAGGCCAGTTTCAGGGTTTTGATATGTTAGAATTATTCTGAATTCACCTTTCTGTCGAATGCATCACCGAGTGGTAGCGTGTCACTTTTTATTCCGTCTGGATTCTCATGTGTATGGTATCTGGAATATGCCCTTTGAAATATGTGAAAGAGACGTGAGCTAAATAAATCATAACCTTTCCAGGTCAATATTTGCTTCTGGGAGTTTTATCAGATATAATTATATAAACAGTCTTTGTGTGCATGTGTATATACTCAATATTTTTGTTGTTGGTTTTCTTAAAACTATTGTACGAGGCTTTATTCAAACTGAAAAATACATCTAGAGTAAAATGTTCCCACCTTGAATCCTGTGGACTCACAGATATAATATAAGACTATATGTTGAGTTCTTGGTATAATATAGGAATATATTTTGAGTTCTTCCAAGGAGCTCATTGGAAGAGTAGCACTCTAAACTAAACTTGTTGGTCTCTTGGAAGACAGAAAACTCAGGCTTGTCTAAGAGCAAACCCTTCTGTTAAGCCCACTAAAAACCAGCCTTGATGATGATGATGATTTGATAGCACTCTACGACTGATAGACTGTTTTATGTTCCCTTAAACTTTCTAGCAGAGGTGGCCGTGTCATTCAAATGTCAGCTTTGTGCCAAGTGATTCTTTGTAGTGTCAAGCTTTTCCACTTCAAACAAACAGAAAAAGAAAGGCAGCAGGAATGTATTTTTTTCCTGTGTGGTGATTTTTTAAAATAAACTATTGTTGTATAACATGCATCTTAGGAACTTTTTTTCGTCTTTGAAAAGAAACCTAATTAGGTATGCTTCTAAGTCCCTGGAAAACTGTGTGTATACGTGTGCGTGTGCACATGCATGTGTGGGTGTGTGCATATGCACACATGTATGTATATTTAACTCTTGTAGGCATCTGATGTCCAAGTGTTGTATATCTTTAAACTTAAGGTAACAGACTGTCCAGTGGGATGGCTATCCATCCAGTTAAGGTGGTTCGTACGTCAATTAAATGGAACAGAATCACTTTGATTCTCATCATTCAGCTGATTTCTTTGTGTAAAATTTTTTGTTGTTAAAATTTTTTACTGGTGCTTAAACAGTAAAAAAAAAAAAAAAACCTGATACTTTTAGCATTTTAAAGTACCTCATTTTGTTCAAGCTGTAAGCTAACACAAATGTCAACTGATTTCTCAAACCTTCTTTATTTCATTTTTAAGACCCCACCTTAGGGGTTATCTGTAGTCAGATGACATTTCTTAAGACTCAAATGTGCTGTACCCTCAGTTCAGTCATTTTTTAATATTTGTCCTGTGAAATTTCAAATTAATTGGTTGTATATATATTTTTTTTCAACCTTTTCTAATCGGCATCTGTTAAGTGAAGGCTTGTTTTCCTTATCGATTAGTGTGATTTCTTTCCTACTATTTCACCATGCCATGTTTTTAGACCTAGTTATCCTTTTACCTGAATATTTCTGTTTTTCCCTCTAATAATTTTCCATTTAGTGTGTGAGCACAAATTACTCTGACAACTATGCTGATCATACATTTCCTTATGTTTCCTAGTATCATTTAAATGTTGCCTTGTTTTCTTCCCCCATTACAGAGTTGAGTCAGCTTTGCAAACTGTTGAAGTAAAGATTAAGTCTGTCAACATTTTTAGGTGGCCTGTGAAATTTACATATTGATTTGGCCCTGCCCACATGAGCACTGGCCACATATACAGAGGTGCTCTCTCTTTAATCTCTTTTCCACACAGCTCCTACCATGGCTTCTATTAAACATTTGGGTAAGTTTACTTTCTAATTTTAATGTACTTATCTTTGCTTTGATCCTGTGTTTCCATCCATGAGATTACATGGTTTAAATCCAAACTTAAATTACCCTGACATTCTGCATTTTACCTTTAATGATGTCCTTGAAATTCCCATTTTAAGACCATCTTAGAAGCCTCTGTTTTAGTCTCTCAGGCTTTGAGTGGCATTACATCATACTGTTATGTCTTAATTATGTGCATCTTAATTATGTGCATCTTAATTATGTGCATCTTAATTATGTGCATCATTTATCTTTTTCCTGCATGTGAATTCCATCTGCCCACTAGAAAGCAGGTAAAACATGCCATTGGTTTCTTTCACAAATAAGCATGGTAGGAATTGAAAATAATAGATGTATGTTTATACACATAGTCACAGAATTATGTATGTATATACATGTGCATGGATATGCATATGTATGTATCTAAATCTCTTTGGCTAATTATTCGCAAAGATTAAAGTGATAAAACAAATTTACTTATGGTTGACACTGATAACTGATGTTCTGAAATAGTTTACAGGCCTTCAGAAGGATTTTATTTAATTTCAAAATAATTCTATTAGGAACCACTTATAGACTATGTTCACTGCTCATTCTCTGTTGTAGTTAGAAATCATTTTCTTCTAAATGTAACATCAGGTTATTCAAAATTGTTTAATTTGTACAAATGTGTCAAAATATATACAAATTTAGGTATTGATCAAGAACTTTTTAATCTCCTTTTTTCTTTCAGAAAAGAGTATAGGCTCTTCATTCAGTCTATCTGGGTTTTAATATGTGCCTTGACACACACCAGCTTTGTGACCTCAGTTATCTAAAGAGCCCAGGGAGGTGGTATGACAGGTCATTGAGTAAACACAGGTGAAAGACTTAGTTCAATGAGCCTCCAATGTGTCTGAGCTCCCTCATTACATCATCATCATCATTTGTAGGTCTTTGCGTACCCAAGCAATCTAAAATTGCAATGTATATTATACTAAGATTCTTCATTTCCTGGCCTGTAAAAAAACCAAAACAACAACAACAAATCACTTAAAAACTTCCATCCCCTAGTAGAAGCTACATACAGATTTACATTAGTTTAAAACCTAATATCTGATTCGATCTTTCAGCCTGAGAGTGTAAGTGGATTCTGTATGATTATCCCCTTGGTGAAGAAAGAAAATCAGAAGTACAATGACTATGTGTTACTGAGTCCACAAATCTTGTTGTTAAAGCAGTGATCAGAACTCGGGCCATGTGACTCCTCTGTTAAGAGTCCTTTCAATGCGTCTATCATCTGCTTCTCAAATATGTTGCAATATTTGTTACACAACTTACTTTACTCTTCCTCTTTTACTTCATAAGTGTTAAATTCCATGAATCAGCTTATCTGAAAATATTGTTACAAGGAATTTTCTTTAAACTATACAAATACTAAAAGATTTATTATTTTTAATATTTTTGAAATGAAGAGAGTCTCAAAATATGACACAATATTTAAACGGAAATTACTGTGACAGCTAATGGCATAAGAATTTTAAACTTTAGTAGTAAAAAATTAGACAAAAAATAAAGTTTAAAATTGTCAAAAAAAATTTTTCAAGCTGTCAAATGTCAGAAGACTGGCCAGTTCCTTATTAATTCATAAGGAAAGGACAAACAAATTCATGGAAGAAAAATGAACAAGAATATATTCACAAATACTTTAAAAATTTATTTATTTTAGAGACAGTGTGTGCATGAGCAGGGGGAGGGACAGAGAGAGAGTGAGAGAGAGAGGATCCTAAGCAGATTCCCTCCTGAGCAAGAAACCCATGCAGGGCTCGATCTCACAACTCAGCAAGATCAGGACTTGAGCCGAAACCAAGAGTCAGACATTCAAATGACTAAGCCACCTAGGCACGCCTCACAAATATTTTAGTTTTTCTGTATTCTCTTTAATAATGACAAGTGCCTCACAAATATTTTAAAATAGAAATGGCTAATATACCTAAAATAGGTTCAACTTCATTCACTTGAATATTTACCAATGAAAAAGTACTTGTTAAAAACTCAAAATTCAGTATAAACCAGTATGAGTGTGTATGCAGACAGTCTCACACATTGTGATGTAGATGTATCAACAGAGATCTGGTAAAACTCTACCCCCTGCCAAAAAAAAGTACACACTTTTGACCTAGAAATTTCACTCACTGCTCTTTACAGGTATCCTAGAATATGGAAATGAACTATATGTCCATGCGATGATATTGTAATGTTGTTGCGTGGTGATAGATGAGAGCTACACTGGGGAGCCCAGCATAACATACAAAGCTTTTAAATCACTGTGTTGTACACCTGAAACTAACATTGTGTGTCAGCTGTACTCAAAAATTTTTAAAACTGTATATGAATGTTTAGCATTTTTTGGTAAGATCAAAGAACTGCCAATAAAAAAAGTGTCCATTAAATAAGAGATCAGTTATTTAAAAGATAATACACCCTTTACTATGGAATATTTTTCCAATAACGGAAAAAGAGAGCATTGACTCTATCCAAAATATGATATATCCAAAGCATATAATTTGAGAGGGGTCAGTTGCAGAAAGTAGGATTTGGTGTATGTATTATTCTATATACATATGTATGTAAGTTTAAAATTCATAAACCAATAGGCAGTTGAGGAGAACCTAACTGAATTGGGGGTTGAGACTTCTCATTTTATACCTTTTTATAATTTTCAGTAGTTCTTATTTGTCCATATTAGTTTAATAAATTCCCTAAGATAAACGTTTGATTAATAGCCAATGATCACCATAGCAAGTATTGATTAAACACTATATATCAGGCTCTGTGCTAAATCCTTTCTATTATCACTGTCCATCTTTACAACAATTCTGAAAAGATGATACTTCCACTGTAACCAAGAGAGGAGAAGTTGTTATCAACAAAGCACATACTTTAGGAAGTGATGAACTCCAAATTCGACCTCTGGTCCATTGACTTTCAAAGCAGATGTTCTTCATCCCAATCAAACCATCGAATATTCGTGGTATGAACAGACAGCCTAGTATCTTCTGATTTCTGGCCATCCTCACTTTTTTTTTCCCCCAAGGGGGAGGGAGGGAGAGGAGAGAGAATTTTAAGCAGACTCCAAGCCCAGTGTGGAGCCTGATGTGGGGCTCGATCTCATGACCCTGAGACCATGACCTGAGCCCAAATCAAGAGTCAGAAGCAACCTACTGAGTCACCCAGGGTCCCCCATTCTGACTCCTTTTAAAATACTATGGTTATGACAACTATTGTGTGTATCCGTTTATTTAATTGGTTACCAGGTTTGAGTCTGGTCTTCACTCTGGGGATTCAGCAGTGAACTAACCAGATGAATGTCTCCCTCCTCGTGGAGCTAGTATTTTAGCAGATGCAAAAACAGGACCAAAAAATAAGCCAGATCTATGTAGGATAGTGCTATATAATCATAAGAAAATAGAAGGGAGAAAAGGGGCAGGAGCCCAATGGAAGGAGTTTGAGTTTGAGTGCCAGTGATCAGGCCCCTGTCATGTGTTGCAAAGAAGTCCCTCACTTAGTTCTTATCACCATCCTCTTACTTAGTTTTGTCCATTTTTTGATTAAAAAAATAAGAGTAAGTAGTCCTTTAACGACTGACCTCCACTCGATTCAACCAGTGCCCGGTAACATCAGGATTCACTTGTCTGTCTGATTCCAAACCTTCTGTGGTCACAAAAAAAGAGTTCCCAGAGAACTGTGCCTAAGCGGACTTGATTATGTTGAAAGTTTTATCCTTCATTTTACCAGATCTATCTAGTGTTCTATTGAATGTTTGTAAGGCAAGGTGCACTCTCATGTAAAATGTATCTTTTCGAAATAATGTGGGTACATATTCTTTTCCCAAAATGATAACCTCACCATTGTTTACTCAGAGTGGGTGCAGCATTTTTCTGCCTTATTGTTCCAGGTATCAAAATCTAAATGTATGGTTCCAGATTTTACTTAGCTGTGCTCTTTCCGGGTCTCAGGACACAAGAGTCAGAAAGCTACTCAAGAATTGCTGTCTGTGGGTTTGAACACAGCTGCCTCTGGGAATGTAAATTTGATTCTTTGGCTGCTTTGGAGTGTGTGACATTCTTCGCTCCAGAGACAGTCATTGGGTTTGGATGGCATTAGGCTACTGATGAGGGATCCAAGTAAGTTCAGTGTCAAGTCATCTGATTGGCTTGTATTTTTTCTGAAGTACCTCTCTGTAATGGTGTTTGTGTTTTTATCGTCATCTAACTCTCCTTTCAGCATGCTTAAAATTTGCTCTTTCAAATAGGAGCTATCTGAACTCCTGTGTCTGTGAGCTCTTTTTGAATTGTCATGTTGGGGGTGGGGGGCGGGGGAAGTGTGTGAGAATTCAATTCGAGAAGAAAATATATCAAAGCAGTTTAAATAAAACAGATACTCTTAAGATAGTTATTAAAATAACCCTTTACTACCTTCTTACTAATACGACAAAGATGAAAGGTCACGGTTTAAAGGACTCCTCTTTCTAAGTTACCTGAAATCTCTAAGCTCCTCTGTTGAAACAAAAAGCATAAATCACAAGGGGATTGTCCAGGTTCATTTCTACTTTCTCCTAATGGAGTGGTTTCAAATTTGGAAAGAAAAAGCCCAATATGCCTAAAGTATTAATACCCAAGCATTCACATGTAAATAAATGTGTCCATGAAAATACCTGGGAAAAAGAAGGCTTGAGTGGAAAAAAGAGCACTCGAGATTCCTAACCAGTTGTACCGCAGTGCTAACAAATGAAGAGAGCCCCCACAGACTCAGAAGGGAGAGCACAGGCAATCCAATGAGAAGGACTACTTTAAATATGATCTAATGAACTAAATATACTGGTGCCTGTTATTTTCAGCTCGCTTTATTTCAAGGTTGACTGGGAGGCATTTATGCAGCGGCCTGAGAGAAGGCAGTTTAACTTTGTAAAGACGTTGATCTTCCTTACCTGGTTTTGGGAATTTCATTGTATTCTTAGTATTGATGGTCTTTCCCCCACAAGACCTTCTGTCTTCATTAGATTTTAAAACCTAATGCCTTTCCTTTAAAGTACTTTAAGTACATACCTTTTTCCATTAAAAGGTCATCTTAAATGTAATTCTGTTTAAATGTTATTGAATAGTTATCTTTTGGCTGGAGAAATTTAAGGGGAATTTAATGTTTTGTTTTCATACGGATATTTTGCTGTGCTTCTGGCAGTTGTAGAAAACTAACATAAAGTGATAAACATTAGTTAAGAATTTCCAGTTAGAACGATATGCTGTTTCCTTTTTTTAAATTCAGTTTATCATCCTTGTCGATTGACAGTGTCTCCAATCGTTTTCAAAATCCCTGGTCTTTATGCACTGTAGATTAATGCTGTCTAGAGAAGGGCATTGTATTTCAACTTCATGGAGTTGTGCAAACTAAATCATGACAAGGAAGTAAGATTACTAATTCGTCCTAATTTACACTTTCCACCCCCGGACCCAGTTCATCATCTGGAATAGTGATTATGCAGGAAAATAGAATATATTAGAGGCAGATCAGCAGGTCAGTGCCTTTTGTTTCTCTGGCCTCTGACTTACTTGGATGGGAAAACGGCCAAAAAAAAAAAAAAAAAAGAAAAGAAAAAAAGTCTGCTGAGTATCTCACATATAGGTAATGGGTCCTCACCAGACCATAAAAATAGACCCGTAAGAGCCATACCAGTAGTGTGATGTGGGTGGGTTTCTTTTCCTTTTTTTTTTTTTCCTAATTCCTCTGGCAACAAACCACTCACTGGGATTTGATATCGTACTTTTTTTTTTTTAAGCATATTTAAACTCACACGCTTTATGTAATGAGGGTTTTAGTGTAGGGTTTTTCTGCAGAGTACCATTTGGTCCTACCAAGAACTGTCTGTTCAAACGTTTGAGCCTTTGACTGAAAAATCTTGCTTAGCCTTTTTAAAGGTAAGTCATATGATTTGTTTTTAACAAAAAAAGATTTCTATCTCCTAAATGATAGGAGATGAGTCTAGTACAGTAACACTCTTAAGAAGTCGTAGCTCAATAACAAAAAGCTGTAACTGTTTTCTCAAAGTCATTAGGCTTTTTTAAAAATCAGGTTTGTGTTGTTTTCCAAGTTACCAGTCTTTCTACATTTTATGTTTAAAAAATATTAAAACCTTGTCCAATGGTCAGTGGCGTTTTATTTTTTGATGTTTAAAATCTTACATCTGTCAACCTTTATTAACCTTTAAAATGATTTATGATCCAGTTTGATTATTGTGAAACTTTCATTGTACACTTAAGCTATTTATATCTGATTTTTAATTTAGGAATAAAAATTCATGGTAAGATTGATATAATGCATTAATTGTTATAAATGAGTTGCCAACATTTGTCAACAACATTTCTAGTTTGTAATTAACTACTTATTACTTGACAGAGTCATTAGTGTGTTTAATTTTCTATCTGAATAACATTAATTTTTGGTGAACTTTGTAACTATGGTTAAATGAAATGTGCATTTTGGATATGTTCTTCTAAAAAATTCTTTTCCTTATTGAACAAAGAAACTATAATTGCTACTTGGCATGGTAAAATATATTCCAAATAATGATTCTAGATTTAATTAATTAGTGTAAATTATGTAAAATTTGGTGGGAGAATAAAAATCAAAAATAATATTTTTGGCTCTATAGGAAGCTTATTACAAATATCAGCAAATTGTTTCCTTGAATGATGACACCAGGTTTATTTATTTAAAGATCGTATTTACTTGTTTTACAGCGAGAGAGGGAACATAAGCAGAAGGAGTGGGAGAGGGAGAAGCAGGCTTCCCACCAAGCAGGGAGCCCAGTGTGGGGCTGGAGCCCAATGTGGGGCTCGATCCCAGGACTCTGGGATCATGACCTGGGCTGAAGGCAGATGCTTAATGACTGAGCCGCCCAAGCGCCCCTAAGTTTAAATAAAGGATAAATCATTCCGGGAAAATGAAAAGTTTCAACTTAATTACAGTAAGTTAAATCATACTGCCAAAGGCATAAATTCTCTGGAGTTCTAGAATTGTCAAGAAACATAGTGAAAGATGTTTTTAAAATGTTTGCATGCATTTTTCAGTCATTTTTGACTGAATTAGTTTTGAATTAGTAATGTCTTTTGAATCTAGAAGAAGCATTACTTCCAATATTGGTTCAGAAAATAATCAAAATGAAATTTTAAAAGGGTTTTGTTATGTAGAGTCCAGCGGTCCACTGGACTCTATGAGAGAAAAATAGGTAGAAAATCTTTATTTACCGGAATCATTATTAGAGCAGAACAATGACTCCAGTCCACCATGATCAGATAACAGGTTAGCCTGAGAGTTACACCCGCCTTACAATCGGAGGGTACTTGCACAGGATGTCCTGGAGAGTCTGGAATTTATAGATGCCTCCCTTATTTTTTATGAAAAGGTTTGGCCCTGTTTGTTCAAGCACATTTGAATCTTGGGGATTTTTTGTTTCCGAAGGAACAAATTCTGTAACTGTCTTTTGATTTAATCACGAGGTGTTTTCGTTCGTGGCCCAAGTTATGCCTAAAAGCTTGAAGCAGCGTCTCCTAAACTAGTATCTACTTCTCCATTTGTGTGATACTCTAAGTTCCTATACATAAAAAAAAATCATTTCATCAGATTTTATTGTCATCTAAGTGTTTTGCAAGTAATCATTCCTGCTTGCATACACTATATACATTTATTAGATTAAAAAAATTGGCTAGTAGGAAACAACATTTTACTGATTAATTGTATGGTTGTTCAAAATAATATTTCACGATAACATGTCAAAGTAACATTTTCTATGATGAAAATTTTTATACGTAATCTCATTTACTTTTGACGTTTACAACCTTATCTGATTAGTTGACAGCCGTCTTAGGGAAAATGTAGCCACAGAGAAACTATCCTATCGGGACCCAAATTAAACCTAAATCACGTGACTTCAAAGTCCAGAATCTGAACAGTTGCAAACCACATGGTACCTTACTGTTTATAGTATAATTTGAGGTGGGGAAAAAATGGAATTCCTGTCTGATGTTCAAGGATCAAGAAAAGCTCTAGACGGTCTTATTTAAATTGATATGATTCTAAGAGAATCATTTCAAACCTATTCCTGTAATTCCTGTAATCAAGTACTCCAAAAGGTAACCTTGTTTCTAGATGGATTCTTAGTATAACATATGAAGTCCAATGTACTTACTTCAGTGGTAGTCCAAGATTACCACTGAAACAAGGTTGTTTTTTTTTTAATTTTTATTAACATATAATGTATTATTTGCTCCAGGGTACATGTCTGTGAATCATCAGGCTTACACATTTCACAGCACTTACCATAGCACATACCCTCCCCAATGTCCATAACCCAGCCACCCTATCGCTACCCTCCCACCTCCCATCCACCCTTAGTTCGTTTCATGAGCCTAGGAGTCTCTTATGGTTTGTCTCCCTCCCCATCCCTTCCTGTTTCATTTCTCTCCCCGACCCCCCCAAACTCCTACCCTGCCTCTCAAATTCTTCATATGAAACAAGTTTTAAATTGTAATATAATAATACATAAAATATGTATTATTGTTTCATATTATAGATGTTTGTATTTTTTCCTATTGTATATTTTTATCTCCACTTAATTTTTAAATTTTATTTATTTATTTTAGAGGGGCTGGGGAAGGGCGGAGAGGGAGGGACAGAGAGAATCCCCGGCAGACTCCCTGCCGAGTGTGAAGCCCAGTGATGCGTGATGCGGGGCTTGATACTCAGGACCCTGAGATCATGACCTGAGCTGAAACCAAGAGTCAGATGCTTAACTGACTGAGCCATCCAGGTGCCCCTACCCCCACATATTCTAATAGGATAGATATGCACTTATGAATAAGAAAAGATGTTGGATAACTTCTTGTCTAGTTATTGAAGTATTTTCTGCAGAGCCCTAGGGTTCTGTGAGGATGACTCACAGCCTAGGGGAAAGGGCCACAGTTCTTGCCCCCTTTAACCAGAATAGCTTTTCTTTTAGCTATGTTTATATATTGGAATTGCACGTAAAGAATTCTATCTCCGAATAGAAGTTTATAAGGTACGGATCTAATGACCTTCTGTTTCCACATGATGAAATGTAAGCAGATTTAAATTACTGGTTTACACACATTGCAACTAGCTTGGGTTTGAACCAGCATCATACTCATGTCTAGGAAATCATGGCTTGGAAACACACCTAGGTATGGTGAAGGGTCAGAATGTGAAAAGGAATCCAATTTTGAAAGCTAACTGTCATCATTCATATCCAACCTGTTGAATTAATAACTCCAAAAATGGGTTTTGTGGGCAGGGACCATATTTATTAGGTGAGGAAGGCTGTGTATCAAAAGAAGAGTGTGTGTGTGTGTGTGTGGTTGAAAACAGAAGTGTGTGGTCTGATTTTCTATTCTAAGGAAATGTGCAAGGAAGGTTTATGGATAGAATAGGAAATCTGAGCTACTCACTCATAAGTAAGAAAATGTCATGAAGGTCCTGGCATTCATTTATGATACAAACACTCTTGTAATCTGAAGCTTTTTCAAGTTTTGCAGTTTACATCCCAGTAAATTTTACCTCCAGGCATGCCTTTCCTGGGAGGAGTTTCCCAGTGAACACAGCTTTCTCCACACAGGGGAAGAATTACAAGTTCTCTGGGAATTTTCTCTGATTTTCTGACCTATTTATTGGAGAGGCTTCTTAGAGCTCAGTCTCCCAGTTTCTACCACCAAGTTTCCAACATAGTGGAAAGGCGTAAAGCTCCTAAACTCATGCTGGAAACACTCCTTTGATTTGACAAGAAAAAAAAAGAAAAAGAAAAATTGTATTCTTTTTCCTTCTTTCAAAGATAACCCAAGGGAATAACATACGCTTACAAATTCTACAAAAGGAATAGGATTAATAAACTGTAAACGGATCAGATACAGCTGATCTCCCTACAGATCGAAGAAAAGTATGTGACAAATGATATTTTTAAATATGCCTTTTTCTTTTCTCTTCTTTAGTCAGTTTTCAACCATTAGCTTTCTTTCCATACTGGCGATTGTTCTTTGCTTTCCAAATATAAGTACTTCAAGCAAGAAGTAAATTATTGCAGACATCAGTGTCTTGTCTATTCTTATGAAGGAGAAGTAACAATAAATAATAAAATGTAATCCAAAATTAGCAAGTGAAATAAATTACTATTTTAATATGTAAGGAACTATGTTGTGAAGAAAACCAAATGTGCAAGACCACGCTTTACATGCACTATGTACACGCTTTACATGCACTATGTACACGCTTTACATGCACTATGTACACGCTTTACATGCACTATGTACATTTACATGTGAGAGAAGAATAGGGGAGGAACTACATTTTTTTTTTTTTTGGTGAAGATAAACATGGGTGGAAAACTGTTGAACAGGATATACTGTAACCCGAAATTTTGTCCTAGGTATGCAGTGTGTGTCCTACGTAATGTTTGGCTCTCCTTTGCCTCAGGTGAATAAAACTGACTTTAATCTTATAATATGAAGCATAAGGTTAAAGTATGAGTTGAATAACAGCACCTAATTACTCATGGTATCAAGGCACTGAAGGAAAATAAATGAACCCAAGTGATGTCAAATATCTTGCCTATTGTTACGGAAAGAAGTTGGGAAGTTACAACAGTGTACCAAAAATGAAATCAGTTCAAAATGTGAGAAAAAAAATACACAAACTCAGTGTCTCTCTCTCTCTCAAAAATATTAATACACACGTGAAGGAATGTGAGATTCATACTTGTAGCTTTCCTTCTATAACATCCAGCCCAGTGTGATCCCAGTTACTGTCTAACCATGAGATTCAACAGGAGACATTACCTAACACTTCTGTTTTCTGGTGAAAAGAACTCAAAAGCCGTGGGATGGATGCACTATCTCACTTCAGTTTTAGGTTTAAAGCAGACAGGGCTTAGGCAGGACCCAGGTTTGCCCATTACTGGGGCCCAGGATCCTTAGGAGTCATAATAATAGATTTCCTGGTTCGGAGAGGGAGGCATTGGACCACGCGTGCTGTCCCCTGGGCCTTCGGGTAGACATTCCTAGGACTCTGCCCTTTGCAGGAACCCTTCCCTCTGGTACATGGGCTACTTGAATAAAGGAGAATAATTCTGGAAACAGACTCATGATTTGATGATGGCATAGAATCTGGAAAGGGCAAATACATGAACTTATATCTATTTTAGCAATAATAGAATTGCAATTTTTAAATCACCTTATGTCAGAGTTACAAATGACTTTACTACTAGTGAAGATGTTGAGTGACGTTTATATGGAACCTAAAATAACATTCTAAAAGGAATGACTTAATATTTGAGGCGTTTTTTTAGATAGATTCATGATAATATACAAAGAAAGTGAGATGCCACAGAAAACTGCAATTTAACTGTGGGGATTCCCTGTACTAATTTTTAAATGGGTTTGCAAAGCCATTGATTTCTATAGAAATTCTCCTAGAGCTTCCTCAAGTGGGAAGGAGAGTGTCAGGTGGGAGAGGGAAGTCAAGCCGGGAGACTGAGTCAGGTGGGAGATTATTAGTCAAGCTGGAAGCCAGATCCCACGGTTCCCACCACGGTTTTACCCTGTAGTCACTCTGCCCATTGGTCATCCATGTAAGAATCTGAAGAACCAGTTCGGCTACTTAAAAACTGCAGATCTCATCCTAGCCCCTTAATTTACACACAAGGAAACTGAAATATGAGAGATTAAGTGGTTTGCCCATGGTCATCTGGCAAGACAGTCGCAAATCAGTTTTTGGTTTAATCCCTAGTCAGTATTCTAAGTCTCAACTACACTAGGTTAGATCTCTGTATTTGGATTGCTTCTTGAGGTATAACGTGCAAATGGGTGTTGGAGGATGGTCTTCGAAATGAGCATTCAGTAAGTTATCACTTAATAAGCTACCCTATGATTATTTGTTCATAGTGTACAGAACACCAGGATGGCACACATGTCATGTGATTTCAGAGAGTAGGGAAAGATTTTCTTCATACCCCGTCCCCAGCAATTAATAAAAAGCCAACTCCAGACCACAGGAAGACCAAAGTCACTTGTTTAAGCTTACATAGTTGTTTTTTACATTGGAGAAAACATTTGACACTAATAGAATTCAGGCTTCTTAGCCACCAGAACCTCCACATGAATGAGTTCAGTGCACTCTGATTTACAGTCGAAGTATTCCAGATATAGGGCTTGAGTAAAGGGAGATAACAAAGATAAGAACGATGTAAGTAAATAAAATAACCCTGGGAAACTGTGTGCCACTTACCTTTCTCCGTTTTGAGGAAAAGTGTAATTTTCCTTATTTTCTTAGCTATGCAAGTAATATTCTTGAAAAAAAGAAATGGCTCCTCCCATGGAAATAAGTACCGATGACATCGTCAGAATGGCATTTCTGTTGCAACAACGCTGGGGAGGGAAAATCTGAGACCACAAGAAAAGTAGAATTTTTATTATTTAAAATGGTGGCAGAAAATAGTTTGTGTGACTTTTCGTCTGCCGTCTCCATTCTTTTGGCATTTATGTTTTCCATGGCTTTGGGCAATGAAGTAGGGAATATTTGTTTCTAAGCTACAAGGCACATTTTGACTGTCTATCAATGTCAGGTCAGCCCCACTTAAAAAAAAAAAATAGAGTTGCAACCGAAATAGGAATGTGTTTTCAAATATTAGGAGGAACAAATTCTTATTTCTTACAGTAGAATCCACTCATTTCGGAAATCATTTCCTTTCAGTCTTTGTACATAGTGTATAAAGATATCAAAAATAAGATTCACTAAGTGAAATATATACCGGCACAAATTAGTTGATTTTAGCACAGTTGGTGTGAAGAAGTCGCCCGTGATGACAAAATAATATTGCAGTAGAATATGAAAAAAAAAATCTGAGACCCGTAACAAAGCAATGCCTGTCACTAAAACTAGACCTCCTCTGCCTCATGTATTTAAATTCTTCACACCTATGGTCTATCCAAAATTCAGTTATTAACAATGAAATTGAAAGTAAGGTACACTTTTTTCAAATATTTTAGGTTTCAATATTGTTTATACAAAAAATCAGGCATGAGCTCAGTATTCATGAAAATGAGATTTTCTTTTAGTAGTGATTATAATTTCGGTGACATGAGAGAGATTCTAGTATTAATTTCCTGACAATGTAGTTTCCCAATTTAACTATGCATTTTTGTTTTAACAGATAGCTGACGAATGATTAGAAGAATTGATTCTTTCTCAGACTCCTCAGAACATTCCCTCTAAACTCTCTGTCTTGCTGCATACTTGTGAATAAGGTATAGTAAAGACCGCATGTGTCATCATACTTAGCATTCGGCAGAGAAGACCTCAGTCCACACATCTACATGAGCAAGAGAGCTTCAGGCAGGATGTGGGTAGCTGTGTTTGGGAAATGAAGCCAGATAAAGGACAAGGAGGCATCCAAGTGTCCCAGGAAAGCAGATGAGGCAGAAAGTACAGCACTCATGTTCTTCTGAGATAAGATTTCAATGCTCATCATCCAACGGTAGAAAACTGAAAAGATGAGAATTTTGAGGAAATACTCTCTGAGTATCTTCCACCAGTAGATAGTTAAAATCAAGAAGGGGAGGACCTAACCTAGAAAGTCTGTCTCATCAAACAAAAAGAAAAGCATTTGTTTATTTATAACTAGCAAAATGATTTTTCAGTTGCGTTTTCTTTGTACTTTGATCCTCTCGTACTGATTATTTAAGCTTCTGTTTTATGATCCCGTTCTAAGGCTAGAACCAGACCTCTTGAAACCATCTAATCAAAGCCAGGAGTTTGAAAGAAGCAAGTGCTGAACTGTACTTTATTTTCCCAATTGAGAAAATGGGCTGTGATCGAAACTGTGGGCTCATCGCCGGTGCGGTCATTGGCGCCGTGTTGGCCGTGTTTGGAGGTATTCTGATGCCAGTCGGAGACATGCTTATTGAGAAGACCATCAAGAAGGTACAAGTAGTCTAAAGGGTATTTCTTGTCATTGGGATTCAGTCTGTCTTCTGTCCCTGTTTGGCTGTGGTACCCGTTTTCTATTTCGGGCTCACTGGCAACATTGTATCTTTAATACAGAGTGGTGATGAATCATTGCAACCTCACCTGATAGAGAAATGTTAAAAGTATAATGTACGTTGAACGTGAATGCATCACTATCTTAAGTAGAATATCCCAATTCTGACAAAAGCTGTTTAGAGGTATGCAGGTTAGTAAAAATGATTGCTTTCCATTATGTCTCCAGACTATGTTGATATGCTTTGGAATGAGAAATGTGTGTTTCATGAGGGTACATTTGTAAAATTAGTTGTACTTTGGTTCCTATTGAGAAAAGCTATATATATAAATAGATAGGTAGGTAGATACATACACACACACACACACACACACACACACACACTTAAAATGGATTGTATTTCATAACGAAGCAGGAATCTTTGGTAAAACCAGCATAAACTTTTTATTTTGCAAACTTCTGCTCTTTATATGTGTAATGACATATGATTGTCTTATAAACATTTCCTATTTATGAAGCTTTATACTGATTCTGAGAAAATACTTTCAGAAACGTTATGTGGGACATATGCCAGCATATATGCAATGAGTTGCCTGTAGTTTTAACAAAAATTAGACAAACTAGAAATCATCTCCGACCCTCGTTCTTTCTAATGAGCTTCACATTCACCGAACTTGGCTGAGAGAGAGAGAGAGAGAGAGGGAGCAGGGGAGTAAGAGGCAGATTGCCTGGAGTCCTAAGCCAAGGGTGGCAAATTCAAATGGCTTCAGGGGTTTGGAGACAGGGTTTAAAAAAAAAAAAAAAAAAAAAGTGAAGGTTCCAGAACAAAATAACATAAGAATAGGAACCGTTGTGAACCTCCAGAGCATGTGTCCTGCCCCAGGGCATGCGTGCTTAGTTTTTTAACATATAAAACTTGCCAAATAAAATATATCTGCGTGCTGGCCTCAGCTCGCAGCCTGGCTAGCTGTCAGTGGCCCACTCAGAGGGTTAATGAGGGTAGTACACAATGGAGAACAACAAAAATTCATAAAATGGGCTACACCTACCAATTTATACTGAAATTTCTGTTAGTGCCCAAACCTTTACTTCTCTCGTCCATTCATCCCTGTTGACCTCTTGTTCTTACTGTGAGTATAAATATATACCATTTTATTTCACTGAGGTATTGACTGAACTGACAAATGAATATGAAGAATTAATCCAGTTATTCATGACAAGAAGTTACTATTTTCCACTATTTTATTTCTTTTTTTTTTAAGATTTTATTATTTGACAGAGAGAGACACTGTGAGAGAGCGAACACAAGCAGGGGGAGTGGGAGGGGGAGAAGCAGGGTCTCTACTGAGCAGAGGGCCCAGTGTGAGGCTGGATCCCAAGACTCTGGGATCATGACCTGAGCCGAAGGCAGACGCCCAATGACTGAAACATCCAGGCGCCCCTCCACTATTTCTGTCTATAGCCACAAATGCTAATGGTTTTAATATTAAAAGAACATGTCTCAAAACCCCTAGGTGACTCAGTTGGTTAATGTCTGCCTTCAGCTCAGGTCATGATCCCAGTGTCCTGGGATCGAGTCCCACATCGGGCTTCTTTCTCGGCTGAGAGCCTGCCTCTCCCTCTGCCTGCTGCTCCCACTGCTTGTGCACTCTTTCTCTGTCAAATAAATAAATAAAATCTTAAAAAAAAAAGAGAGACATTGTCTCAGTATAGCCATTGTCTTAGTATAGAAGATAGGATAGTAGAACATTTATATATATTCATGTATATATATACACACTCTATTTGCTCAATAATAGGCATTTCTAGCTTTTCTATTACCAACACATTGCGAAACTTCAACTGCATGCATTTAATTTTAACTTTAAAAATATATTGTTAAAAAATAATAAAAAATAAAAATATATTGTAAATGGGGTGTCACCCCCCCCTTGGAATTCCCAGTTTTCTTGCCATTATTTATGATCCAGTTCAGCAGAGACAAGCAGGTGCTGGTGAGATAGGGCTCATGTGTCCAAGTGAGATGGAATTCCATTATGTGGCTTCCTATATCTTTTTTACCTTACCAATTTAAGATTTAACTGGCAAAAAGCATATCATACCAACATACAGAGAACTGTGAGCCTAGTGAATAATATGGGAAAATGCTATTTAACGGACTCTCTCAGAATATTCAGTAACTTCAGAAAGGTGAACGTGTGGCATTTTGATCAAGCATAGGGTTTTGAAAGTCCAACGAGGGCTGGAATAAAGGCATCAGAGGACTGATTAATATTATGGAAATAGTTGTGAAAATGCAACTAACAGCTCTGAAGAGGGAGGGAAGAATCCAGAAAATGTGCCCCAGATATGGGATTAACAAAAGAGATGATTAGAAAAATAGCATGGGGTAAAATTTAGGAAGCCTCGAAGATCAGGCAGAAGAATATTTAACTGACTATGTGACTGGCAGTAGTTGGTGGCTGTTTTCCGGGAAGTGTGAGCGATAACAAAACCTGCATTTAGAGATTGGAATCACATAGCTAGCATTTATTCAGAGCTGCCAAGAGCTTCATATATACCAATTCATTTAATCTGTGCAGATCTCTATGAGAAGATACTATTTTATCCATTTTAGTCACAAGACCCTAAATCCACTTGCCAAGTCATGGGGCCAGAAGGAGTCTGTTGCCAAACCTAGACAGTGTGAAGGCAGAGAGTAGATCACACACAGTCTTGTGCACTATGATCCTGCAATAGAAAGGGTTGGAGAGCGAGGAGGCCAAAAACAGAGCAAGGAAAGCCTATGCAGGGACATAGCCACTTTCAGGGAGAACCTAAGACTCCCTTTTAGGGAGATCTCTGCAGTCTGCCCATGATACCACGAAGGCGCTCTGGGCTCGCCGCATGGTAGAGCACATAGAAAAAAAATGGGTGATGGAGTGCGGTGCCGTTTGGATAATGAAGATGTTCTGCTGAGCTTTTGGGAAAGATGTGCTATAGGATGAAAAAAAAACCAACTGAGGTTTTATGAGTGTTTTGATGAGAACACCAGCTTGTATTTCAAAGGTCAGAACTTGGATGATCGTTGCTGTAGGGATTACAGATAAAACTAAACAGTCAATGTGCTTTCTCGAGAACTTGAGTATAGAGACAAAAAAGCAGAAAGATCACTACAGGTTTTCTGCATAATTCAGAGGTAAGAAGACAAAAACAAATGACTTTATGTGAAGAAATAAAAACAAGCTAATGGGGGGCCAGCAGTCAAGGAAAGAGAAAATTAAATGCTCTCAGGCAGATGAAAATTCAGGAAATAATGTGTAGGACATGGTCACTAAGGTTCTTGAACATATAAATTCAGTAGGGTAGGGTAAGAAATTTAGGAGGGAAGTGCAGCAAAGCAATGGAGGACGTTTTCTTCTTGTTTTTGAAATAAAGGGTACCTGTGCAACATTTTATAAGACAAGGGGGGATAGTAGGGACCTAGAACCTAGAAGGAGAAGGAGGCACAAAATAGATGAAGGGAGAATGAGTTCCAGAAAACTCCTGTTAGTTTATATCGTATGCCTGCCACATGTCCATAGACTAAGACTAACCGTCAGAATCCCTTCAATGGTTAGAATCGTTGATGTATTTCAGAGTAAGCCTGATTTTGCTCCCAGATTTCCAGATAGCCACATTGATCTTGTCAATTTTAGTCCTATAAAGATGCTGGGACTTTTTCTTTCCTTATACTAGGCTGTTTCTTTTTTCTTCAGTTCTAAAGAAAACTGTTCTAAAAATAAGATTGCAACATGTATCTACTTGACACAGAGTAGGAGTCAAATCTCTGGATTATGTGTCAACTCCCTGGAGCCCAGGGCCTTACCCCTGCCTCAGGAGCACTTAGGTTAAAGCTCTTACTTTGCAACCATATAAACATTTTAGTTCTGGTTTTTGTTTGCCACTGACACTCACTGAAGATTACTTTCTTCATTTAATTGACTAACAGCAAATTGGGCAAGTTATTATGTGCATACAAGCACCCTTGAAAAAAAATTAAAGTGTTTACTTGAAAAAGGCCAGAAAATTATCCCATGCTGTTATTTATAAAGTGGAGCTGGAGCCGGGTGCTTTCCTCTGTGATATCACATAGATCTAAATGATATCACAGCAGACAGCACCCACTTGAAGTGGTCTAAAATAGTCCAGAAAATTTACTTCTTTTATATATGTGTGTGTGCGTGTATGTATGCACATACATTAATTTTATTTTCTTTATAAGGTACATTTTCTTGGGATAGCCTGCTTTTTATGGATTACAGCTGAATATTTTCTCACCTGTACTTTTGACTCTGATTCCTAAGAGAGTTCTGTGGAGCCAGCAGGTTTATGTAATCTTTCGTAGCTGGACGAAGTCAATGGCATCAGTTATCACAAATATGGAAACTACCACAGCACTTTGGAAAAAGGTCAAAGTTCTGCCAGCACTTACAAAAGATAATTGGTTACCTAATGTTGTTAATATCACTTGATAAATATTTAGTGAATTTTGTATGATATTGGTAATTTTAAATAAATCTTAATTTCCCTATCATAGTAAGTATAGGGTATATTTTCCTTTCCAAGTATAATTTCCTTTCCAAGAAGGAAATTAAAGCTTTCTTTTCTTTCCTCCTAAAAGACTAATGTTAAATTATACCATCACTCAATTATACCATCATCTCTTTCCTCATTCTTGAAAAAGACAAGCCTTTAGTAGCTTGTAAGACATACCCTCAGATAAAATAAATTGAAACGGCAATTAAAATAGCCCATATTTGACTTGATAGTCCATGCTTTAATACAATATAGTCCATACTTTAATACAATATTTATATTACTTTTATAATAACAGATTATAGTATTTCCAGTTGTGAAAAAATGATTTGTACAGATTATTTTATGTTAATGACAATATACGAGAACATAAACATGGACATGAAGCAGTCCAAAGTTCTAAAATGGAGGTATAAAAATGAATTAAACACTACATATATTTTGCATTTGAACTGCAATAATAAAATTACCGAAAACCAGTGTTTCAAGAAATAGCAGGTATGTATATATAATTTTCTTCCTCCCTTCCAAGTTGTATCAACCTATCAGCATAATTTAGTACTCATGCCGAGTGCACAACCTCCCATATTTTCTTACACTAGTTTTTGGAGGCTAATTTCCTGGGTTTCGCCAGATCTTACGCTGGGTTTTAACTGATGACTTGAGGCTGAAGCCGTTCTTTGAGTCAGCACAACTGCCACTAATACCGTAATTCAGTGTGGTTTTGTGTGCACGTGCACACACGTGCACATACTTGCATGCATAAGGCACAAATCTTTTTGCATGTGAGGAAATGGCTTGTAACTAGTCCTAAGCAGAACAAATTGTGGTAATGAGTGGGTAGGGTGAGGACTATTTTCAGTATGTTTCTGCATTTTAAGGAAGTTTTAATGTCACTGCGGTGAGAATAAATTTTAAAATGATTAAATAGCAGAAAAAGAAGTGTCAGAGAATACTATGTGAGTTATGGCCACATGACTGGTTGAGGCAGAAAATGCTACGAATGAAACAATTCAAGCAGTCTAGAGGGTAAATGATGTTAGAACTCTCCCTCCAAAGGGTGGGTAGGATTTGTATGAGAATAATGGCTGACATGTATAGAATGTTGCTAGCTAGGTGCGAACACCGTTCGAAGTGCTCACGTTTATTAATCTCTATAACGAGGAGGATAAATATTCAACTAAACCGTATTCAACTTATGTTGAATTTCAGAAATATTAATTTCATGTGGTTCAACCTAATACTATTTTTATCCCTATTTTACAGATGAAGTGAGGTATAAAGAAATTAAATAACCTGCCTCAGTTTGAGTGGTTTGCACAGGACCCAACTGGGGGTGAAACCCATAGGATCTAGTGTCGTTCTTAAACACTTCATTCTGTTAGGTTGGAAGAAGCCACTATGCTTGTTCAGGGTGAGGATAAAATAGGGGAATCTAAGTCATAGACTAAAATCTGCTACACACAGTCCTATTAGCACGTTACAAGATCCTTGAGAAATGGAACAACAGATCTACATTGGTACTCTGCATACTCCACACATAGGAGGATATCAAGGGCATTTTAACAATTACACCGAAGTTGCCAAGGGGGGTGATGAGCACTGTTTTCCCGCAACAGCAATAATCAAGTGGGTATATAACTAGGTGGAAGATACTGCTGTTGCAAACATCTGCTTTCAAAGTAATGTAGCAAAATAGAAGTTGCAATGTCAATAGCTTTCAATTCAGCTGGAGTTCTTGCCATAGGAGAGTCATCAGGTTGGAACCCAATCAGGACTGGGGTTGGATAGAATGTGCTCGAGGTCAGGAATAGATACTACCACATCAGCCAATTGAGAGCATCTTAAATTATAGTATTTTTTCACGTATACCATTATCGACTCCACACTTCATAGTGAAAGATTTGCAAAATCGGCTAGATAGCCCAAATCCAACCTAAAAATCAGGCATAAAATTCTTTGTTCCTTTTAAAATTAGAGGAACTTGTGGCATATTTGGTCTTGGTACTCAAGGAGTGGCTATATTATTTTCTAATACATGAGTAGTCTTAGGACCAGAAGAAATGCAGCCCTATTTTGACTGTTTCAATATTTTTTCTCATTGTCTGGTCAAACCATGCATTATGAAAACTACATAAGATTGGAGCAAGAAGACTTCTCTATTACCTGCTACTAAATTGTCACATGACACTGACTCAGACATCTGTTTCCTCCAGAGCTCATTTCTACCACTAAAAAAAAAAAAAAGATGGGGTTAGATGACCCTATTCTAAAAGCTGATAATTCAATACATTCATTTCGATTTTTTGTGTTTCAACTTGCCCATTTAAAAAAAAAAATTTCTCCCGATCAACAAATAAGGCAGAGTGATTCCTGGCCTTTAGAAGAAAGGCGTGATAAACTGACAGTCTTTCGATTTTAAATGCACCCACCTTAGAGTTAGGGAGGTTTTCTGCCCTGCCAAGTACCTTCCGTCCCAGTTGCTTTTCAAATCTATAAACATTTATTGCATTTCTTTCATTGAGAACTGAAGTAAGCGTGTGCCTACCAAGTTATATGATAAATGATTGCTATTGCATTAGTCCTATAGATTCTTCTAGTGCAAGAGAGGTAGTGAGTATGTTGAGGTGTTCTTTCCCCTCACACAGTCTCTTGAGATTGAGATTGGGTACATTATCAGAGCTTGCAGTTGCAACACTCTCCTCAGATACCTTTACATTTAGAATAGCCGTAATACTTCATCTGCACGTAACTCCGTCTTAATCGTGAGCTTGCTGGTATTGGAAAGAGGATTGTTGGGGAGCTAATAAAAAGGTTTTCAAGGACATGTCGTTCTAACAAGTAATGGTCTCACATCATTTTAGCAGCTCAAGTGAGTCCAGTGAAAATGCATTGCAACAGCGTGGGGTTTTGTAATGGCATTTTAGCTGGGTGCCCTGTTCTTCTCTAAGGAATTTCCTTATTCTCTGCATTAAGCAATAAGTAATGTATCCTGAAGCTATGAAACTTAGTTCGACTTCTACCAACTAAGTGCAGAGGTGACTGGAAAAAAAAAAAAAAAGACAGTAATAGCACGGTGTAAAAGAGGACTAGTCTAAGAGTCAGAGACCAGGATTTTCCTGACGGTTCTGCCACTCTGAGTGCCCCCCAGGCCAGCAACATAGTTCCTCAGAGCCTCAGAGTGCTCGCCTAGAAAATGTGATAATGTTCAGTGTCCTTTCCCAATTCATCATTCTATGAATTGATGCTTCCTGATGAGGGAAACAAACGGGTCACATTGTTCCTGGATTCATGGGCTTGTTCAGGCTCATTTTCTGTGAAATACTTTTCTTCCTCTTCCTCCAGCACAGAGATGGAGCTTTCCATTCTCGGCATTCTTCCCAAGGCACTTAATTGGAAATACCTAATTGGAAATATCAAATCACCTTTGTTTGCTCTGGTTACCATAGCTTTATAGACTTTCGGCTCAAGGGTGGAAGCCACGGACAGAAACTGGGAGAGCATCTATTACTCCCTGAATTAATAGATAATGAAATTGACCCTGAGAGGTCTGGTGACTTTCCACTCAGTTCCACAACTTTTAAAACAAGGGAACAGATTTCTGATACAGGGTTTTGTGATTTCATCATTGGTACCTTTTCCACTTGTGTAACTTCACTAGATGGGGCACTGATGATTTGTAATGAATTCCACAAAATAATTATAAGGCAACTTCTTTATTTCATCCTTTTATTCTAAAAGTAATAACTTAATAATGTTAGACTGTTGTAGCTCTTGGAAACATGTTCTATTCAGTTGCCACAAATATATTAAGTTAGAGATTGAGAAGGATTTTGAGAGAGAAAGAGAAAATGCAGGAGCAGGCATGGGGGGTGGATGGAGAGGGAGAGAGTGAACCTTAATCGGGCTCCACACCCAGCATGGAGCCCTACTCAAGACTCAATCTGATGACTCTGAAATCACGACCTGAGCCAAAATCAAGAGTTGGACACTTAATTGACCAAGCCACCCAGTTGCCTCAGGATGGAAGATTTTGAAGAGAAGGCAGATTTGTGGTTTTCATTGAGAAGCTTTTTTTTTCTCTTAATGTAATAAACGTTAAGTGGTCATCCTCTGAGGTGTACAACTTTTGAGGGAAAAGGAAAGCTTTCAACACCACCAGATTTTTCTCGGTTTTTCTGTTCTGTCTCCTCAGTCTGAGGGCAGAAGTTAATGTTCAAGCTGATAGGAACTTTTTGGAAGAGGTTTAATAAATTTTGCTTAATTGTGCTATAACTGTTGCAATATTACCAGAGGGTCACTGTAAACCTTGCCAACTGTTGGCCTCAATTCACCAGCCATGTCTGCGGTATCATATACTGATTCCCTTTATAAAAGGTTGACTAAAAGAGGTTGCTAAAATAATTTGTCAAAAACATTTCTGTTGAAATCGTATGGCAAGTTTGCAAAAGTTCTCCTGAATAAGGTCCTTGGGCTTGGTCCTTGCAGTGGCTAACCAAAAGTTCTAAACTCCCAGAAGTACCCATAGTTATTACAAAGAAATAATGCAAACTTATTTTCCTTTTTGTAGCAAGTTGTACTGGAGGAGGGTACAATTGCCTATCAAAACTGGGTGAAAACAGGCACAGAAGTTTACAGACAGTTTTGGATCTTTGACGTGCAAAACCCACAAGAAGTGGTTATGAACAGCAGCAGAATCAAAGTTAAACAAAGGGGTCCTTACACATACAGGTGAGTTCCCACAAATAAGTGGCATTCTGTCCTTGACCATGCATATTTCTGAAAAGACTTCTACTTGCAAAATGGCATTGTTTTCAGATATACTTACTATTTTCTTCCAGTATTACATATTTTTTTTCTGCTTATAGAGGAACCTAAGGATTTAATGATTATAGGAAATACAGATTTTATTAGAAATTTGGCAGCATCAAATAACTGCCTTATATTTAAAAAGTTACAGGTGTTTTGCACTTGTGACACATATTCTCAGCAACTCTGAAGTATGCATGCTTAATAGCAAAAAATCAGAATTTTTAAAACCAGGGTATTTTAAAACCCCAAAATTGAATGTATACATTATACCAGTGGTTCTCAAAGTGTGGTTCCCGCCCCTGTGGCCTCAGCCTCACTTGGGAACTTGCTAGAAATGCGAACTCTCAGATCGCACCCCAGGTCAAATGAGGCAGACTCTTGGATTGGAGCCCCGTAGTGAGTTTTGTAGACCCTCTGGGTGATTCCAGTATGGATCCAATTTTGCGAATCACAGCATTAAACTGATTTTATGTAACTGAAGGATCTGCTAAGGATTTCTATCAAAACTAATTTCCAAGTCAGACAGGTGTTTGTCTTGATTCGGTGGTTTCATCCTTCTATTTTCTCCAGGACTGAAACTGAAGATGCTACGCCTATATCTTATGTTCCCTAATAGTTTAACATGCTTTAGAATAGAATCTTCAGGTATTGGAACTAGAAGGGAATGATTAGCAGAAGGTTCCATTTTGTAAACTACAAAAAAAATGACACCAGATGAAGTGATGTGTTCTCACAGACCTAGGAACTGGTGACTCCTAGAGTTTTGTATTTTTTTTTTCTTATTTAAATTACAGAGTATGTGGTTTTTCCAACTATCAAGGTGGGAAAAGGGGCGAGGAACTGAGGTGCTAGAGGCACTAACCATCACCAAGGATAGGGAATACGTTTATGGATATCCATGTGGGGAGTGAGGTAAATCCTGCTGTATCATTAGTTATACCAATGTGTGATTTTTCCCTCCAGGATAATTATAATTCATTACATAGCATGAACCATTCTTATCACAAAATGTCATACGTACAATGATTTCTTATTAAATCGTTTTAATATTTTATCTCTTTTAGATAGTCTACGATTACATAATTTCTTTTTACATTTATATGTTTGTTTTTAGATTGACAACTCCCACTCAAAATGTAATAACAGCCATTGTGAAGGTAGTGCCTGCTGCCCTAGCATATGATATATGTGCTACCGAGGGCCTTGGTGACTTTTCTGTCCTAGCGATTGTCCCCAAGCCCCTCATCTCTGTGCACGTCTGTGACTATTCACAGTGCTACTGAAGAACACTTGGTTTTCACTTTGCAAAACAAAAAACAAAAAACAAACCTTGCAAAACATTTTCAATTTTTCATGGTCTTAGAGTTCTCATGTCATTATCAAAAA
The DNA here is from genome assembly GCA_028646535.1 of Procyon lotor. NCBI lineage: Eukaryota > Metazoa > Chordata > Mammalia > Carnivora > Procyonidae > Procyon > Procyon lotor. Next base: position 69,989,932 of record CM053614.1, on the reverse strand, counting down.
CCTATGAGTATTTTGTTAAAAAAAACAATAACGTTGTAGCAATGATGTATACCTATGGAAATCTAGAAATCACATGTGAACTAATGAGAATATAAGGAAAATTATTAAGAAAATTATAACCGGAGTGAACTAAATACATGTGAGGAAAGCAAATAGTTGTTAGAATTTGAGAACTCCTTTTCTGTTTTATTTTTGTTTTGGGGGAGGGTCATGTTTTCTATCTTTAAGGATATTGCCTGAGATACGGAGAAATATAAACATAATACTGAATCCAGCCCCAGTCCTGCTCTGATAGGTGACAGCTAATACTTTTCCTTTTTAGAGACTTTAACCTCTCTCTCCAAGGAACAGAAGGGTTAGACATACTTGATTTACTTGGAGAGGCAGTGAGGGGAAGGTTGAATTAGAGAAGCTGGATTTGCAGCTAAAGTTTATAAACAAAAAATTCCAATTTGTATAACAACATTAAAAAGGATTTCTAATTAACCAGGGGTCATCCTGTCCTCCAATGTCGCCAAAATGGAGCCATTGGTGTCTGTTTGGATGCCTTAAATAATGGGAAAACAGTCGGTTACCTTTCAGAAAAAGTTAATAATCTCAGAGTCTTCCTAACAGCTAATACTTTGAGGCGAACTTGCCTCCACATGCATTACACCCTGAATACAGTTGAAACTGGAAGGGAAGAAGGATGTCCCTCCCTCAGAACCACTGAGTCATTTGACCCATGTCTGCTACAGCGAGTTCAGTGAAACTTTGATTGAAAAGGTATAACGTGGGTCAAAGTATAAAATTGCCTGGATGGAGGTCTTAATAATATATAGAGTGCAATCTCATCATCTCTATGAAGACTCAGTAATTCGTTGAGAGTCTTCTCTGGTCCAACATGACTGTCTTTGTTGTTTTTAAGTTACGTTGCTTCGGGAGTGCAAAGAAAGCAATCTGGGGCAAAATCTAAGGCAGATTTCTCCCTTTGACCTTATTAACTAACAGGTTGCAAAACCTGTATACATTCTATTTTTTTAAACAAAAGAAGTGAGTTACATTCTCTAAGTGTACATTCTAAACACAGTCCTCAGTGTAAAGGATTTTTCGCTTAGTGCCATCTACTGGTACAATATTGTCAGTACAACCTAAGTAAGCTAGAATCTGGGTCACCTATGTTGCTATTGTTTCAATTATTACACATACGTAAGTCTTCCTGAAAAATAGAATGCTTCAATTTTAAATGTTAATAGCAGGTTGTCTAATTTTAAGATATAATTACATAAGAGAAAATAGTAGTTGCCTAATAATAGACTGTCCAGGTTGCTGTTTCAGGTTTGTATATTGCGGGTATATCTAAAGTACTTCGAGAAGAATAAATTATAAGGCTTTGATGAAATTATGTTAAAAACAAATTCTCTCTACATCTTACTCTGAACTCTTGAAAAAAATGTGATTCCCTTAATTTATTCTTCCAAAAATTATTTATCAATAACTCGTGAGGTGCCAGGCACTGTGCTTAAGGATATAAAACACTCTTAATTCCTACCCTATAGGAATTTTTTTTTTTTTAAAGATTTTATTTATTTGACATAGAGAGAGAGAGAGACAGTGAGAGGGGGAACACAAGCAGGGGGAGTGGGAGAGGGAGAAGCAGGCCCCCCACCAAGAAGGGAGCCCAATGCGGGGCTGGATCCCGGGACCCTGGGATCATGACCGGAGCCAAAGGCAGACGCTTAACGACTGAGCCACCCAGGTGCCCCAGGAATTTACTTTTTTTAGAGATTCCATTTATTTATTTATGTAGAGAGTAAGAGAGCGTGCAAGCCTGAGCAAGGGCAAGGGAAGGGGAGAGGAAGAGAAAGAATCTTGAGGGGACTCCATGCTCAGCATGGAGCCCCTACTGGGCCTGGATCCCACTACCGCGAGACCATGATCCCAGGGGAAATCCAGAGTCGGGTGCCCAACCAACCGAGCCACCCACGCACCCCCCCCCCCCCCCCCCCCCCCCCGGGGAATTTAGATTTTTATTATACGAGAGTGAAATGTTGTGTCCTACGTTTATACGTTTTTTTAGTCCCATGTTTTTTTTAGCCTTTACATTAGCTATCTATTCATCTCATGTGTAGACATTCACATATATGGTGATGCAATGAGTTATGGGCAGCTTTTTTTTCCAGACCAATCAGCCTTCACCATGTTCCTAAAAAGTGGTTGGTACTCTTTACAGCCAGGAGCTTAGAACTAATAAGTAGTTACTTAGAACTAATAAGTTATTATATTAGTTATTAGTTATTATATAATAAGTTAGTACTACTAATATGGCAGGAGTAGGGAGGGGAACAGGCCTGTAAAATGGAAATTTATTAGTTATCTGTAGTTCTCATTAAAGTATTAGAAAATATGAAAACACCAGGCTGGAAAGGCTCAACAAATATGTCGAGCATTCTTTCCAAAATAAGAAAAGGGACTCTTAGCATTCCCCTACTGGCAACTTTCTTCAGTCTCCTCCTTACCCTCAGGATAAAGGCTAGATATTAGAGGATAGGATGCAACCTTTTGATGTTCTTACTTACACATAGGTCTTACTTATTTTGATGGCTTTATTTCCCACCGTTGTTATTCTCACTCTGCAAGCCAACCAAATTCAACAATTTGCATTTCTAACAATACAGGATGGGGCTTTTCACCCTGTTTCTCCTAATTTAACCTCTATTTGTCAGTCAGACGACTTACATGGAATTGCTAACAAACCGCATCTTGACACTTATTCCCACCAAGAACATCCCACACCTGGATTTGTATCTGTTCTGGGTTTTCCCATGAATTCTGTGAAAACTCTTATAACACCACCTATTACTTTTCCCATGATATGCAGATTTAAGGTCCCCTTCTCTATCTGCCCAAGACCCAGCATTAAAAATGAGGATATTTATTTTTAATATGCTAATTTTAAATTAGCATCATTTCTGACATATTCTACATACTGAAAAATTGACCCAAATGGATGGCAGTGGAAAACTGTTCACTTGAGGCATTTATTCTGAATTTTATTGATTTCTGTTTTTCAGAGTTCGTTATCTAGCCAAAGAAAATATAACCCACAACTCTGAGAGCCACACCGTCTCTTTTGTCCAGCCCAACGGTGCCATCTTCGAACCTTCGCTTTCCGTTGGAACAGAGAATGACAACCTGACAGTTCTCAATCTGGCTGTAGCTGTGAGTAGACTATACAAACAACCAAATTACTTGTTTTGAAAGACTCTAGAACCGACTGTTGTTAAGCTCCTGCTGAGAACTATCATCAGATGATAATGTCATTTATATAAAAATATATTCCTATGTCATTATTTTGAATGGAATGTAGGTCATTTGGAAAGAAGACAAAATCAGAACGGAAGTGGAAAACCGCCTCAAGTAGTATATCATTAAAAAAAAAAAAAAAGGTCTAACTGCAAATGTCTCCTTTTGACTGGCATCCAGGCAGAGAAATGTAATCATCTAGGGATTAGACAAATTACATTTTTTGTCTTGGCAAGATTGGGTAATAATTTTAAAGATACAGTTAGATTCCCCCCCCCCCCATTGAACTGAATTGTAGTATTTGATCCACCTATTTGTTAGGTACTAAATAGGTATTAAAATTGATGTCTCAAGCCGTGATTTTTTTTTTTGTAGGCTGCACCCCACCTTTATCCAAATGCATTTGTTCAAGTGTTACTCAATTCACTTATCAAAAAGTCAAAATCTTCTATGTTTCAAAGAAGAACCGTGAAAGAGTTGTTGTGGGGCTATCCGGATCCGTTCCTGAGTTTGGTTCCATATCCTATTTCTACGACAGTTGGTGTGTTTTATCCTGTGAGTGCTCAAACGTGAATGTTGATTTTTTTTATGCTTTAACTGGATAAGTATGGCATTGGTAAAGTATAATTTTATAATGTAGTGTGTTTACACGAATTCTGATCTGGGAATAAATACCCTCATTTTTAGAAATCTCTGTCTCCGATGACTTCAGCTTTCCTGGTTGGAAAACTTAATTCGTCTAAATTTAGCAATCACATTTAAAATGCAGCTAAAATTTAATTTGGTTTCCTCTCTCGGAGAAATACATACTTTGTCTAAAGTAGGTCGTAAGCCAACAATGCTTTGGTTTCTATTTTGGGTTTTGATTTCCCTTCTCAAAAAATCAAGTTTAATATCATATCTTTATTTATGTGAAAGATTTACCTTACCGTTCCTCCTTCTCCGGACCTTGTGCAGATTTGTGTTAATATAAATTGAAAAGCCTAAAGTTGCACACGATGAGACAGATAAATTGGCAATGTCCTATTTTAATGCGTTTGTTATGAAATAGCAGTTTGCAGTTTACAGAAAAGGCAGACCCATCAATGCACTTAGTTATACCTTAAGGTTTTGAATTATAAATAAGACAAGGTAATTATTGAATTGGAATTTTGACTGTGGCTTACTCAGCACTACACATGGTATTAGTTATATTCTCCAATTCGTTGTTTAGTTATAGATAGTGTTTAGGATTACAAGGCTATAGGTCAATACATATGAGTATAGAAAGCCTTAAAGCATCAGAGATTCAGTAACCTTTTTTTTTTTAAAACTCCTAACTCTTTCTTTAGCTAATTCTGTTTTTAATTTTGTAGGCCTAATTTTTAGTATCCACTTATTAAAGATCATAGCATTTAGAAAGAGAAAAAAAAGACCATGACATTTGGAATATCTCTAGAAGTCTGTTCTTGTTCTCCTAGGTATTTTTTAATATCCCCTCACTTCAGTATAAGAGAAGTAGTGAAAATATTGCCTTCCCGGCCTAGCCAGGACAAAGAGCACTAGACTTTGGATCATGTCAACCTCTGATACTGGTTTTTCTTCCTCTGTCTCCACCTCGAGCACTTATTTCTAGGTGCCTTTTATAGTCTTTTTAATATAGTCAAGAGCAATAATTTTAAAGCTACATTGCTTATGTATTTCCAACCACGTAATTACAAACTCCCAGGATCTGGAAAAACGCAAAAGTGAGTTACATATAACTTGGAAAATCTGGCTTGTCCCAGTAGTGACTTCTTCTTGTACCTATCTTTTCAGTACAACAACACCGCAGATGGAGTTTATACGGTTTTCAGCGGGAAAGACAACATAAGCCAAGTTGCCATAATTGACACTTACAAAGGTAAAAGGTAAGTAAGTATCCAGATAAACTGTGTGTACTCGGAGACAGGCAATATATTCATTCAACAGCTGGTAAGGCACCGGCACCAACTGTGCCACATCTGCCTGTATCTCAGCCCTGGCAAGTTTTGTTCTGCCGGGGGTTAAGCCTGTAGTTACGGGAGCTGGTCACACCCTCACGTAGCTGCTGAAAATCAGCCCCAGTCGAGAAATTGGTTTACCTTCGTGCACGGGTTCTCTTAGGTAAAGAGATCCAAAGGGACTATTTCCATCTCTGCTGCGGGATGTTCCTACAGTTACGTGACCACAAAGGAAAGGAAGAACATCAGTACATAAGTCAACAACTAGCAGCTAGAAAAACCTAGCATGCTGGGTGTGTTGAGCCTTTGTGAAGCCTATCAAATAAAAATTGTTCATGTCACGGCATGACTTCTTGTCTATAAAGATGAAAACTTAATGAATCCATGCAAGTGTTTTCATGACTTTTCACTTCAAAAATTTCTTGAAATAATTGTCTGTGTTGGCAAATCAACATTTCTAAACCTTTATCTGTAAAAAAAAAAAAAAAACAAAACAAAACCCAAAAAACGGAATTAGTATTTCAAGTACAGTTCTAAAATGGGCATAATAAACCTGAAAATAAAGTCTGTGCCTCCCTTGAAATAGTAATGAGATAAATTCATATAGTCATGATTTGCTTTTTTTTCTCCCTGGCTCCCGACTACTCATCTGGAGTACACATAATTTATCCTATGTGTAGTAAATAGGAAAAAAATCTCATTAAGTGTCAGAGAAGAGAATCCTTTTCTAATCAAGGTTAATAAATATGCATCAGCTCAGTTATTTCCTGGTAGAGAATAGTCAGAATTAAAAGAGATTAAATGTTTTTATTAATATAAGTAACCACTGCCTGACACTGAATGCCTATCTAAAACTTGCATGCAGACATTAAATATTCACTAAGGTAGTACATCTTTCTGTAGACAAGTCTAGTGGAAGAAAACAGACACTTCTCAATGCTTATCTCAGGGGAAATAGCATAGCACTGTATATTGAGGAACACGAGCATTTCTGCCATTTCAATATTAGAGACATTTCGAGGAGAGTTGCTATGTGCTTCTAATTGGAGTGAGAAATCCACAGCATTTTGAGATTATGACAACATCAGTTGAACCGATCACGGCCAGACTGAGCATGAGTGCCAGCTCATTGTGTTTAAAAAAGCAACAGCTTGCCTTGACATGTCACTGGATAAGTAACAATGGGAAAAAGATAGGTTGTCCATCACCAAAAAGTGGCTGGGGATACAGAGAAACTATTACTACTGTTGTCTGTAGTGCTCCTGGATATATATACATGTATCTTATATAAACACCAGAGTAGAACTTAATCAACTCTTTCCTACTTGAATGCCAGCTTCTGGAGCAATAAAAGGCAAGAGCAGCAATTGATGATCTGCATGTTTCCAATCTCTTCTCTTCAGTATCTGCTTTTCTTTCCTTCTCCTCACACCCCTCTTCTCCCTCAGACTGAGCTTACATCAGTTAACCACTTACTATTTTTCTCCTATTTATTTTGAACACTCAAAATACTACCAAGTTGTCCATTTCTCCCCATGGGGGGGAAAATATTCTCTCCTAGGTGGAGATTTAAATTTCAGATGTGTTTCTCCATTTCCTTTCTTCAGAAATGTTCTCTAAGTTGTTTCGAATTAACATTTGGCAATTTTTAATATATAATCTGGCCACTTAATGGAATTGGGCCCTGAACTGATCTCAACAAGATGGAACCCTCAAACGAAACATGGGCTCCATGATTTAGAACAATTCTTCAACTTGGCATTTGTCACACATCTAATCTTTATTATTTTAGCAGAAGCACCCAATCATAATAAAGTAATGTGAGAGAGGTACTCTAGAAAAGAGAATGTTTGTTGATTTCCTTTCTTTTACCTCCTCAGGAATCTCTCCTATTGGCCAAGTTATTGTGACATGGTTAATGGTACAGGTAAGGGCATTTGTTTCGTGGTAATACTCACACTGAGCCCGCCTCCCTCTGTTGCACAAATTCCACCCCTATACCTACAGTGTTCTGAAAGTTAAGGGTATGCATTTACCTGTCTTTATAGCCCTGCAACAAAATTCAGTCTCTATTGTTACATAGGCTTAGTAAATGTCTGTCTAATGTGATGGGATTTCGAAAGATTATCCTTGAAGTTTAGCTTTCCTGCATGCCTAGGCAAACATTTGTTCTATAAAAGCTCGACTTCATGAACTACCTTCCTGGCAATGGAAGGATTTAAATATTTTTATTTAAAAAACTAAAAACCTAAAGTAGTTACTAGTCACTTATTCTATAAATAACATACAGATAATTTAAAAATGACAGAATTTTAAAAATGAAGATAATCACAAAAGGTAAAAAATTCGAAGTGGGATTTTGAGCAGAGGTAGAATTCATGAAGTTCCAAGACAGAGCCCTGTTTTTTGAATAAGGTGGTCAGAGTAAAAGAAGAAAGAACAAAAACTTAAGGTCAGATATCTACCAACCATGAAAAACATACGCAAAATGAACATTCTGAATTACAAGGTGGGGGGAAAAAAGTAGTATGAACTTAGATTTTACACCAGGCTGCCTACTATCCTTGAAGAAAAGCAAAGTGCAGGTAGACCTATTAGTTAAAGAACTAAGGTTTTAAACAGCAAATGGGAATGGAATACAGCAAGGTAATTAAAACCTGAGAGGAGGAGATGCAGCAATGCAGAAACAGAGATGGAAGCATGTTTCTGAAGTTGGTGGGGCGGTACCCTGTAGGAAAACAGTATAATAAGGATGGAGACAGTTAAATACAAAGTTATGTAAAGGGTACGGAATAAGAAGGAAGCCCAGGGAGTATTTACTTTTCCAAAGGTACTCTTGGGTTTCACACATCTGTTTAATTTTGTTACCACTGTCTTATAGAAAAAGAACAGCAAAAACCTTGAGTTTGCTTTGTACCGAATTTCAAGAAAGCCCTAAGTAAAGCATTTCTGCAAATAAATTGTCAAGTGTCCTAACGCTACTCACTCTTGTAATTACATAAGCATAATACTTCAGACCTTAGATACAGAGAAATATATTGTACTGCTCCTCAATACTAAAGGATTCCTTATGGGGTTAAGGAAAAAAAAAAAACTATTAAAAAATTCTGTCCAAAGGTAAGTCTTAAAAGGAGAGGTAAAGGATTTGTTAATCACAAAATGATGAACACAGGAACATCAAGCATAAACTTAAAGGTATCTAAGAAGAAAATAAAAGGAAAACAAACTAGGATCAGAGGTAGATTGGATAGGGCAAGGGACTCTGATGATGTGATCTCTGGGAGAGATTCCTGGTTTATGGCACTGGGGAAAAGTGACCGACAAAACAGCCAAGGTCATGATTTAAAAGTGCCTCCTCTACCTTCTCCAGTAAGTAAGAAGAGACATAAAATGAAAATACTGATATACATCAGAACTATCAAGTTATTTCCCTGGTAATTGAGTATAATTATGGCATAATCTTCCATGATATTTCAGATGATGAGTCTTAGAGCTTTTTAAATTTTTTTTAATTGTTACGTTAGTCACCACACAGGACATCATTAGTTTTTGATGTCGTGTTCCATCATTCATTGTTTGTGTAGAACACCCAGTGCTCCTTGCAATACGTGCCTCCTCAATACCCATCACTGAGCCAACCCATCCCTCTGCCCCCAAACGGAAACCCTCAGTTTGTTTCCTGGAGCTTTTTTCTTTTCCTTTAATGGGCACAGTGTTGGGAAGGCAGTTGTAGACCATGTCCATTGAGTGACCCATCTGGAGAGTTCAAGCCAACCTTGCAGAACCCCTTTGCTCAATGCCAGAATCTAGTTCACTGACATCTTCTATTATATTTCACTTATTACAAGAGGGTAAGTGAAATGTAACAAGATCACAAGGCTGAGGCATTCAACCAGAAAAAGAACCCAGAATGCGTAAGTAGAGGATGGCTCTCTCTGTTCTCAACAAACACATTCAATGGTATGGCTCATCTTAGTGAAACTAACTGGAGGAGCAAATGCAGGAGTTTTCTAGTTATTTCTTCATATATCCCGTATGTGCTGGGTAGGTTTTCCAAGCCTGTGGAAGAAATCTTGGTTAGTGAATTTTAATACAAGATTTAAAAAAAAAATACATTAATCAGCCATTAGGACAGATGAGTGAATCACTCTCTAAGGTAAGAAGAGCATAAATTTAATAGAAGTTCTAAAGGAACCTCATAGTAAGAAAAATGCCACCTTCAGATGGGGTGAGGGATTTCAAAAACAAACACAATCACAATTTTAACATGTCATTTTGCCATTATTTTTGTACACTTTCATTTATTTTTAAGGAGCGAGAATTAAATATCAAAGAATATATATATATATATATATAGTATACAGACTTAGTGAATCAGGTAACTGCTAGACACATATTGGTATTAAGGAAAGAAATTAAGAAATGTGCTTAAAGGAATTATGAATTGAAAAGTACTGTAAATACACACATTGGATTTTGTTAATTTTTGTATCAATCACATGTTGAAAAGATAGCATATGAGATGTATTGAGTTAAGTCAAATATACGTGTTTCTTTTTACTTTCTAAAAAAAAATGTGGCTACTGAAGAATTTAAAAATTACACAGTTTGCCTTAGATTTCTATGGATCATACTGGCATAGAGATTACTGGCCTTTTCTCGGATACACAATACATCTAATCCCTTTTCACTGGCTTGATTTTTACACAGATGCAGCCTCATTTCCACCTTTTATTGAGAAGACACGAGTATTGCGTTTCTTTTCCTCTGACATTTGCAGGTAAGACAAAGACAACGATGCCGTTCAGGGAGTCAAAAATTTTTTTCCCTGACTGACAGAACACACACCTGAAGCTCATACTTAATAATGACGTTAGCTGAGGGGAAAAAAGGACACATAGGGAAATTTTTCTTGACTTCTTCAGAATAAGCAAATATGCTATTCATAATGTGCTTAATAACTGTTATAAAAATTGCAGGTATGATATAATGTGTCATACACCTTATGCAAAGGATTTTTTCTCATTTTTTAAGTAAGACCTATTTTTCCACTACACGATATTCAATAACAGTCACGTCTAGAAGGGCATGCCCATCTTTCTAATGATGTCCTGACAAGAGGATGCCATTAACACAGAACAATGGTCACGTGCTCTGCTACTCCAACCTCGTAAAATTGGTGGCTCCCAGCAGATAATCGTGCAAGCATCGGAGCCCACGCCAGTCCACTTGAGTCCTAGCCATGTTCCTGAAGACTAGATAATGGGCAAACATTTGAAACATCTCAATATTTTCCTCACCTGTAAAATTGAAGAGAGCAGTGTTTCCTTACATAGGATTATGTGGGGATTCGAATATGTACCGCAGCACATTGCCTAGGTGTTGGTGAGTACTTGAACTCACATGCACACGATGCACTGTAGACTTGGCCTTTCTCTCCAGGATTGCGTTTGGAAAGAAAGAATTTTTCATTGTATTTTATTTAAACTGGGCACATGTAAAAGATTTGAGGGAAGTCATCTGAATATTTAACTCATCAAGAAAATTATGAGAAAAGGCTTCAGTATAAATTCCCATGGTAGTGTGCAAGGAGAAATTGCTCTTGGAAACTTTAAAGGTAAAAATAGTTCATACTCAGGTATTATGTCCTGGTATGCCTTGAAATTTCTCAAAAAAATTTTTTTTCCTGTGAAATAAGTGAGATGTTAAAATTCTAACAAGAGTATCCAATCCAATTTTTCTAAATTAAAGAAAGAATAGAAATGTAAAAATGAGAGAAAAAAAAAATCTCCAGAATGTAGTTCAGTTTCCTGGAATAAAGCTCTTTCTTATCTGTGTTTAGGTCAATCTATGCTGTGTTTGGAGCTGAAATTAATCTGAAAGGAATCCCTGTCTATAGATTTGTCCTTCCATCCATGGCCTTTGCATCTCCAGTTCAAAATCCAGATAACCATTGTTTCTGCACAGAAAAAATTATCTCAAATAATTGTACATCATATGGTGTGCTAGACATTGGCAAATGCAAAGAGGGTGAGTGCATGTTCTCAGTATCACAGTCCATGATACAATTTGCAGCATTATTTAAAATGCAACCTTTACCCAAGATTCCTTTCCACCAAAAATTTAAAATCAAAATAAGAAAGCTATAAGGCCAGGAAGTAAGAGTGGTGGTAGGTAAGTGTTGTAGAACTTAGTTAATTTTAGGTATTATTATTATTTTCCCTGCTACTTTGGAAAAATATCTATTTAGGCCGTTAGCCCATTATTTAAAAACAGTCATGTGGTGTTTTTTTGTAATTCTTTTTGAGTTCTATAAATTCATTGTATATTTTTGATATAAAGTACTGATTGGATATTGGTTTTAGCCATTCCTATGTTCCTTTCAAGATATGTGGTAAGATAAAAAGTAACTCCTAGACTACTTTGAGCATCCCAACTTACCCATTTTTCTAGATTTTCTTTCCCCAAGAAAAAATAAATAATAATAATTGTGTTTTCAGTATGTCTTTGAAACAGAAATTGACTTCAATACAATTTGGAGTCTGTCTTATTTAGCTTACCTCCTTCAGATTGGGATGCATGTGAATGAAGAAAGAAAACCTCCTAAATTAATGCTCAGTTCACAGGTTTATCACTGCCTGAAACATGAACATAAATAATGGTTGAAATTTTGTGCTCAGCAGCTAAATTCTGCATATTGAAAATTAATACCTAAGGAAGAATGGTAGACTTTAGACATTAACTGACTAGGATGATGAAAAGATTTGTATTTTATTTTTGTACAATAGTAATCAGGTCATAGAATTTCTTCATCTTTATTTCCCAGTCGTGTTTGAGCCTAACTATGCCTTCTTTTATTTAAAAAGTTTTATTTTTGGGGCATCTGGGTGGCTCAGTTGGTTAAAGCCTCTGCCTTCAGCTCAGGTCATGATCTCAGGGTCCTGGGATCGAGCCCCACATCGGGCTCTCCGCTCAGCGGGGAGCCTGCTTCCCCCTCTCCCTCTGCCTGCCTCTCTGCCTACTTGTGATCTCTGTCAAATAAATAAAGTTTTATTTTTAAGGAAATTTTTTCTGAGTGGTATGTGAAATGAAAATGATTTATCCCCAATTATTTCTTAAAATTTGTTTTCAGGAAAGCCTGTATACATATCACTTCCTCATTTTCTACATGCAAGTCCTGATGTTGGAGAACCTATTGAAGGTTTAAGTCCAAATGAAGATGAACATAGCACATACTTAGATGTTGAACCTGTAAGCAAATATATTATTATTGATCTGATTTGCTTCATTATATTATTATTGATCTGATTTGCTTCATTAAATTGAAAGAAAAACTTTCTCTTTGTCAATCACATTTATTGAATCACAGTCTTGATAAATTACTATTTTTATTTCAGTGAAAATTACATTGGTTTCTTTCTATTGTTGCTTATGAAATGTGAGGGTCATTAAACTGTAGCTTTTCAGCATATGTAACCTAAAAGGCCTTTTCAGTGGCTCCTAAGTCAGGAATATCGATGGGAATGATTCTAATTTTCCTAAAACGGTATGTATAAAATAAGCATCAAGCAGCAATTCATGGAGCACCTGCGTGCCTCAATCAGTTAACCCTCCAACTCTTGACTTTGGCCCAGGTCATAATCTCATGGCTCCTGAGATCAAGCCTCCTTCCATGCTCAGTGGGGAGTCCGCTTGAAGATTCTCTCCCCCTGCCCCTCTCTTTTTTCTCTAAAATAAATAAATCTTAAAAAATAACTTATAACGGTAAATATCGCTTGCCTGAGGAAATACTGTGTATTATGAGGAATTAAAAGAGATTCTGTGGGTATATGTGAATTTGGGGCAAGATCTATTATACTTAGTGTCAAGAAAAATCTGTAAAAATTTCTATAACTCAGCAGTGAAAGTTGGACTTTAATATTTTCCTCTTCAAAAGTTAAATACCAAAATTTTAGTGGTCCTGTGTCAGTTTAAATAATGAGAGAGCTAGTATTATAATTAAACTAATGATACATTGATTCTGAGTACATATACATTAGATGATGCATAGTTCAGGAATCTATATGAGTTCAGTGCTGCAGTATTTCCTTAATTACCCAAAACCATTTTCGGTAGATATCACACATCTAACTGAAACCTTGACATCTTGTTGGGCAAGGAAATTGTGTATGCTTGCACAGGCATATGTATGCTTACCTGCACGTACACATGTAATTATAGTTATGTAATATACTTAATATGTCAAAATTATTTTCACCAGTTTCAAGTAGTAGAATTTCCTCTTAATGTCTATATAACAATAAGAGTTTGGGATATTAAGGTTTTTTAATGTTAATAACTAGTTTGTTCTCTTTTTAGATAACTGGATTCACTTTACGATTTGCAAAACGCCTACAAGTCAACATATTGGTCAAGCCAGCAAAAAAAATTGAGTGAGTCTCTTGAACGAGTTTACGGTCACCTGATTTTTAGTATTTCCTTTTGAGAATGTGAGTTATTCTATTAATGTAGGTGGAAAGAATACAAAACTTCAACTTCTCCTTGGCTTAAAGTCATTAAATAATCATAAGTGCCTAGGAGGATTTTTATTTGTAATTTAGAATTATATCCAGTGTTTATTGAAATGATAACTACACATATTTTGGAATGTTTGGAGTGTTTGATAGTATCTCTCATTTTGTTAGCTGTCCAAATATTTCTATGACCAGTTTTTGGAATTCCTATTTCACTTTCCCTTGGAGGAAAGGGAAAATCTGTGCCTAAAAAAAGTCTAGAAATAGGTATTAGAAAGTTTTCTAAGAGTGAAAGGTGTCTGAGAAACAGTCACAGTAACATTTACATAACTTATTATGGGGAACAAAAATCAAGGAACTTAATGAAGTTACAAAAGCAGCTAATTTCTGTTCATGTGTAATCATATGTTTTTGTAATTACTTTTTATGTGTATATTACAGGGCATTAAAGGGCCTGAAACGAAACTATATTGTGCCTATTCTTTGGCTTAATGAGGTTAGTATTTTTTTAACCTCTCATTCATTAAAAGCAGTAAACTTCCATATATATAAAAACAAACCTTTTGGTGTCTCAAAACTGAAAATGTATGTATATAGTATTTGAAGTTGTGTATGTTTTCTTGCCCATCATAGATGAGTATATATATTCTACCTATTTGAGAAAACTCAACCACACAGAAATAACAGGTTTGTGTTAGTTTTCAGTGTTTCTCCTTTAGAAAGTCAAAGCACTTTCTATCATTTTCGATTATTTTTAAAATGCATCTTTTAAGCACTTTTTCTTACCATAGTGCTTGTCTTAGGAAAGAGTCATAGGAACATGTAACTCCAAATAGCTCAAGACTTGGTGAATATTATAGCGCTAATACAAGTCACTCTAGCTTACAAAGACCCAGTTAGAGTAGGTATAGGTGGTCTATCCTATGGCCTGATGAGATATTTGTAGTGTAAACCGAGAAATTAAATAGCCCTAGAATTAGGAAATGCAGTACCTAAAACTTGAGAGGGATTGGAACTGTTGACCCTTGCCACTTCCATCTGTCTGAAAACATCTGTTGGAAAATTGTGGAATTTGTTAGGCCATTTTGAAGATCAGTGAAGCTTAGTATGAACGTTAGAGAGTGAAATATAACCCCCCTCCCTTTAAACATGTTATATAGCACTACTAACTATGCTACCTTCGTATTTATTGCTCCCTTTGACGTGCTAAGTGAATTCTATTGGCTTGCCTTAAAGACAATAGAGATGACTAACACATTTATGTGTTTGGAGAAAAGAACAATATGTAAGTGTAAGGTTTCAAGTATTTTGCTCCACCAATCTACTCAAATAATGCTACTTATTAATCTGATTACAGACTGGTACCATTGGTGATGAGAAGGCAGAAATGTTCAGAAAACAAGTGACTGGAAAAATAAACCTCCTCGGCCTGGTAGAAATTATATTACTCAGTGTTGGTGTGGTGATGTTTGTTGCTTTTATGATTTCATACTGTGCATGCAGATCAAAGGGAGTAAAATAGGTAAGTATATACCAAGAAATTTATATAGTGCTTCAGTAACATTAGTTTACATATTACTTGTTTTCATTTTACTAAAGAGGGGTTATAAATTAGGCTGCAAACATTCCTAGACTTGTCTACATTAAAACATGTCTTAATGTCTTAAAATGTCTTCATTAAAAAAATGAAGATTGGACAAGTAAATGTGGCCTATGAATAGCGAGCAGATTACTACATTATGTCCTACGTTCTGGGAGGAATAAAATTAAAGATGAAATTATCGCCTTTGAAAAGTTAATATGAATATGAATAGCTTTATTCTGACTTTTCATTTCTTGATTTCTCACTAATTTTTAAGAAGTCACAAGTAATTAATATACCATTTCCTAGAGAAAGTTATGCAAGATTGAACCCAAGGGAAAAAATAAAACTTAAGCTAGAAATTAATAAAAGAACTAAAAACTCATTACAAAAGAAGAGCGATAGAAGAAAATTATGCTGTTAACAAAACATGTTAATATAAAAACAGATTTGCTACATATAGGCACCGTGGCCATGCTGGTCGAAAATTAGGGTGTATACCCCAGATGTTTACTGTGGAAGCCCCAATGTATGATTTGACTTTGTAACAGTACAAGAGAATAGGAAAAATTGTAGAAGTAGTTCAGACCTCTGTGTTTTAGGTATTAGTGCTCATGCCCCCTTGTTCATGAACAGGAATGAAAGCCTTTAATCATCATGGGTGGCATTGGTATGGCCTCTAGGGGAGAATTTTCCATTTCCCCAAATGTTTTCACCAGCCTCTCTTCCCAAACTCTTCAGAACAACAAAATACAACCTCATTAAAAGCAGTATGCCTACTTTGAAAGTCACAACTTCAAAACAAGTCTTACTACACTACTTCAAATCAGACTGTTGACCCTAGCTGTCTTATGTAGAAAATCTGGAGTTACCACCCACTACTATGGAGCTTTTACTTTAGCCTAATCTTGGCTCAGAGAGTTTTCATGGATTATCACAGTTAATCCCTAATAAAATTTCATGAGTGTCCAATAGTCAGGGACTCTTTAGCATTCATTCTATCTTCTGGAGACATCCCAGAAAATTATAAGAGTACAGAATTGTTATTTTTTAAAATGTGATTCAAAATCATTGGTAATAAAATACACTGGACTTTTCTGTCCAATATTTTTGAATGATATTCATAGCTTGTATCTAGGGAAGCAGCTGAATCTTATTCTGATCACTTCAGCCACTATTTATTCACTAGGAAGTAGACTAGACAACTCTGTCTACAATCTATTTGGGCAGGATATTCAAAATAACTTAATACATTCACATTAAAGTGGAGGACATATTGCATCACCTTAAGGCCTATCATTAGCACAGTAAGAAATAAGTTTGATTAGATAAAGATATTCATATGACAATTTATATAATAGAAAAGATCATCCACTAAAAGCCAAACAAATTACTGCAAAAAACACCTTCCAGTGGGAAAGCATACTCTTCAAAAGGTAGCAGTTCTAATTTTTTTTCTGTATTCTCTAGTACAATTACATGATAAATTTAATCAGGGTTTAATGAGACCTGAATATCAAATTTCTTTAGTCCATACAAGAGTAAATTAAGGTGAATAAGTGAAAGCTTTCAGAGTGTTTTTGTCAGCCAGTATGTTAGTTTTGCTTCAACATGACATTGTAAGAAAAGAAAAATCATGGAAGATAGAAATTTCCTTAAATGAGCATCAGTTTTGAATATTATAAAAGTTACGTCTTTGGGCAGATTTGTAAACAATTAAACTAAGATGGACATACAAGAGGGAATAAAGATGGTAGAGCTAACGTGCAGTTTTACTTAATGGAACACAGAGTAAGCCAATAGTTCTTTCAAAAGCAGTAGTATATACACCTCTAAATGAAAGATGGCCTGAAGGGACAGCCAAAAGTGGTTTAATTAGCTACCACTCTTTACCTGGCTAATTCCTGAGAGTCAGAACATAGCCTTCCATGACTGGGAATATGTGGTACCTTATCCATAATGTCCATTTGATAATTTTCCTTTGTCATTTGAAAAATTAGGCTGAAGAATAGAAAGCATGAGATCTTGCATATGTAGAACAAAAATATTACCTATTTTTCCACTGCTTTCTGATAAGTAGTAACATTTCTTCTATTTTTCAGACAGTAAATGAGCCTTTACCTTTCTGTACCAGCTACATCAGGACCTCTGTTACTGTTGGCCTACAAAATGAAGAATTAATATGCTTTATTTTTACAAAGCTCCCCTTATCTTCTAGTTGAAGAAATGGTGGTATTTTTTTGTTGTTGTTGTTGCACTAAACAGCACATTTCTAAAGGATTTTAAGTTGTTGGTAAAAATCCACACTTTGCACACAAAACCGGAACCTTTGAAAATTCATCACGTGCACAGTTGAGTTGCTCTCAATTTCTATAGACCTGGCTGAAGCATGAACCAACCGTTTTTATTTGGTACTGATTCACTAACTAGTTCCCTGGTGGCGAATTCAGCAGAGTGGACATTCTCAACAAATCTTGGACCCTGAACTCCTGTCTTCTTTATCAAGGAAAAAAACATCAGTTTCCCCACTCAGTTGCAACAGACCGATCCTAGGACTGTCAGTACGTCACAGTTCATGAGCACTGATCATTTTGAAAGACATTTAAGAATGGAAAGTAAAATTATATGTTACTCAAGGTTCTCTCTCTCTCTGGAATCCTCTGTACAGCAACGGCAGGCATTGTAACCATTTTCTTACCGTATAACAATTTGGGCTTATATTTTGACACTGATTATGCAAATGGACATTGTTTTTAGCACATCTTGGCTCTTCATGTTTAAGGACTTTGTCATCTTCCACATTCTGCAGCTCTTCTGGCAATATGAATAGATTGTGCTCTTTCTACTCAGTTACATACAACTTATGCTTGGCACCTTCAGAATACTGTGCTAGGTATTAAGAGATGTATATGGTAATAAAGGAATTATGGTAGGGAAGA
>CM053614.1:69946638-69971152 GCA_028646535.1 Procyon lotor | reverse complement strand
ATGTTGAGAGAATTGGACAGCCACATGCAGAAAAAGGAAACTTGACCACTTCCTTACACCACACACAAAAATAGACTCAAAATGGATGAAAGACCTCAATGTGAGACAGGACTCCCTCAAAATCCTTGAGGAAAACAAGGCATCAACCTCTTTGACCTCAGCTGCAGCAACTTCTTCCTAGGAACATCACCAAAGGCAAGGAAAGCAAGGGCAAAAACGAACTATTGGGACTTTATCAAGATCAAAAGCTTTTGCACAGCAGAGGCAACAGTCAACAAAACCAAAAGACAACTGACAGAATGGGAGAAGATATTCACAAATAATGTATCAGATAAAGGGCTAGTATCCAAAATCTATAAAGAACTTCTCAAACTCAACACCCAAAGAACAAACAATAGGATGAAGAAATGGGCAGATTTGAACAGACATTTCTGCAAAGAGGACATCCAAATGGGCAACAGACACATGAAAAATTGCTCCACATCACTCGGCATCAGAGAAATACAAATCAAAACCACAGTGAGATACCACCTCACACCAGTCAGAATGGCTAAAATTAACAAGTGAGGAAATGACAGATGTTGGCAAGGATGCAGAGAAAGGGGAACCCTCCTACAGTGTCGGTAGGAATGCAACCTGGTACAGCCACTCAGGAAAACAGTATGGAGGTTCCTTAAAAAGTTGAAAATATAGAGCTACCCTATGACCCAGCAATTGCGCTCCTGGGTATTTACCCTAAATATAGAAATGTAGTGATCCAAAGGGGCACATGCACCCGAATCTTTATAGCACCAATGTCCACAATAGCCAAACTATGGAAAGAACCTAAATGTCCATCAACAGATGAATGGATGAAGATGTGGTACATGTATGTGTGTATATATATACATATATATACACACACACACACATACACAATGGAATACTCTACATTCATCAATAGAAATGAAATCTTGCCCTTTCCAACGACGTGGATGGAACTAGAGGGTATTATGCTAACTGAAAGAAGTCAGTCAGAGAAAGACAATTATCCTATGATCTCTCTGATATGATGAATTTGAGAGGCAGGGCGGGAGGGTCGTGGGGGGTGAGGGAGGGAAATGAAACAAGGTGCGATCAGGAAGGAATCAAGCCATAAGAGACTCCTAAACTCACAGAACAAACTGAGGGTGGCTGCGGGTAGGGTGAGGTAGAGATAGGGTGGCTGTGGGTTGTGGGCATTGGGGAGGGTATGTGCTATGGTAACTGCTGTGAAAGGTCTAAGCCTGATGATTCATAGACATGGACCCTCGGGCAAATAAGACATTATATGTTAATAAAAAAATAAAATTAAAAAAAAGAAAATGGGAACACCTGGAAAAAATAAAGTAAGAATCTAACTTAAAAAATAAGCAAAGGCCTTGAATAGACATTTTTCCCAAGAAGATAAATTAATGGTCAACAAATAAAAAGGCACTCCATACCACTATTCAAAGGAAAAAGCAAATCAAACTCATAGTGAGATATCACTTCACACAAGTCAGAATGGCCATTATCAAAAACACAAAAGATAACAAATGCTGGTGAGGGTGTGAAGAAAAGGAAATCCCTGTGCACTCTTGGTGGGATTGTAAATCAGTGTAGCCACTTGGAAAACAGAATGGAGGTTTCCTAAGAACTTAAAAATAAATGTACAAATGATCCAGCAATTACACTTCTGAGTACTTATCTGATGAAACTGAAAGCACTTACTTGAAAAGGTATCTCTACCTGTATGTTCACTGCAGCATTATTTATAACAAACAAGATATGAAATTTACACACACACACACACACACACACAACGGAATACAATTCATTAAAAAAAAAAATGCAATCTTGTCCTTTGTGACAACATGGATGGATCTTAAAGGAATTATGCTCAGTGAACTAAGTCAGAGAAAGACAAATACACTATTGTCTCACTTACATTTGGAATCTAAAAAAAAAAAAAAAAAAAAAAAAAATCAGCAAGGAGATGAGCTTTGAGGTTACCAGAGATGGGGTTGGGGGATTAGAATTGGAGTAAGACAGTCAAAAGGTATAAATTTCCAATTATAAGATAAATAATTACTAGGTATGCAATGTACAATATGATTACTGTAGGTAACACTGCTGTATGGTATATTTGATAGTTAAAGGAGTAATCCTAAGATTTCTAATCACAAGGAAAAAAACATTCCTTTCTTTATCTTTTTTGCATCAGTATGAGCTGATGCATGTTAACTTACCATGGTAACCATTACACAACATATGAAGTAAATCACTGTGTTATACACAGTAAACTCTTAGAGTACTATACGTTAATTACATATATATCTCAAGAAAACTGGAAAAAAAGTCATGCTTGTTTTCCAATAACCCTTATTTCCCCAAATCAATTTTAATAATTTTAACTTAGGTCTCAATAGGCCAAGGACAATACTCTGCATGAACAATTTTTTTTTTAAATTGCCATACAGGTTTACAAAGAACACAAATTACTATGTTGAAGTTATTGCTTATATCCTAAGTTTTTTTTCCCATTAATATTTAGAATTTGGGGTATAAGTGTGTAAACCTAAGGTTTTTTACTTTTCAAATGACTACATATACCTTGTCAGTGAAAAGTCCCACTTGGGGAGGCAATAGTGATAAAGAATCCAAACCGTCTATAACAGAAACCTGGTCTTATCACCTTCATTGTGTCACCTGAAGCACATTACTCGGCCTCTCCCATGGCTCAATAATTTCTCTATAAACTGAGGATAACATTAGTGCCATTCTCCATAGTTGTTGCAAACACTGAGTTATTATACGTGATGTGCACAATGTGCCCAGCACATAAGAAGTACCATGGGAGTTTTAGCGATTATCATGCTCATGATAATGATGGTAATGATGATGGTGAATATATATGGAGAACAGAAAAAGAAGAAAACCTTCCTTGGGGTGCCTGGGTGACTCAGTTGTTAAGCGTCTGCCTTGGGCTCGGGTCATGATCCCAGGGTCCTGGGATCGAGTCCCGCATCGGGCTCCCTGCTCGGCAGGAAGCCTCCTTCTCCTGCTACCATTCCCTCTGCTTGTGTTCCCTCTCTCACTGTGTTTCTCTCTGTCAAATAAATAAAATCTTAAAAAAAAAGAAGAAGAAAACCTTCCTTGTCTCTGGCAGAAGTATTAATTTCACCCATTGCACCTTTAGAACTGACCTACGGTCACTGTAAATAAAAGCATCCTGGTATGAGAGACCAGGGCATGAACTTAAGGCCTTGTGAAACAACGACACTTGAACTGACCAATAAATGGAACAGTTAGAAAAGGAAAGCCATTGCTCTTATTCCTCGACAACCTCCTCCTAAAAGGGAAGTGAGAAGCGGAAAGCTGTTTTCCTTCTATTTTCACAAGGAAAGCAAAATTCAGAAAAATTGGAGACTATACTATATTGGTTTCCTCTTGCAGCAGAAAATTGCCATTAACTTAGTGGCTCCAAGTAATACAAATATATTCTCCTACAATCTAGAGGTCAGGAAGAGGTCTTAAATGGGTCCATGGGACTGCATGTCATCTGGAGGCTATAAAGGAGAATTGGTTTCCCCGACTTGTTCAACTTTGGAGGCTACCTATATTCCTTACCTCGTGGCCCCTTTTTCTCTTCAAAACCTGCAGCCTAACTTTTCCTTGCTGACCTCAGATTCCTTCCATGATATGTTTTCTATAAATGTTCTGACCCTGCCTTCCTCTGATAAGGGTGCTTATGATTACATTAGGCCCACGTGGATAATCCAGGATACTCTCCATCATTTTCGGATCCTTACTGAAATTATATCTTCAAATTTCCCTTTACCAAGTAAAGTAACACATCCACTGGTTCAATTCCCTGGTTCCAAGGATTAGCTCATAGACATCTTTGGGGAGCCATTATTCGGCCTACCACAGAGATTTGTTTTTAGTACTCTGGTGTCAAAAGGATAGTACTTGGAGACAAATAACATCCTATTAAAGACTCAATATTTTAACAATCGTAGGTGTTGTTTAACAATCGTAGGTGCTGGCTAATCCAGCTATCTACAATTTCTAAAACCAGAATCAGGAACTTATTTACTGAGAAAATAGGTCTCCAAACTTCCATATGACTTTTGGATAGATGTTCCAACGAGGATAATACCAGTGCAGGAAATCTTCATTATCTGAGAATAACTAATGATGAAAAAGGCTTTTTAAGTAAATCCACTTAAAATAGGGAGAACAATCCATATTAAATTATAATAAGCAAGGTTGACTAGACGTTTTCCTCACAGAGGAATTTAAAATCCTACAAATGAATGTATGTTTAACAAAATTTGTTGAAGAGAGAATAAAGCCATTTGACCCTTTTGGTATACTATTTAAAAAAAATATGACAAAGTATGATAGCCTTCACAGTTGGCTTTTATGTAATCATGTTAAAGAATTATTTCTGGGTGCACCTGGGTGGCTCAGTAGGTTAAGTGTCTGCATTTGGCTCAGGTCATGATCTCAGGGTCCTGGGCTCGAGCTTCACATCTGGCTCCCTGTTCAATGCGGAGTCTGCTTCTCCCTCTGCCCCTTCTCCCAGCTTGTGCTTTCTCTTTCCCTCTAATAAATAAAGTATTTTTTTTAAAAGAGGTTTTTCTGAAAATGTGTTTGAGAGCTTATCGAATTTCACAATGATTAACCTCTGAATAATCCATTTTGTTATCATTCTTAAAAATATTTTTGTTAAGAATTCTTGTTCTGCTATGTATTAATTTCTTTATGGGATTTGATTACAATATATCTTGCAACATCATCTTCATCAATTGCATTCAATCTTATATCCTCAATAACACTGGTAATTTTATTTCATACTTGATTTGATTCATATTTGCACAGAACTTCAGGTCATAAAAGGCAAATACAATAATTAAAAACCTAGATTGGCAAAAAAATATTGCTGTTCTGTAATGCAGTGGACTCCTATTAATACAAGAGGAATGTCTGAGCAATGACTAACTGAATAAAAAGCTCTAGATGAATTTATCATATAATGACTATTTCTTCCCATGCATTTTTTTTCCTATGTGGAATTCAAATAATGTATACCCTGGTAAACAACTAAGGCTTTTTCTCAAATAGAGTTGCAATAAATTGGAAGTAAAATTAAAGTAAAATAACATTCAAGTTGCCTTAAAATTTTGTTCCTTATAAAACTCTATGAAAACAGTGATTATTTCTATATTGTTCACTTTGTGTCACTAGCACTATTATCATAGAGTAGATACTCATTCAGTTTTGGGGGAGAAAACAAGATATAAATTTATTGAAAGGTGATTACATTGAAAAAGTATTCACTAAACTGCAATATTTACCACAGATAATTTGATATTTCCATTATCAACAAAGAATCCATTGTAGAAAGTAGAATTCAGAGAGGCGAAGATTGCAGCAGAGTAGGAGAACCCTAGGCCCATCTTGTCTCATGAATACAACGAAATAATTATCAAATCATCCTAAATAGCCCAGAAATCAACCTGAAGTCTAGAAGAACAAACTCTACAACTAAAGGTAAAGAGGAGACCACATTGAAGAAGGTAGGAAGGGTGGAGATGCATTTTGGAGAGAAATGGATAGAGGCTTTCCACTGTAGTGGGGAGGGAGCCACAGGCATGGAGAAGGGCAAGAGACAGGACAACACAAGGGGAGCACATGGGGAAAGGAATCCCCATAGCAATTGGCTTGGAAAGTGAGAGGGGTCAAATTTCATGAGTGCTTGCAACCCATGAGGTTTAAAGCCTGGAGTTCTAAAGGTCAGCAGGCTTGCCTTGGGGAGAGACCAGAGGCACTGGGGCTGCTCATGGGGAAAAAAACAGCCCACAGACATATAGCATGAAAAAAAGTGATATGAAGAGTCCCTGGGGCACATAATGATGAGGTTATTTGCTCAAGTTAAACTGTGTCCTAGAGAGGCAGCATTTACAGAAAGACCCTTCTAAGAACAAAGGAACTGAAAGGTGCCTTTTCCATCACCCACCCTTCAGCATAAACACAGAACTACCTGCAGAAATCAACACAGCACCGATATACATTACCTAACTTGCTTACATCAAGCCCCAGCTGTCCTGCACTCCAGTGGAAGCCCCCCGCCCAGTCACACTTGCCTCAGTCTTAGTGCAGCAGCTC
Organism: Procyon lotor; assembly: GCA_028646535.1. Taxonomy (NCBI): domain Eukaryota; kingdom Metazoa; phylum Chordata; class Mammalia; order Carnivora; family Procyonidae; genus Procyon; species Procyon lotor. Next base: position 69,964,978 of record CM053614.1, on the reverse strand, counting down.
CTCTCTCAGAAGACTGGCCCAAAACCTTACCCATACTGCATCTCCCAACCCAGGAGTTCTGCAAATTCTCATTCGAGCAGTGGTGGTGACAGGTCTCATTTCACAAGCAGACCAGAGAACACCTACTTAAAACCCGTCACATTCAGGCCAGGGACAAAACACTGCCCACAAATAGGCAAAGAAAGCCTCTGCAGACAACTGACCCGAAGGATAACGCAGCCAGGACAAAACAGCAGATTGCAGGCAGCGCACATTGGCAAAACTTCCAGGAGCATTAGGCCCTAGGGAACAGGGGCACTGCACCGCAGGGCCCTGAGGGACCTCCTCTTCATAAGGCCATTACCCTCAAGAAGGGGAGAAATTGATGACATTCCTAACACAGAAAAGCAGGCAGAGACCTAGACAAATTGAGAAGACAGAGGAATTTGTCTCAAATAAAAGAATATGACAAGGTCACACTGCAAGATCTAAGTGAAACAGACAGAAATAACAACCCTAAAACAGAATTCAAAGTAATGATCAAAAAGATATCGGACTTGAATAAAGAGTGGAGAACATGAATGAAAGCCTTAACACAGGGATAAGGAATAACATAGCAGAGATTAAGTGTTCATAAACAAAATGAGAAACATACTTGATGGAATGAACACAGGCTAGAAGCAGAAGAACAAACTAGTACCTAGAAGATAAAGTAAAGGAAAGTAATCAAAGAAGAAAAGACAGAAAAGAATTATACAAATTGAGAACAGACTAAGGGAACTCAGTGATTCTATCAAGTGTAATAATATTCACATTATAGCAGTTGCAGAAGAGAGAGAAAAGAGGGCAGAAAATTTATGTGAAGAGATAATAATGAAAATTTCCCTGATTTGGGGTAGGAAACAGATACCCAAACCCACAAAACACAGAGAACCCCCAACAAAAATCAACAAAAGCAGATCCACACCAAGACATATTATAATTAAAATGGTAAAATATAGATAAAGAAAAATAAATTTAAAGGAGCAATACAAGAGAAGATAGTTACATACAAGGGGAACCCCATAAGGGTATCAGGGGACTTTTCAGCAGAAACTTTCCAAGCCAAAAGAATATAATTCCAGAAGGGAGTGGCCTGATATATTCTAAGTGCTGAATGGGGAAAATCTGCAGCCAAAAATACTCTATCCCACAAGAGCATCATTCAGAATAGGAGTGATAAAGAGTTTCCCAGGCATACAAAAACTAGAGTTCATGACCACTAAATCAGCCTTGTGAGAAATATCAGTGGGGAATAATTGAGTAGAAAGGAAAAAACAAAACTGACAGCATGAAAGTAGGAAATACAAAAACACTAAAAATTGATATTTTTGTAAAATATCAGTCAAGGAACTCACAAAATAAAGGATGCAAAATATGGCACCATAAACCTAAAATGTGGAGAGGAGAGGAGGAACTTAACCATCAACTTAATACAGACTGTTATATGCAGAATATGTTACTTACAAACCTAATGATAACCACAAATCAAAAACTGGTAATAAATATGCAAACAATGAAGAGAAAGAATCTAAACAGATCACTAAGAAAAGCAGCAAACCAAGAAAGAGAGAAAGACAAAGATCAGAAAAAATCTTCAGAAACAAAAACATGTAATACATATCTATAAATAATTACTTTGAATGTAAATGGACTAAACATTCCAATCAAAGACACTACAGAAATATATACAGTTGTAAGAGAGTATTACGAAAAATTGTATGACAACAAATTGAACAACCTAGAAGATACAGATAAAGTCCGAGAAACACAAAACCTCCCAAAACTGAGTCAGGAAGAAATAGAACACTTGAACAGACCTATTACCAGCAAAAAAATTGACCCAGTAATCAAAATCTCCCAACAAAAGTCCAGGACCAGATGGCTTCCCTGGCAAATTCTAGCAAACATTTAAAGAAGAGTGAATACCTATTCTTCTCAAACTATTGAAAAAATAGAACAGGAAGGAAATTTTCCAAATTCATTCTGTGAGGCAAACACTATCCTCATAAAGACACCACAAAAAAGAACTACAAGTTAATGTCTCTGATGAACATAGATGCAAAAACCCTCAACAAAATACTAGTAAATCAAATTCAAAAATATATTTTAAAAAATCATTCACCATGATCAGCTGGGATTTATTTCTGGGTTGCAAGGGTGGCTCAGTACTTGCAAATCAATCAACATAATCAACATGATACATCACATCAACAAGAGAAAAGATAAGATCCTTACAGTTGTATAGATGCAGAAAAAGCATTTGACAAAATACAACATCCATTCATGCTTAAAAAAAAGAGGTTTAGAAAGAATATATCTCCACATAATAGAAGTGAGATATGAAAAACCCACAGCTAATATCATCCTTAATGGGAAAAAAATGAGAGCTTTTCCCCTAAGGTAATTAACAAAACAAGGATATCCACTCTCACCACTTTTATTCAACATAGTACTGGAAGTCCTACCCACAGCAGTTAGATGACAAAAAGAAATAAAAGGCATCCAAATCAGTAAGGAAGAAATAAAACTTTCATGATTTGCAGATGACATGATACTATCTATAGAAAACCTGAAAGACTACACCAAAAAAACCTGCTAAAATTGATAAATTCAGTAAAATCACAGGATACAAAATCAATATATAGAAATCTTTTGCATTTCTATATACCAATAATGAATCAGCAGAAAAAGAAATTAAGAAATTCCACTTATAATTGAAAACAAAATTCCACTTATAATTGCACCTAAAATAGTAAGATACCTGGGAATAAACCTAACCAAAGAAGTGAAAAACCTATATTCTGGAAATGATAAAACACTGATGAAAGAAACTGAGAATTATACAAAGAAATGGAAAGATATTCCATGCTTATTGATTATAATATTGTTAAAATGTCTATACTACCCAAAGCAATTAACAGATATAATGCAATATACAATTGGTATCAAATTGTATTGCAATATACAATTTGTATCAATTTGTATCAAATTCAAAGAACTAGAACAAATAATCCTCAAGTTTGTATGGAACCTCAAAAGACAGTGATTAGGAAAAGTACTCTTGAAAAAGAAAAGCAAAGCTAGAGACATCACAACTCTTGACTTCAAGTTATATTACATAGCTGTAGTAACCCAAAAATTATGGTTCTGGCACAAAAGGAGACATACAGATCAACAGAACAGAACAGAAAACCCAGAAATAAACCCACTATTATATGGTCAATTAAACTTCACCAAAGCAGAAAAAAATATGCAACAGGTAAGACAGTTGTTTTTAGAAATGATGTTGGGAAAACTGGGCAGCTACTCAAAGATTGAAATTGGACCACTTTCTTCCACCATACACAAAAATAAATTCAAAATGGATTAAAGACTTAAATGTGAGACCTCAGACCATAAAAGGCTTAGAAGAGAGCAGAGGCAGTGACTTCTCTGACATGGGCCATAGCAACTTTTTTCTAGGTAGGTTCCCTGAGGCAAGTGAAACAAAAGAAAAATTAAACTATTGAAAGTCTATCAAAATAAGAAGTTTCTGCATAGCAAAGGAAACAATCGGCAAAACCAAAAGACAATCTACTGAATGGGGAAAATATTCACAAATAACAGCCAATAATGGGTTAATATTGAAAATACACAAGGAACTTAGGCCACCAACTCTCCCCCAAATAATCCAATTAAAAATGGGCAGGAGACATGAACAGACATTTCTCCAAAGAAGACAAACAGGTGGCCAAGGGACACATCAAGAGATGTTCATTGTCACTTATTATTATGGAAAAGCAATCAAAACTACAATGAGCTATCACCTCATACCTGTCGTTTGACCTCATACCATTGTAGAATAGCTACAATGAGGAACACAACAAACAACAGGTATTGGTAAGGATGTGGAGAAAGGGGGAACGCTTTTGTACTGTTTGTGGGAATACAAATTGCAGCAGCCACCGTGGTAGACAATATAGAGGTGCCTCAAGAAGTTCAAAAAAAAAGAACTATGCTATGATCCAAGAATTGCACTTTGGATATTTACTTAAAGAATTAAAAAAAAAAAAATACTAATTCAAAGGGATACAGGCACTCCAATATTTATAGTAGCATTATTTATAGTAGCCAAGTTATGGAAGCAGCCCAAGTGTCCAACCATTGATGAATGGAAAAAGAAGCGGAATGAACACACACACACACACACACACACACACACACGAAAGAATATAAAGGAATATTATTAAGCCATTAAAAAGATGAACTCTTGCCATTTGCAACGACTTGGATGGAGCTAGAAAGTATAATGCTAAGTGAGCTAAGTCAAAGACAAATACCATATAATTTCCCTTATGTGGAATTTAAGCAGCAAAACAAATAAGCAAAAGGAAAAAATAAGAAAGAAAGAAAAAACAAGAAACGGACTCTTAACTGATGATTTATCAAAGGGGAGGGGGATGGGGGATGGGCGAAATAGGTGATGAGGATTAAGGAGTGCATTTTTTTTTTTTTTATGGAGTGCACTTGTTGTAATGAACACAGGGTGATATATGGAATTGTTGAAAGACTACATTGTATACCTGAAACCACTATAACACTGTATGCTAAGTGGAATTGATATAAAAACTTTAAAAAAGGAAAAATCAGCAAAATACTTTATCAACATTTATTGTAGAAAAGTGTAATATTTAACTCCTTTTGCTTTTACTATGAGAACATTCTTGATTATAATTCAAACTCATTATTTCCTGGGTGCCTGGGTGGTTCAGTGGGTTAAAGGCTCTGGGTTCGGCTCAGGTCATGATCTCAGGGTCCGCGTATCGAGCCCCACCTCGAGCCCCTGCTGGGCAGGGAGCCTGCTTCCTCCTCTCTCTCTGCCTTCCTCTCTGCCTACTTGTGATCTCTGTCAAATAAGTAAATAAAATCTTCAAAAACTAAACAAAAAACCCTCATTATTTCCCATCATTTTACTGAACATAGTATGATGCAAGAAAGGCATTTGAAAAAGAGGGAGATATTTTGTTAAACAAATTTGGAAATTTACAGCATAGTAGCTCCTGCTCTTAGAGTTTTAAAGACTCTGGTAAGTCCTGATACAAAGCAAAAATTTTTTAGAACACTTGCTGTACTTACTGAAGAAGGGAGGCATTGTCTCCCCTCAAACACCTACAAACACACAATGAGTCAATTAAGAACAGTTTTTTTTAGAAGTATCTCGTTGTATTTTCCTCTCTTCCCACCCCACCTCTATTCTATTACTTTGAACTTTAAGATTTTGAAAAGTAGATAATGGAGGTAAAAAAAACAAAAAAAACAAATGTACAAACCAAAAACAGGGAAGTAGGTGAAGAAAGAAGGGAGAAGGAAAAAAGCTGAAAGAGCAGAAATGATGAACAAATGTAGAGTCCAAGACTACACAGGAGGCTACACACTTAAGCCAGGGTCGCCTGGAGGGGAGGGACCTGGAGGTAAAAGTTCTGGAAGAAGATGTGAGTGGTCATCGTCCACAGGAAGGCTTTGGTCTAAGAAGACTCTCCTATTGTCTTCTGATCTGGTCACAAGTATCTGTGGTTGTTTGCAGAGAACAACTAGAGAGGAGTTGGTGGTCTGGTCTTTCCTCTCTCAGAAAGCCAGTGAGACTTTCAGGCAAATAGTTCCTCAGCCAAAGACTAAGATTTTCTGACCGGATTTGCACTTAGAAACTACAGAGCCCACTGAAGTGACACTTGGGTTTTCCGTGTTACATAAAGTTGGTATTTTTGGAGCCCCCCACGTGGCTAACTCTGACCACGGCCCTCTGCATCCTCTCCAGAGCTAACCTAGATCCTGAAGTTGGTGTTTATCATTCCTTGTGTTTCTTCATTAATTTATGACACACGTACATAGTCCTGAGCTATATATTATTCATTTTTTGTATTTTTGAAATGACATATGGCTTCAAGCTGCACGTGTTCTTCTGTGACTTGCTTTTGTTGTTGCTGCTCAATAACGTGTTTGTCAGATTTATCCATGGTGACACGTGTAGCCCTGGTTCATTCATTTTCACTGCTGAATTTTAATCAACTGCATGACCATATAATAATTTATGTAGTCATTCTCTGTTGCCAGCCATTTCTATCAATTCCCCTTCTTTTGTCAATACAGCCATGAATGTGCTCCTCTTGAGCTTGTATTTTGGGAGCATTACCACATATAAGTGTAGTCACCACTTGCACTCTGCTAAATGTGAAATTATTTTTCAAGGTGGGTGTAGCAATTTGTACTCCTACTGGCATTTTATAAAACTTGCAGTTTATTGACCTGCTATTGTTCAACTCTGCAGCAGGGCAGCAAAATGTACTCTGTGATCAGCTGCTGGGAGGCAGAATGTGTGGAATTTTGAGTTCACCCTCAAAGAACATCCCCATGCTTGAGTGAGTCAGCATGGGTTCAGAGCCGAGCCACTGTGGTATGGTGTCCTGTTTTTGGAAATGCTATCTAGAAGACAAACAATTATTTAAGGTCTGTATCCTTGAGGCTGAAAGATGGTCACCACTCCACCCTGGGCAGGTATCTGGGCCAGGAGGGCACTTCTGAAGGAGGGGAGAAACATCATCTAATTGTGAGAGATGCTCATGACCTAGCCAGCGCTGGTTATGGGCTAATCTGGTCTCTATAGTCTTCTCTTCCTGTCTGGTGTTTGAAGCAGAACTAATCTCCTTGATGAGTAAGCCCCTTGGTTCTTGGATAGTTCAGTGTAGGGTTGGGGTGAGAATATAGTGAGACATCTTAAAAAGAGAAATAGAAGATCTTATACGATAGAAAGAAACCTGAAAACTCAAACTAGCTAAAAAGTAAGTGTAATTGTATTTATGTTGAAATCAAGTGAAATAAATGATGTTCAGTTTATATTATATGGTGATATAAAACCCTCTTCTTACCCACTATTTCATATTAAACTCAATTTAAACTTCTCTGACCAGCTGCAATGTGACCCAGCCTTCTAACTAGTCAGTCTTATTTCTCACACCCCTCTCTAACATTTCATTTTGTCTTGTCAGTCTGAGGTTCTCTCAAAGCCCTGTGAATCTGCAAAGGTTTCATTGTCAATATTCCCCTTTCTCTGGAATGATTTCTCATTTCTTTTCCACATAAGAAGTCTGAGATACACTTAAAACTATACCTTAAAATACAATTGCTACAAGCCTCCACTAATCTTGCTTACAGAAGTTACAATATTTGGAAGGACTTCTGTTTTCCCTAGTAATTTCCAACATTTGCTTGTGGTAAAATATTTGTCATTGGACTCACCCTTCAGACTCCAAAGGAGCAATACCTCAAGTAAGGGTCCTAGAGGTCAAACTCCATTTCCAAACTCCTTCCTGCTGTTAGGTGAGCATGGCCCATGTCACAGGGTCTTCCCTGGTACAACAGGACATAACCCAACACAGCCAACTTTGCGGGAAACCCTGGCAATTCTTCAAGTCTGTGGCTCACCCAAGCATCAGACACCACTTCCTGAATCCCTAGTGCCATGCTCCCGAGGTCCTGATGAAAACTTTTGCCAGTGGCCTCATCCATTTCCTGCCTTCTCCTTGTGAAAAGGTCTCTACCTTAGTAAAAGCCTCTAATAGAAACCAAAAGCAAATTCAAGCTCGCTTAAATAAGTAAGTGAGTAAGTATTGATTTATACACATGAGTAGTGAAAGCATGGGGTAGACTTTGGGCACGTTTTGATCCAGGGTCTCTAACAAGACTATCTCAGTTTCTCTGCCTCTGGGCTCTGCTTCCCTCTTTGTGAAAACTTCATTCTTCTGCCAGCTTTTCTACATGGTAGGAAAGAGGATTTCTGTCAGCCTCAGCTCATTATTTCAGTCATTTATAAATAAAAAGAAAGCAAGCCTCTCTCTTTCCCAGTGTTGATCTAATCTCATGAAGGATTCAGGTCTTGTTGTGGTTCCATGTGCACCTGCTGGAATACCCCACTCACTGACTAAGGATATAGGTTAATCCCATGAGGGAGGCCAAAGTGGGGCCCAGTCCTGTGACTAGGAGAGGGTAGGACCATGTGATTGACAGGCTCCCTCAGAATCACATGGAAAAGAGGAACATTTCTTCAGTGGAAATAGAACACATGTGTGCACGTACACACACACACAGTCCACTAGGCCCCTCTAAAATAAGCCCAGTTAGGGAGCCTACACTGAAGACTTCCACGTCTCCATGTATAACAAAAACTTGAATGGTTCTTATGACATTAACCTGTCAAATTGTTCATCTATGTATTTCCCCTCACACTGGTCATTTAGAGAAGTTCTGGAATTAAGTGTACAATGTGCCTGATGTCACTTTCTTCGGATAACTGAGACATTGGTACTAACTCTTCTTCCAACTTCCCTTACTGTGGGGAGTTGGAGAATGTCAAGATTCACTCTATTCTACCCTCATCAGTTAGGCATTTATGCCTTCAAATATCAGTGATCAAAGTGTGCCTTTTCTCCTGGGAGCCGACTAAGTATAACTGCATACATGGAGTAGATGTACCCATTAAGATACCCACTGACACCCAAAGCCTAACTTTGGAAATGAATGGTGCCTCATTCCACTGTTCATTATAATCTGAACCCCAAGTTCCAAGACTCCAAAAGGGTCTCCTATTATTCTCCCTCAGGCCCCATTTAGGTTCCTCCTGAATCTAATTTTCCTATTTGAGCTGGGATTACTAGACCTTTTCTCTGAGCTGTTAAACATTTATAGATTTTACATTTCAGAAAATTGATGTACCACAGTGATTTTCGTGTTCCACAAAAATGTGTAGTTATAGGAAGATGAATATTTTATGCTCATCACATTATACTGTTTGCGGTATATTTATATATTTAATGCATACTTTAAAGTAACCTTGAAAATGTATAAATTGCTATTTCTTAATATAGATTTTCTTTTTACAAGCTCACAAAGTTCCCATGGTTCAGAAAATCATTCTGATCAATTAACCTCCTGAGGGATGGAGGAAATCTCTCTGCCATGCCCCCTATCATATCCACCCCGACCCTGTCTCCCAGCGACCCTCAACTTTCTTGGAGGAAAAAATTTGTTGATACTTTTCAACTGTTGTTTCTCAAACTGTTTCTATTAAGTAACAGTTACTTCTGTGTTTTCTCTCAAAAAAAATTGAAATAAATGCTTACTATTTTTCTCTTTTGGAGGTTAACAAAAGAGGTTAGCACAATAAAAATTCTGATTATGTTTAGATTAAACAAAGCTGCTTAATTTAACTTAGTACCTCACAAACTTATTTGGCCAGAGAACATTTTTATATGAAATATCTATTAAAATCTTGTGTATCTAGTGATTGAGGAACACAGTATGGAAAATGCTGACCAATTAAGAGAAATGCACTTCCCTTTAAGAAAGCAATGACATTTCTGAAATGGTTTTCCAGAAGATAGTTACTTCATGCAAGATGGAAAGGAAAAGATTAATTGTCAGGCTGGTGGAAGAAAAAGGTCATTTACCTGGGAGCTCAGCCATCTGGATCCTAGGTCCAGGACCTCATAGTTAAGTCACATTTTTACTCCTGATTCTGTATGATCTCTTCATTTTTCCTTTGGTGCATTCCTTGCTTACTTTTAACTTGCTATTCTTTTGTATTACTTGTCTATAGGTTGTTTTAATTTCATCTTTCCACTTATTGAATAAGTGTATTGAAAACATTATGTATTAGCTCTATGTTAGATGAAGGAAATGAAAAATTAGTAAGTAATATATGAATAATGACTTCTTTAATTTTTTAAAGTCCACTGGGAATCCCAGATAAGCAAGCAAGCTATGTAATGAAGTGTCATAAGGGAGAGTCTAAGGAATCTCAGGGAGAGTTATCTCAAGCTTCGAGGATGAGTGAGGTTGGAAGAAATCACATTGATGGAAATCATATTTTGCCTGAAGTGAGTCTAGAAGTTATGATAAAGTCCGATATCTGGTGCTGGCTGGCTAGCTCATAACTCAGAATCAAGTACATCTTCCTCTGATTATGCTAATTCATTATTCCTTATGTGGCCTTGGATGAATGAGTGATGGTGATGGGACCACCTGTGTGTCAGGGAACAGCAGTCTAAGTAGGGAGAACAACATGTATTCCATTGAGAAAAAATGTGCCGTGTTCAAACTACCAAGCTAAACATTTTGTATGGCTGCAGCATAGAAGGAATTCAGGGAGGGAAACAGTGGAGAGAGGAAGCGGGACCCTCCTGTGTGTAGCCCTGAAAGCCATTTTTGATAATATGGATATGGTCGGATTTATATTTTAGAAAGAAAATGTTGGCTACAGTATTATGTGGAGAACTAATTGAAAAGGGATAAGACAGAGCAAGAATAACAGTAGTGAGGTCTATTTAATACTCCAAGAGATAGTGGGCTGACTTTTAAATTGAATATAAAAGTTCTCCAAATAAGAGCAACTCCTAAATAAGCTACCCTGGCAGTGGATTCATGCTTTCTTTGGCTCTCTTGTTGCAGGCAATGGGGTAGCCAGGAAAAAGAGGGAATCGGCCAATAGGAATAACCACACATTAGTCCACACCGAATATGCAGCAATGGCTGACCTAGAGAACGGGCACGTCAAACTAGTAACCACATCTCTCAATCCTGCTGCTCATAAGAACCACCAGAGAAATTTTAAAAAGCTGACACAAAGGCAGAGATTCTGATTCATTTGATCTGGGTTGGGGTCTTAAAAGCATTGCCAAGGGGCGCCTGGGTGGCTCAGTGGGTTACTGAGCCTCTGCCTTCGGCTCAGGTCATGATCTCAGGGTCCTGGGATCGAGCCCCGCATCGGGCTCTCTGCTCAGCAGGGAGCCTGCTTCCCCCCTCCCTCTGCCTGCCTCTCTGCCTACTTGTGATCTCTGTCAAATAAATAAACAAAATCTAAAAAAAAAAAAAAAAAGCATCGCCAAGTGGGATCAGTAGGCAGGACTGAGAGTCAATGAGAACCAATGAGTCCACCCAGCAATTCAGACCTATCTATTTTAGTTTTGTTAATTTACATTTCCTGGTCTAAGGTAGTTGTTCTCAAACTATAGTGGACATTAGAATTACATGGGGAGCTTGTCAGAACTCAGACTGACGGGCTCTACTTTCAAAGTTTCTGATGCACTAGATGTAGGTGGGATCTGAAAATCTCCATTGATAAAGTACAAAGGTGATACTGCTGGTGGTCCAGACACCAGACTTTGAGAACCACTATTCTTAGGCAGTCATTTTGGAAATGAGATTTTTGAAGAGGATTAATTTTTGCTAGAGGAATTAATTTTTCCTACTTTATTCTTATTAAAGATTGTATCCATTTATTTGAGAGAGAGCACAGGCACATTCATGCACAAGAGCCAGGAGAGGGGCAGGCGGGAGGGAGAGGAATAAGCAGACCCCCTGCTGAGCATGAAGCTGGATCCCAGGACCCAGAGATCATAACCAGGAGTCAACCTCTTAACCAACTGAGCCACCCAGGCGCCCCTCCTTTTATTCTTCTATTAATTTATATATACAGAATTTTTTTTAGTTTCACACCTTGTATATTATGGAAACAAAGATTAGGAAATTATCATATGATTTTATTAGAGACATGAGAAGTAAATACAGAGCTTGAAAAATGTCCTCGAAATACTTTCTATGCTAATTCTTCTGCTTTTTATTCTAACGAGGGAGGGAAAGCCATGGTTTTAGAATGCATCATATATAATAAGAGAATCTATAATATGCTGATAATCCACTACTGTTCCCAATTCAGAAAAAGCTTGTCCCATATAATCATGAGAGTGGGACTTCTGACAAGTTTTTGCCTGAAGTGAGTCTACAAGTTATGATAAAGTCCATTATCTGGGGTTGGCTGGCTATCTTATAACTCAGAAACAAGTACATCTTCCTCTGATTATGCTACTTCATTATTCTTTATGTGGCATTATTATTCTTTCAATTCTCTGGGAACTTTGGTTTACGGAAGACCCTTTTTCTTTCAGCAAAATATTACTAAGGATAATTCAATTTTATCAAGTCTGATATGCTTCTCAAATGCACACAAATCATTTCAAAATTCTATTCATTCTTATTAAAAGTAAACTGACTTTGTGCACAGTTTAATCACATCACATATAACTTAGGTCAGGAATTTGATGGTTTTTTAAAATATAAAATAACCTTCATTCTTTAAAAAAACTGTGAATTCCACAATGTCAAAGGTCTTAATATTAGCCTTTCTGCTCAGCATATTAACATTTCTCATGCAATGATGTATAAAGTCTTATGGATAGCAAGAAATTCTCTTATTCAATAATTTACATGTTTTAAAATAATTTTGGTATGTTTTATACAAACTATATGTTTTATTGCATTGGTACTTTTTTTTTTTTTTTTAACCGGTTATAAAATGAAATCTACTCTCGGGCAAAAACACAATGATCACTATAGGCTTTTATTTCTAAAAAATGTACCAAAAATAAATGTCATAGGAGCTATGAATACAAAAGCCAAGCCATCAAAATAAAATGAAATGATGCAATTTTGCAATTAAGGATCTGGCTGACTTCTCAGCCAAGGAAAAAACCTTGCTAAACAGATCCTGAACTGAGCCCCGAAGGTAAATAGACTTGGCTTTATTGGACCATGACGATTAGCCACGGCTGAGCCCCTTCCTTGACATTAACTCATAACACTTTACCAGACTGGAATATTCCAGAAATAAGGGGACTGTTAAAATAACTTCGGGGAGCATCTTAGTAAGTAGAATCCATCAAACCAACATTTTTTATTTAATTCCAGATTAAGTCATGAAACAACTTGAGAATTTTTAATCAATTTCAGATGACTGCTCAATTTTACCACACAGATTTTTCCTGATTCACCTTTAAGATGGTCCCTGCACACACCAAAATTCCCTTACAAAAGAAATAATGTGGTTTCTGCAATCTCACAGTTGTCACTCCCACGGCCTTAAGAACTCTTAATTTACCCAGAGCAATTTCAGGGCAATTGGAAATTATCTTAACATACATTAAAATTGTAGACAAAGAAAACTAAGGCCTCTGTAAGCCCACAGACTTACTATTTATTATTCAAATTATGCAAAAGGCATTTTTAAAAATCATTTCTTGTGTCAGAAATATTTTGGGGAGTACCCACTCACCATTCAAGAAACATTTACTACTAAAAACAAAAAAAACAAACAAACATACAAAACAAAAAAAACGCACACAAAAAAATAAAAACAAAAATTTACTAAATACCAATTCAAGACATGGTGCTTGATGCTTCTCAACAGGGGTTTAGTTTCACTATAAGCATATACATTATCATTGCTTATTCACAGGCTAAAAAGACACATTTTAAACGAAAAACAATAAAAAGCCTGAAGAGTTAAACATGTAGTCATTGTCAGCTGCTAATAAATTATGTATAGACTATATTTTTACAATAAAGAAGAGTTATGATTAAAATTAAACACTAAAATGTGATGATTTTGGATATTACTGACTTTCTGCTACTTAAGTATTGGATATTTTCAATTAGTAAAATTTAATTCAGTTATCTTGTAAGACCGTCCAAGATTACAATCAGCATTTCCGATATTTTGAGTAAAAAAAAAATTTCCTAAAAATAGATCAAAGTAGGAAAATATTCAGAGCACACCTCTCTGCCTCTTTCCCCTTTATTTTGAACAAGCAAGGCAATAAAACTATTTTCCTCTAGCTATGCAGCCAATGACATGATCAAGCAGGAGGCCTAGGGAAAACCGTATCACATCATTTATGGTTCTTTGAAGCAGCTGGGCGTCTAGGTTTTGAGACACAACCTAATCATACGGCTCTAGAGTAGGAGGAATTAGAGACAATGTCTTTCCACACCCTCACTGACCCGTGAGGAGACGGAAGCCCAGAGCTAACACCAGGACCCCGCGGATGTCCCGCTGTCACACTGGCCCCTGCGGCATAGAGAGCACGTCCGGGGATACGCTCTGGTGTGGTGTCTACACCAACTGTGGAAAACTGCTGGGTGGCTCCCAAATGTTTGTGTCCTACTGTTTGTTACACACGCCCCAGGCCCATAGAGGCAATTCACTAGGTCCGAATGGAGCCCGGGTGTCTGCAATTTTCAACAGAGAGGGTGCGGTCACAGTATGGATGCTCGTCAGTCTTGGCTGGTACGGAGGAACGCACAACTATAGAATGGGAAGTTTCACAAAGGGGTTTTATGCTGAGTGAGCACCCTTTCCCAAACAAGTCATAGCTTTTTCATGTAATTGCTTTTTCTTCCCTAGATGACTAAAAGGAAAAAGGGAATACCGTTTACACAAGAACCTGGGAGGAACCTAGAGCAACGGTCGATCAATTTCTCACCCTCCACCAACAGCCAGAATCACCTGGGGCTACCTGGAAACATACACATTCACAGGCCCTTTTTCGAAAGAGCCTTATTTATGCGGAGGTATGTGGTGGTTCCCAGGAATCTGCAGATTTTAGAGCCACTTCCGGTAATTCTGATAACCAACCCGCTTTGCAAACTTGGCCATGATCTGTTGTATAAAAATACAGGCTTCAGCAGTTCTCGGCTTTGGTACATGGACCCGGCAAAGGACTTACCTCCAGGGCTTCTGAAAGCGTAGACTTGGAACAGATCCATGAATCCACGTTGTTGCAAGTCCCCAGATGAGACTGATGTTTTCAAGGTCACTAGACTAGGTTACGCCGTGCAAACTGCGGCGGACGACTTATAGAAAAATGCTCAGAGGCTGCCGCATTTATCTCTGCGGAACCCCACCCATCCGCCTACCTACCCTTTGTTGTCTGAAGAGACGTAACGTGGCCTCTGCCGCTTTTCAAGCCTCCAAACCTCAACAGGTGTTTCTTATTCGTGGAACCCAAACTGGAAACTCCTGGTAAAGACTCTAAAAAATGTGGCTCCCAGGCTTCTAGCTGTTACACCACGTGGGTGCCGCCAGGCTAGGGTGGGGAGGAGTGGAGACGGGGGGGGGAAGCCAGAAGAGGGGAAACTATATTACACTGTCGACACAAAAGGGATCACAAATGTGCAAGTTCATTTTAGTAGTTTGTCCCACACTTTGAAGTCCGTTAATCCCTGACCACATTCAAAACATAACACAAAAATGGCCTCATCTTTCATATAAGGAGTGCAGCGAATGCTATAATGCGCTTACCCAGGCCCCTTCCAGGACCGGTACTTACTTTCTCGCCGCCGGGAAGGCTTCCGGGAGTGCGCCTGGTCCACAGCCTGTTGGGGGAAGGTCACCCAGAAGACGTGACCACACGCTGACCTGTGAGCTGGATGTGGGAGATCAGGGGCTCCGCACTCCCTCCCCTGTTTTTGGAGCACGGGTTCTACTTGACTTTCCCGCTTCCAGGGGCTTCTCCAAGGACAAAGCCCTGAGGCAGTGATGTGGTGTTGAGAACACCTGCGTGGGCCCCGTGACTGATCCCAGTTAAGGCCTCTATATGAACTTTGAAGATCGGGCCGGCAGATACGAGGATCGATGTAGCTTAAGTCTCCCCAAGACAGGTTTCCTACGTGAGTTCCTTCTGCTTCTGAAAACGGCCACCTACCAACCTGGATGGCCTGCCTCTTCACGGTCTCCCTGCTCCTTGAGGACAGGGGTCGTTTCACATCACACCTGGGAAGCTCCCGAGGAACCCACGAACCAACACAGCCCTCAGGCTCCCCTGTCTGCAGGAATGGCACCTTGTGATGTGAATCACCTGGTTTAATTAAGGCCATTCCCCTTTAGGGACACCCAGCATCCGGTGCCGGGTCATCTGGGGTCCCCTGCCGCAACTCGGAATGATGGGTGAGCTTTAGAGCAACCTGTGGGGTTGCTTTAGGAACTTTATTGCGTAGCAACCCACCTTTCTGATGCCCTCCAACATGTTTTCCTCCTCCCCTCCACAGGCGTTCCTCCACAAGCACTCCCCCAAATTTCCCGCATTCAAATCTCCACCTTGGAGCACAGTATAGTAGGTTCGAGCTAATAAGGTTAACAAGAAATAAATTAGATATAAATTATTCAAAAAAGAAAAATTGCTACCTGAAAAACCCTAAAGAAAATGAATAGATGCAAAACACCCATAAAAATTCCATAAGGGGATCTATAAGAGATCAATGTAATAAAATATGCAGCCCTCTCCATCTTAACAAACAAAAATTTGAAAAATCCCAAGATTCTAAAAGCAATGAAAGATTTTTAAAAGTCCTGAAAATAAACCTAAAAAGTAAAGCACGTGGTATATAAGAAACAAATTTTGAAATTAAAAAAAGACAGCAATGAGAAGAAATAGAAATGTTTTTTCCTATCAATTATCAAAATGATACATAAAAACTAGAGTAATTTTATTTTTATTTTGGATGAGAAAGAAAGACGCTATGCAGTGCGAGAGTTTAAAAACAGGCCCATGAATGTATGAGGATTTAGTTTGTGATAAAAGTAGCAATTTATGTAAATGGTAAAAAAGTGAACCAGTTGAGAATAGTGTGGAAATGAGTGACTAA
Organism: Procyon lotor; assembly: GCA_028646535.1. Classification (NCBI taxonomy): domain Eukaryota; kingdom Metazoa; phylum Chordata; class Mammalia; order Carnivora; family Procyonidae; genus Procyon; species Procyon lotor. The sequence goes on along the minus strand of CM053614.1, from coordinate 69,948,448 downwards.
CCATCTGCAAAACATTGGATGAGATTTATAAATCATACTGTACACTAAAATAAGGTTAAGGCTTTCCTCTTAAATCTTTGATTCCATCCTTCCTTCTACCCCTGTTACCTCATTCCATTCCTTTTCCTCACCTTTTTCTATATGTTCCACCTCTTTCTTTCTTTTCTATCAACAATTAAGACACAAAGACATGGAAAAAATGTTCCATGCTCACGGATTGGAAGAACAAATATTTTTAAAATATCTATGCTACCTAGAGCAATCTATACATTAAATGCAATCCCTATCAGAATACCATCAACTTTTTTCACAGAGCTTGAGCAAATAATTGTATGGAACCAGAAAAGACCCTGGTTGCAGAACCTTTTCCAGAGGATTCCTGGAAAATTGAATAAGAAAACCAAAGCTGGTGGCATCACAATTCCAGACTTCAAGCTATATTAGCAAAATTGTAATCATCAGAGTATAGTATAGTACTGGCACAAAACAGACACATAGATCGATGGAACAGAACAGAGAACTCAGAAATGGACCCTTAACTCTACGGTCAACTAATCTTCAACAAAACAGGAAAGAATATCGAATGGAAAAAAGATAATCTCTATAAACGAGTGGTGTTGGGAAAATTGGACAGCCACATGCAGAAGAATGAAATTGGACCATTCCTTTACACATACACAAAAGTAGACTCAAAATGGATGAAAGGCCTAAATGTAAGATAGGAATCCATCAAAATCCTAGGGGAGAACACAGGCAGCAACCTCTGTGATCTTGGCTGCAGCAACTAGTATCCAAAATCTATAAAGAACTTCTCAAACTCAACATCCAAAGAACAAATAATCAAGTTAAGAAATGGGCAGAAGTCATGAACACACATTTCTCCAAAGAAGACATACAAATGGCCAAAAGACACATGAAAAAATGCTCAACATCATTTGGTATCAGGGAAATACAAATCAAAACCACAATGTGATATCACCTCACACCAGTCAGAATGGCTAAAATTAACAAGTCAGGAAAGGATAGATGTTAGCAAGAATGCGGAAAAAGGGAAACCCTTTTACATTGTTGGTGTAAACAAACAAACTGAGGGTTGGTGGAAGGGAGAAGGGTGGGGGATGGATAACTGGGTGATAGGTATTAAAAAGGGCAGGTGATGTAATGAGCAATGGATATAAGATTGATGAATCACTGACCTCTACCTCTGAAACTAATACATTATATGTTAATTATTTGAATTTAAATTAAATAAACAATTAAGCATACTTAAGTCTTTCCTATCTTAAACAACCAACCAACCAACCAACCAATTAAACAAAAGAAAAACTCTCAGCCCAACCTGCTTCTTTTAGCTACTGCGATGTTTCTTGCCTTCTTGAAGGAACCCTCTGCTGTTCCTGTCTTTGCTTCCCCTCCACTTTTCTTTCGCAGCACCCTGTGTCTTACACTGGGTCTCTGGAATAGGTTCTGCAACCAGAGAATTCTGGACAGAAGGGTTTTGGGGATGTGCTCTCAGGAGATGCAATAGGAAGGAAGTGAAGAAGGCAGAATTAAGCAGATGGAGAAGGTGACCCACAGCATAGGCCCTACAGAGTGCTCAGGTGGTCGTGTGGGGGAGCCCTAGAATTCTTCCAGCCGAAACAAGGGGAGCGAGCCTTTCAATCCCACCACAGACAGTCACTGGCCTCGCTGCCTTGTGCACGACAGTGCCCTGCCACTGAGGGCAACTGCCCATCACAGGTGGAGATTCCTGACTGAAGAACGGAGTATTTGGCCTTCCAGAAGGGACTGGGTGGAGCAAGTCGGTATC
>CM053614.1:69926092-69946538 GCA_028646535.1 Procyon lotor | reverse complement strand
GTGCCCCTTCCCTCAGCTGACACCTCTGCCGGCCAAGGCAGTTTGCCAGGTTGGCTGACTCACCACCATTCCTGAAGGATTGGAGCCCCTGGATGCTGGGCCACCCAGGCTGCGGCTGCTCTATTCTCTCCAAGTGGGTCATTGTGAGTGGTGGCAACCAGAGACACTCCCACTTAAATCTTCCATTTCCAAGCCCCAACTTCTACCTCCGTGGACACAGCTCCATTCAATAGTTCCTGATTTGGGTTCCATCTGACATGTGGGAAGATGATGCCTTTCTCACAGAATATCTTCCCCAAGCTGGCACCTCAGCTACAACTGGAAGAGGCCAATCCATGTCTGTCAGGCTGATTCGCTCTGAGTCATGTGGTAATGGGATAGGACCAGTAAATCCCTTGTTCTTGTGCAGGACCGGGACTAGATAAGGAAGTGAGGACTTAGGAATGCAACATTTAGGGGAACCACTCAAACGGGGTGCCTAGGTGCTCAGTCAGTTAAGTATCTGATGCTTGATTTTGGCTCATGACCTCAGGGCTCTGAGATAGGTCAGTGTCGGGCTCAATACTGGGCATGGAGCCTGCTTAAGATGCTCTCCCTCTCCCTCTTCCCCACTCTGTATTCTCTCTCTCTCCCTCTCTAAGAAATAAAGAAAGAGAGAAGAAGGAAGGGAGGAAGGAAGGAAAGAAAGAAGGAAGGAAGGGGAGAAAAAAAGGGAACAGCTCAACCTCTGTAAGAGGTGTGGCACTTATCTTGGGCAATGTCTCTTTCCTACAAAATGGCTGACCAGGTCCACCAAAGGGAGGTTTGCCCATTGGGAGGATTTCTTCTTACCAATTTCTTCTTAGGCCATATCCTGTCACCTGTAGTACAGAAACATCCATTTTTCACTTGCACCAATCATCCAGCTGACCCATCTGTTAATCCTGCTCCTTTTCTCTCCTCTCTGGAAACCATAAAGGGCTTTCCCTAAGGCAGTAGGAGTGAGCTGAGAAAGAGGTGCCAGACAACAGTGGCAGATGACTTGGTATCCACGACATGTGCTCATGCAGTTTACTTGTGTTTTTTGGCTCTGCTCATGCTGGTTGCCAGATGTACCATTTCCATCTTACAGTGGATTTCTGCTGACCTTTGCCCTGCTTATGACATGGTGATTATAGCTCACAAGGGAAACTCTGGTTACATAGGCACTTGATGGTCCAGGATCAGATGCTCTTTCTTGAGCTTGTTATGAAATCTCTATTGATAAAGTTTCTTCACCCAACTTCATGTTAGATTCTCCCTTGATATAGTACCCTCAGCTTCCAGTCTTTGACACATATTCCTGCCTCTTGCCAGTACATATTGTTCTCATCTTGTTTAGTTTCCCTACCCTTATAAATAAACTGTAAATCCTGGTCTTCTCCTCTTTCTTCTCTCTAGTTGCAGGAGATTAAGACTTTTATAAAGATGCCAAGGATGTTCTCTCTCACATTTTGCCTCTAATTAGTTATTTATCACCTTGAGCCCATCTTTATCTTTCTTCAGTGTTGATCAGCGATAGCCACTCAATTTAAGAATGTATTTTCACCCATTCCTCAAAAATTCCAGAGGCATTCCATATTCAGCAAATGCTTGCCCATTGATATTCTATCCCAGTTCACCATCAGTAAAATTTTCAGCAATTGTACTATCATAGCATGCCAGGGGCTATCCATATTCCAACCACTCCCAGTGATGGGATCCCCATTGCCAGCTGGTCAATGAGGGATCCGTCTCCAAAATTCTATTTAGAATCCACTTTGTAGGACCACTTCTGGTACTAGCTGTCTTAGATTGGATTTCCCAAAATGTACTCTGATATGAAGAATCATATCAGAAATTTTTTTTTCTCAGCCAAGACTATAAGAGCTATAGAATTGAGATGGCTCCTTAGAATTATCGTTAATTGAAACAGGAGGTCTTTGTTTTCTCACATCAGGAAGTGTTCAGTCATGATCCATCCAGAGGGAGGATGTAATTCTTGGTGAGACAGTTCCCAGTGACTGCTGCAATTCCCACTGTGGGGCACAACTGAGAGCTAATAACCACAGATATTTGGAGCATCAGGGAGATAGACATTTATACTCTGGAGCAGGGATCTGGGTGGAGCACTTCATTTCTCCCCACTGCTGCAATGAAACTATGCCAAACAATAGTTTTGGTGTCCAAACCAATGAATACTTTTTAGATTTTAAATTAACTTGAGTTTATCCCAGCATTAGATTGTGTGGTCATAACCCTCTTCTTAAAACACTCTTTATCTGGCTTCCTTGAGATTCTTTAACGCTAGAATCTCCTTGTTTCCCTATATTGCAGGTTCTCTCTCTCTGCCTATCCCTTAGAACTTACTTTTTTCAGAGTTCTGTCCAAGATGCTTTTCGTCTTCAGTTGGTGTCACAGTGGTGATATGAAAATCAAGACAATGTGGCTAAGGATGCTCCCTCCTATTCTCAAAAGAACATTTTAGTTTTCTTTTCCTGGTAGACCTCCTTAGCACACATCTTTGTTTTTGTTTTTTTTAAGATAAGAAAGCAAAATAATTTAGGCAAACATTTCCCATGCTCAATAAATGATGGTCTAGTATGCCAATTGATTCTAATTAGTGCACCCAATGTGAGCCCACTTAATACACCATTAGGCAGAAAATATAAGTGTCATCAAAAATATAATCTATTAATTTGCTGATATGGTTAAATACCAACCAGTAGGTAGTAACTAATGGCATCATAAACAGGTACTGGCTGAACTATATTTAGTAGATACCATGCAGTTCTTTTTCTTTTCAACTCTATGCTTGACAGTAATATATTGTCTTTAGGTATTCTTGCTATCATAAGTTTATAAAATTATGATGATAATGAAACTTATATAATGACATATATGTATATATATTTTTCCCAGATCAAATTTATATCTCCAGTCTTTCATTTTTGTAATTATAAAGCACTATAAATGATTTTCTCTAATTAATTTTAATTAATTTCAATTTAATGAACATTGCAGACACAACATGGGCCAAGCACTGTGGTAGGGATTGGGAATAGGAGGATGAAAGGTTATGATCTCTGCCCTCAAAGAGTCATCATGCGGCAGAAGAAAAGCCATGTAAGTGACTAAATGCATGGAGGACAACAGGGAAAGAAAGTCTATAGCTGAAAAGATGACACAGAAATATGTCAGAGCATTAACTGTGTATGAGAGTTCTAGAGGTCTCTTAGAGAAGTTGTGTTCTGAACTGTGTTTCATATATAGTAGATTCAACAGACTCCTTCAAGATGTGTGTTTATATGAGTTGCTAGGGTACTGGAGCATATTAGTGCAAGAGGGATGTGCCCTTTGGCTGAGCATTTCTCTTAATAAAGCATATATAAATTCTGGACCATCATTTATATTTTACTGTTTTAATTTAAAAATTCTTTATAGAATAGTTTATAACTCAAAATCCAAATAGTAGAACAATCATGTAGTAGCATTTATTATCCCATCAATATCATTGTGGATCTCTCATGTCCAAGGTGCCAGCTTTGTGCTGGTGGAAAGTCCATAGATAAACAGTGAATCCTTCTTTGAAGCCCTAATTATCTAGTAAAAAGGCAATATGTACACAGGGGGCACACAAAGTGATAACTAATATAACAGTGACGCTCACACAACAAATAATAATATAAGAAATAATTATAATGAACATAACAATATATTGAAAAATACAAGAACTTATGAATGATATTATTTATATTATTGTAGTACTTAATCACTTATTCAATGTTTCCCTACGTTGACTTCCCTTAATGTGCACAAATACTGTATGAGTTTGATATTAATATTTCTATCTTATCAGCAGAGCAAAATAGAAATAGGGAAGTAATAAATATATAGAAAATTATTGAAAGATAAAAATAAGGGCAAGGACTGAAAAGGAAAAGGAAAACAGGTTATAAATGATGGATTGGGCTAAAGTCACTGAGGAGAGGCTGGGAAAGGCATGTGGGATCAATGGATGGAAAAGGTTAGAGAAAGGAATATGCAGAGCATATCAGTGTGCAGACCAGCTTGGCTAGAATATGCATATAGAAAAACAAGTATATATAATCACATGAAATTTACAATAGCAACAATTAGACAATAAAAATATAATATGTTTATTTTTCAAAAATTTTCTGGGATACACACCATGATTTAATATGCAAAAGTTAATAAACAGTGTGCTGTCTCCCCTGCTGCAACAAGTCCAAAAGGTACAAGTTACTTATTTGCTCCTTCATTACCAGTTTTATGCTTTTCTCAACATTGGCTAGAATTTCAGTCTAGATGGCTTGCTTCATGAGAGTTTGGAGCTCCCTACTTTAATGTTGCCAATTTGGGGTTTATTGCAATTGCCCATTAAGCTCATCAGTAGGCATGAAAACACCAAAGATGCTTCAGGAAACCCCTGGTTTCTAGATAGAATTCTGTTCTTCCACACTATGTTGCTGCAACCTTCTTCATGGTATTCAGGATCATGTTCAATAACATAATAACTCATTTCTTGGCCTACATTCTATAAAAAAGAAAGAAAGAAAGAAAGAAAGAAAGAAAGAAAGAAAGAAAGAAAGAAAGGAAGGAAGGAAGGAAGGAAGGAAGGAAGGAAGGAAGGAAGGAAGGAAGGAAGGAAGGAAGGAAGGAAGAAAGAAAGAAAAGAAAAGAAAGAAACTCCTAGTAAAGGAGATCAGATTTGTGGTCACTAGAGGCAGGATATGGGGGAGGGGGAATTGGATGAAAGTAGTCAAAAGTACAAACTTCGAGTTACAAAATAAATAAGTACTAGGAATCTAACATACAACTATAGTTTACTATAGTTAATACTGCTGAAAGTTGTATGAGAGTATGGTGTATCTAAAGTTGTTAAAAGAGTAAATCCCAAGAGTTCTCACCACAAGGGAAAAAAAATTTTTTTTTCTTCTTTTTTTTATATCTATGTGAGATGATGGGTGTTATCTAAGCACATTGTAGTAATCATTTCATGATATATGTAAGTTAAATCATTATGCTATAACCTGAAGCTTGTATGGTGATATATGTCAATTGTATCTCAATAAAACTGGGAAATTAACAGAAATATAAACGTAAAACATTTTTAATGTGATTATTTAGGAAATGACATTAATTTCTATAATGCGAATTAACATAATATGATGAATATGTAGTGAATCTTAAAGAGTCAATTTTTCCAAGGCAATTTTGATTTTCAAATTTCAAGCTACAAAAATCTCCTCAAGGGCAAGAGAACAGCATGGCCTGGTTACCTGCTTTCAAATATGAGCGCTGAGTAGGAATAAAAATACTGTGAGAGCAAAACAAAATATCCCAGTAATTTGTTCTTCCCATCTCTCTCTCTCTCTCTCTCTCTCTCTCTCTCACACACACACACACACACACACATACACTGAACTATCAGTACTCCTATAGTCATATAGTCAATATATATCATCCAATTTGCCACTCATTGACCTTTCATATTCCTGTGACCCACGTTAGTCAGCAGCGAAGGTTGGGTCACACTGGCCAGTTGGTTCCTGTGCCGTCTCCCAGTCACTCCTTCTGCATTTCCTGCCAGTACTTCTTGCTTCCTTCCCACTGGCCTCTGCATTACTCTGTCATCCTCAGTCTCTTCTGGGCCACCCAACCTTCTGTTAATCACACTTGCACTGCACGTGACACATTTCCCCATCTGTGTCTTACTGCAAATATTTTCTGGTGCTCTTTCACAAGCTCTTTTTGTTGTCCTGGGTTATTCTCACTTCCTTAATTTATCGACTTTCATTATGATGAATCATCAGGATTGCAACACATTTCTATAATTCTAGCATGGTATTTCTAACATTCATTTTGCTGTAGCTATCACAAAAATTCTGAACATATAGGCCTGAAGATTAAGTTAATAAACTTTGATGATTAAAACAAACTTATTTCTTCTGTCTATTTGCACTCCAGGTGTAGTGGGGTGTGTCTTTGTGTGTGTGTGTGTGTGTGTGTGTGTGTGTGTGTGTGTGTGGTGGAAGCAAAGATTTAATGAAAGAGTTGAGGTAATTGCTCAGTTGAATAGAGAAGTTAAATTCCTAAAAATTTAAAATTCCTAAATTAAATACCAGGATTAGCTCACCTTATCATGAAATGGGCATTGAAATGCCCATCCCATTCAAGGTATATAGATAAATCTGCATTTTGGAAGTGTTTTTCTCCCCCTAAACTAGTCATAAGCAACCATTTGATTGATTGGATACATTTTTCTAAATCAAAGCCACTGCCCTAAAAGATCCAGATAGAATAGCAACCTTTTTAAATAATCTGAGAGTCTAGCATTGTACTAGGTACTCTGGGGGGTCAAAGTAATCTGAGATCTCCCTGTCTACATATACTCATAAAAAGTAAAAGTGAATATATTATAATAAAACCTCAGATGTCATAAGGTAGTACAGTTTTCCAACAAATGCTATAGACAATAAACACTCTCATTTAAAAGTTGAGAGAAGTCAGAAATTATACGAAAAATTATTTAATAGGATTTTTAAAAATTTGTTTTGTCTCCACAGGCTGTTTTTATCGGTACAATAACTAAAACTGAGGGATAGAATTGGGAGACGCTCTTAAACAGAGAGATAGCCAAAGAGGAGTGGGAGCGGAGGAGCAAACGTAGAGGAAAGCAAGAAAAAGAAACAGAAGTGAAAGGGGGAGAAGAGAATATAGAAGCAGGAGAGAGAGAATGTCACCAGGAAGGGCCATGATACTCATTCGCAAATATGCCACAGAGCCCAGGATGCCCTCTGCAATGGGAGAGAATGTGGAACTTTGGATGGAGATTGCATTCATGTAAGTGTATTACTTAACTTATTTTAGCCCCATTCTCTTTTCTCTAAAGGGACAGTCTGACCCTAATGACCACCAAGATTCCTTTTTGTTTCAAAATACAAAAATTCTATGAAAGGTCACACTCTAGGCCAGGTAACAGCTGGGCAATGTGCAAGTACGTGTTTTCATTCCAAACACATTCCAAAAGCACCCTGTAGAGTTTGAAAAAGCTCCTAAATTTGTCCATCGAGATTCTTAAATATGAACCGTTCTTTGGACTTGGTAAAAGTGTTGCTTTCTTCTTTTGTAAGAGTCCTTTGTCTGAAAAAGCCATCTGGGAAATATTCACCTCAAGATTTCTTGTAGGGTGGAAACACTGTGGCATATGATCTGACTAGAATGAGTACAAACCTACCCAATGGTCACTAAGTGCCATCAAAACCCTAAATCACTTTCAGCTTGGAGGAGACATATGTGTTGGGAAGAGTCCCATTCAATTAGTCTGTTTCAGTTGAATTCCAGAGTGAATCAGGGCTTGAGCCAATTCTTAATAAATACACCAGATTTTAGCATCTGGAAAGAAGCTGATCCAAAATAAATTATATGACCCATATAGTATGTAGCTTTGGTGTGGTCATCTGATTCCTGAGCAGTGACAATACTTTGGATGAGTGTGACGAACTTTTAACCCAACAAATGACAATTTAGCAAACAACAGCTGCACAGCCCTTTCACCAGTGGAACTATAAAAACTCAAAATGAATTGTGTTTACAGTTGCATTAGCACTTCAAAATGACTGTTTCTTTTACTCTTTAGAAAATAAGAAAGCCTCCAGCAAACACAGGACTCAGCTCTTTTTAGGAGATAAACTGTGCCTTAAAAAGGCAGATAAGATTGATGTTTCCCCAACTGGCTATCTTCTTTTATCTTTAGCTCTGTTTCAAATCTTTTCCAAGGAAAGGAAGAATCTGTCTTGGATGGTTTTGTTAAACAACTTGGCTTATGCTATGTTTTATGACTAATTAAAATGGGACTGAAAAAAAAAAAAATAAAATGGGACTGAAAACAGCATGCCGGTGTCACAAATTAATGCACTCCCATTTGGACCCCCCAGGGCTTGACTCAGCAGGTTGCGCCCTAATCTGTAGCCCCAGGCACTTTCAGGTGGCTATTGATTGAATCCACAGATTCAGTTACAGCCAATGAGACTATGTGGTCTGTCTCTTAATTACTTAATGCAGTCTCTGTGGGTCATGACAATATGCACATTAAAACAGGTGGTGTAAATTTAACTGTAATGAGCCTGGTTGAGGCAATTTTTATAAAAGCGGCTGTACCCAAATGGGAAGTATCTCAAATTCAGTTAGGCAAAGTGTTTCAGTGAAAATGAAGCATTATCCTAAAAGCCATTTAGATGATGTCATCTGTTATGTATAAAATGACCAAGTGAAAAAAATTAAATTGATAACTGAACCATAAATGTCTGTATATGGGGATCTGGATGGTCAGGGAAATATTTTGCCTTGCAGCAAGCTCCTTTTCAAACTAGAATAGGGAAGAATGCTGGGGTGTAATTAATTATTAACCAGAATTCAGTTTAAGGATTCTTACTTTTTTTTTTAAGATTTTATTTATTTATTCGACAGAGAGAGAGAGATCACAAGTAGGCAGAGAGGCAGGCAGAGAGAGAGAGGGAAGCAGGCTCTCTGCTGAGCAGAGAGCCTGATGTGGGCCTGGATCCCAGGACCCTGAGATCATGACCTGAGCAGAGGCAGAGGCTTTAACTCACTGAGCCACCCAGGCGCCCCAAGAGTCTCACCTTGTTCTAAATATGCGTGAGGCATTCTAAATGCCAAATATGGGGAGGGCAGTTCAAGATGACAGCATAGAAAGACCCTGAACTCACCTCCTCCCATGAACACGCCAAATCTACAGGTGCATGTAAAACACTTCTTTCTGAAACAAACCTGAAAGCTAGCTAAACAGATCCTCTACTACAGAGGATAAAAAGGCCACATTGAGATGGGGTAGGAGAGGCAGACACCTGGTGTTGCCTAAAATCCTTCCCCTGGTAACCCGCAAGCAGGAGGAATCTCACAAATATGGAGAATATCCCTGAGGAGCAAGGTGTTTGAGCCCCATCTCAAGCATGCCAACCTTTGGGACCTGCACCAGATACAAGCCCCCAAAATATCTGGCTTTGGAAACCAACAGGGCTTATGCTTAGGAGACACAAAGGGTTGTAGAAAACTAAGACTCTGTTCTTAAAGAATCACACACAGACTCACTGGCCTCAGGACTCAGTGCAAAAGCTGCAGGTTGAAAGTGCTTAGACCCTGTGTGAAGGGGATTCGATCACACCTTAAACTGTCTGCCAGAGGAACAGGGGTTTGTTGGGATTTTCTTGTGAGATGAGGATACTGGTAAGTGCCACTTTTACACTACCCTCTTAGTGCTAGCTGCACTGACCATACTCTTGCACTCCACTACAGGCCCATGCCACTAAACCCGGAGGAGGAAGCTTGTGCTGGCTCACCACTCACCTGTGGTGCAGCCCTGCTAAGCATGCCAGGCCGACTTACCCTATCCCTATACCCCCTAGACTCAATGCCCCACTAAACCTGGTAGGTGGGCATGCCACAGCCCAGCACCACCCCATGACCTTGCCATATACTAACTGAACTGAAAAATAAACTGGAGGGTCTCGGACTGGATGAAGCAAAAGAAAGTGATCCTTAGGACGTGGCAATGGAATTTACCAATAAGAACAAAAAAAAAGAAAAAAAAAGAACAAAAAAAGAAAGAATGGAAAAAAGTGAAGATATCTTGGGAGACTTATGGGACAACGTCAAGTGGACTAATATTCACATTATAGGGTTCCCAGAAAAAGAAGAGAAAGAATTCTTAGAAGAAGAAAAAGAAGTATTTGAAAAAATAATGGCTGAAAACTTTGCTAATGTGGAGAAGAAAAAGATAATCGAGATCCAGAAAACCCAGAGAATTCTTACTGGAAACACGAAAAAACACACAAACCACATTATATTTAAAATGTCAAAAGTTAAATATACAGGAAAATCTTAAGTCTAGCAAGAGAAAAACAATTTGTTACAAACTAACAATCCCCATAAGACATTCAGCAGATTTTTTAAAGAAACTTTACAGGCCAGAAGAGAGTGGCATGATATATACAAAGTGTTGAAAGCAAAAAATACTTCCAAGCAAGAATACTCTACCTGGCAAGGTTACCATTCAGAATTGAAGGAGAGAGAGAGAGTACTCTACACAAGCAAAAGCTAAAGCTGTTAATCACCACTAAATCAGTCTTAAAGAAATGTTGACTTTTAAAAGAAATGACTTTTTTAAGTTGAAAAGAAAGGGCACTAATTAGTAGTAAGAAAACACATGGAAGTAAAATCTCACTGGTAAAAGTAAATATAGAGTAAAGGTAGTAGACTCATCACTTACAAAGCTAGCATGAAGGTTAAAAGACAAAGTAGTAAAAATAGGTATAATTACAATAATTAGTTAAGGCATACACAAAATAAAAGGATGCAAATTGTGGCATTAAAAACATGAAACATGGGAAAGGGGCAGTAAAAATGTAGAGTTTTAGAGGATGTTCAAACTTAACTTGCTTTCAACTTAAAATAGACTGGTATACATATGGGCCAATATCGGTAAGCCACATTATAATCACAAAGCAAAAACGTATAGTTGGCACACAAGAGATAATGAGAGTGGAATGTAGACATAACACTAAAGAAACTCATCAACCACAAGGGAAGAGAGCAAGAGAAAAGGAAAGAAATAGAGATAAACTACAAAACAACCATAAAACAATGAACAAAATGGCAATGTGTACATAACTATAATTATTTTAAACATCGATGGACTACCTCTTCAATCAAAAGACAAAGAGTGCTTAAAGGATTAAAATAAATATTTTCTATAAGCTGCTTACAAGATACTCACCTCAGAAGTAAAGATACATACAGACTGTAAGTAAAGATATGGAAAAGATACCCCATATGAATGAAAACCAAAAGGAAGGTAGGATGGCCATACTTATATCAGACAAAATAGACTTTAAGACAAAGACTGTAATAAGAGAAAAAGAAAGGATTTACATCACGACAAAGGAATCAATCCAACAAGTAGATATAACATTTGTAAACATTTATGCACCCTATATAGTAGCAACGAAAAATATAAAGCCAGTTTTAACAGACCCAAATGGAGAAATAGCAGTACAGTAATAGTAGGGAATTTTAATACCCTACTTGCACTAATAGATCATCTAGACAGAAAATCAATAAGGAAAACATTGACTTTAAACAACATGTTAAACCAGATAGACTTAACAGACATATAAAGAAAATTCCATCCCAAAGCAACCTAATACACATTCTTCCCAAGTGCACACAGAACATTCTCCAAGACAGATCATATGTTAAGCCACAAAACAAATCTTCATAAATTTAAGAAGATTGAAATTATTTCAAGCATCTTTTCTGACCACAGTGGTATAAAATTAGAAACCAACTACAGGTAAAAACTGGACTATGGGGTGGGTGAGCACAAGACTTGAGGCCCTCCAGGAGTCTCATGGTTCCCATGGCAGTGCTGCTCCTGTTGCTTTGCCGAGCTCCCTGGACGATGGGCAGCAGAGTGATGTGCCCATTATCATGGCAAGAACTCAAAAGAGTTGCTGGATTGAGAGTGGTTGATAGAATTTTACACTCATTGTATCCTACTTGTCAGAAGCTTCAACCAGAATGGGAAAGTTTTACTGAATGGGGAGAAGATCTTGAGGTTAATGTTGCAAAAGTAAATGTCACATAGCAGCCAGGACTGAGTGGATGATTTATCATAATGGCTCTTTCTACTATTTATCATTGTATAGATGGTGAATTTAGGTGCTATCAGGGTTCAAGGTCAAAGAAGGACTTCATAAACTTTATAAATAAGCAAGAGTGGAAGATTATTGAACCCATTTCATCATGGTTTTGTCCGGGTTCTGTTCTATCTCTGTGGATCAGGACTTGCCATAACTATTTTATTGAAGACCCCAGATTACCAGATGGGGCATAATGTACAGTTTTTGCTTTAGCAACTCTGCTTTCAGGACTATCATTGGGATTGGGACTCTACATCAAATTTGTGGCAGATTGCCTTTTTCCTTCAAAAAGGAGCAGACCAAGCCGTACCTTTCCAAAAAAAAAAAAAAAAAAAATTACCAGAATCGTCTCAACCTTTGAAAAAAGTGTAGGAGTAAGGCACCTGGGTGGCTCAGTGTGTTAAAGCCTCTGCCTTCGGCTCAGGTCATGATCTCAGGGTTCTGGGATTGAGCCCCACATTGGGCTCTCTGCTCAGTGGGGAGCCTGCTTCCCCCTCTCTCTCTAACAACCTCTCTGCCTACTAGTGATCTCTCTCTCTGTCAAATAAATAAATCAAATCTTAAAAAAAAAAAAAAAAGAAAAGAAAAAAGTGGAGGATTTAAAAGAGGCCAATGAAGAAGTTTCAGAAGAGGAAGCCCAAAGTGAAGAAGGAACAAAAAGAGACTTTCCACAGAATGCCATAAGACAATATCCTGTGGGTCCCTCATTGTTCACAGATAAACCCTGGTTAATTTTAATAAATATTGTATTATGATTTTGACAAAAACAGAAGATGGATCATTTCTTTTGGTTTGAAGTGAACTATGACCTGCTTGTACATTGCAGGGTTCAGTCTAGATTGTCATTAGGTAGAACAGATTATCTTCAGAAAATAAAAGTAACACTACATAAAAACATAAAAACTTTAGAAATAGGACTTAAGAACAATGTATGATGGTTTAAACAACTCTTTAATTTTTGAGAAATCTGGTGCCAAGCAACAAGATTTGAGCATATTTGTTTAATAATCAGATTTCTTTTGTCAAAACAGAAGATGGATCATTTCTTTTGGTTTGAAGGGAACTATGACATGTTTGTATATTGCAGGGTTCAGTATAGATCATCATTCGACAATCTACTGAAGAGCCCATGGGTCAAAGAAGAAATCAAAGAGAAATTAAAAAATAAATACATTGAGATAAATGAAAATGGAAATAAAACAGACCTAAACGTATGGGGTAGAGCAAAAGAAGTTTTAAGAGGGAAGTCCAGGGGAAAAAAAAAAAAAGATGGAAGTCCAGGGGCACCTGGGTGGCTCAGTGGGTTAAGGCCTCTGCCTTCAGCTCAGGTCATGATCCCAGGGTCCTGGGACTGAGCCCTGCATCAGGCTCTCTGCTCAGCAGGGGAGCCTGCTTCTCCCTCTCTCTCTGCCTGCCTCTCTGCCTACTTGTGATCTCTTGCTCTCTCTGTCAAATAAATAAATAAAATCTTTAAAAAAAAAAAAAAAGGAAAGTCCATAGCAATAAATGCCTACATCAAGAAACGAAAAAATATCTCTAATAAACCACCTAATATTACATGTCAAGTAACTAGGAAAGAAAAATAAAGCCCAAATTTAGTAGAAGAAAGGAAATAGCAAAGATCAGGGATATAATAATGGTTAAATAACCACAAACCAATCAATGTGAATCACTAAGTTAATAAAACAAAGGATTAAAAACCCAATGATCATCTCAATGGATCCAAAAAAAGCATATGACAAAATTCAACATTTATGAACAAAACTTTCAAAAAGTGGTATAAAGGAAATGTACCTCACTTAATAAAGACCATTTATGAAAATCCTACACCCAAAATCATACTCAATGGTGAAAAGCTGAAAGTGTTCCTCTAAGATCAGGAACAAGACAAGGATGCCCACACTCACCACTTTAATTCAACATAGTATTGGAAGTTCTAGACACATCAGTTAGGCTAAAGAAAGGAAGAAAAGGCACTCAAATTGGAAAGAAGTAAAATGTTACTATTTGCATATGACATGGTATGATATATAGAAAATCCTAAAGGCTTCACCAGAAAAGTATTAGAACTAATAAATAAGTTCAATGAAGTTACAGGATACAAAATTAATATACAGAAATCTATTGTATTTCTATAAAAAACTATCAGAAAGAGAAATTAAGAAAATAATCCCATTTACAGTTGCATTAAAAGGATAACTAATGAGGTGAAAGAACTACACACTGAAAATTATGATATTAATGAAAGAAAATGGAGACACAAATAATAGAAAGATATTCCTTGCTTATGGATTGGAAAAATTAATATTGTTAAAATGTCCATACTATCCAAAGCAATCTATAGATTCACTGCAATCCCTGTCAAAATTCCAACGACACTTTTCACAGAAATAGAGCAAAATATCCTAAAATTTGCATAAAACTGCAGAAGACCTTGAAGAGCCAACACAATGTTGAAAAACAAAACAAAGCTGGAGGCATTATTCTCTCTAATGTAAAACTATATTAAGAGCTATACTAATCAAAAGAGTATGACATTGGCATAAAACCAGACACATATATCAATAGAACAGAAAAGAGAGCCCAGAAATAGACCCACATATATATGGTCAATTAGTTTATGACAAAGGAGGCAAGACTATACATGGGGATGTCTCCTCAATAAAATGTGTTGGAAACAATGGACAGCTGTATGCAAAAGAATGAAACTAGATTACTATCTTATACCATACACAAAAATTAACTCAAAATAGGCCAAAAACTTGAACATAATACTTGAAACCATACAATTCCTAGAAGAAAACATAGGCTGTAAGCAACTTGACACTACTCTTAGAGAAAAAAAAAATCTACAAAGTAAAGATGACCTACTGAATGGGAGAAAATATATCAAATCATATGTCCAATAAGGGGTTAATACGGCTGAATAACAAAAATTGGCTATTATAAAAAAGCCCAGAAATAGCAAGTGTGGGACACAATGTGGAGAAAAGGGAACCCTTGTGCACTTTCTTGGGAATGTAAATTTGGGAATGTAAAGCCACAGTGGAAAACAGTAGGAAGGCTCCTTTAAAAACTAAAAATAGAAATTACATGTGATCCAGCAATTTTTTTTCCTTGGTATTTATCCAAAGAAAATGAAAATACCAATATGAAAAGATTCATACACCTCTATGTTTAATGTACCATTATTCATAATAGCAAAGATAAGGAAACAACCTAAGTGTCCATTAATGGATGAATGCATAAGAAGATGTGGTATATATACAATGGAGCATGACCCAGCTGTAAAAAAAAATGCTCTTTAGTAGTAACAATACAAGATAGACCATGAAATAAGTCAGACAGAGAAAGGCAAGTACCATATGATTTCACTTATTTGTGGAATCTAAAAAACAAAACAAATGAACAAACAAAAGAAAACAGAGATGCAGGGAACAAATTTGTAGTTGCCAGAGGGAAAGGAGGGTAGGGGAGGTGAAACTGGAGAAAATGGTCAAGAGGTACAAACTTCCAGCCATGAAATAAATAATCATGAGGATATAATGTATAATATGGTGAGTATAGGCAATAATGTTATATTGTATAATATATAACTTTATATGGCAGCAGGGGAAAACTGAATTTATTATAGTGCTCACTCATGATATGTATAAATATCAAATCATTGCATTGTACACCTGGCCATAATATAATATTGTATGTCTATTATGCCTCAAAGAAGGAAACAAATAAATGCTGGATATGGACATTGAGTAATCTGCAAGGCAGGAAATCAATTTAATAATATCATCTATCTGTTTCCTTCTCATTTTAATAATTTATTTTTCTATGAAATAAATTAATTTGTCATTTTTAATTCATCTCTGGTTGGGAGTGATGGGCTATTTGGTCTAAAAACATTACAAGAAGGAAGTCAACGATGAAGATTTGGAAGAAATTCCTGAGCAGCCAGTGGGAAAGAAAGGTCTTACGTTCTAAAAGCTTTTCTAGATTGTTAAAAATTCCATGAGTAAATGAAAGTTGTGTGTATTTTCTTATGGATTCATCATTTTACCCTAGCTGACAGGTGTGTTTCCATTAGGTCCTTAGCCTTTCAATGTGCCTTCCATTTTTTGAATGTCATCCTCAGAGCATAGTTAAAATGCTGTGCCATATGGCATTCAATATCCAATCTATTCCTAATGTTTTGTTTTTTGGTTTTTTTTAAGATTTTATTTATTTATTTGAGAGAGAGAAAGTGAGAACATGAGAGGAGAGAAGGTCAGAGAGAGAAGCAGACCCCCCGTGGAGCTGGGAGCCCAATGTGGGACTCGATCCCGGGACGCCAGGATCATGACCTGGGCTGAAGGCAGTCGCTTAACCAACTGAGCCACTCAGGCACCCCTATTCCTAGTGTTTTATGTTAAAAAGAAGTGCTACTTCTTTTTATGTAATGTTATCCTATTATTCTATTGAAAGTTAATTATTTCAGGAATATATTATAATTGCTTTTACAGTCTAGTACTTAGAAAGTATAATGTATTCTTTTCTCATAGTTATATTTCATATTGATTCTGTGATATGTGAGGGGGCTAAAAGCGAGAGATGTGTCTAGCAGAAGAGCAAAGTACTTATTCTCACTAACCCAGTTTATTGGTAAGAATGAAAAAAACTATTTCAGGAACTAGTTTTGGATCAGGAATTTATCCACAATAAAGATATAGCCAGCATGAATTCTCAGGGCTTGGCTACCGAGTCAAAGACAAGTTTTGAAATGTCTAGTTGATTGCTAACCTCCAACAGCTATGCTCTCTCCCCTCACTTATTCATCAGTCTCATGAACTCTGAGATTACGAGACTATAGCATTTCTTTAAAAATAAAGGAACTTGAGCGACTCTCTCGTGGCATATGTAAACCACAGCTCCTGGGCCAGTTGAGCTATGCTGTTGAGTGGCTTCGTGTTCAATAGCAGTGATGGACAAGTTCCTCTTCGCTGACCCCGTTGCCATCTGTCATCCTGGATTCCACCTACAGTGCATTGTATGAGCTGCACTGAATAGGTTTCACCCTGGTCAAGGTCACTGCCCAGCCAATCAGAATTGATGGGGTCACCGCAAATATCCAAATTACTTCCAAATGGAGGTGCTGACAGACATGGTTAATGAGGACTGTTTTGTCAGACTTGTTGATGACCTTTGACAATACTGCTCCTCTGGACCGTCAAGATTAGTCTAGTTTTCCCCCCTCTGACATTAAGTGGTATCTGATACTTAAATGCACAGTTGAAGGTAATCTGAATACAGGGTCCAAAGAGGAATTTTCAAAAGTGACAAAATTGATAGCATCATTAGCCATCCATTAGTTAAGAAAATATTTTAGTTCCTTATCTCAAGAAAGATCTAAGCCTGCACCTCTGTGTAACTGTTATTGGAGAAGCAAATGTTAAATACGCAAATCTATACATTTGTAAGTATAGCTCAATGATGGCAGCAAAGCAAATGACCCTACTTCTAAACAATAGCACGAACCTACTTTTCCACTTGTTTCCTGTAGTGGCCAGCCAAGTGCAGAATATGGGAGAGAACAGATCGTTCAAAAGCTATATTTTATCATTCTAAAATAATGACATCTGCATATACAGGTTTAACAAAATTACCAGGTAGAGTATCACATAGACTTCAGATTGTAGCCCTGCCCTTACCATTAGAGAACATCTTGTAACACCTCCAGCTTACCTCTGTGATAAATCAGTCACATCGCAACTTTCTCAAGAAGCCATTTAAAATGTCGAGGTATTAGAGTGTGTGTGTGTGTGTGTGTGTGTGTGTGTGTGCGCGCACCTACATAGAATATTATCTGTGCACGTGCGCGTGTGCACCTACATAGAGACAGACCATTGACAACTCTACAGTTCAATAAAACTTTCAACTTAGAAAAGCTTAATATATAATTTTGTACTTTAATTTTAAAATTATTTTACCCAGCAGTCTTCTATGTATATTCCATTCAAAACACCACTTTTTTCAAGAATTCTTCTTCACAATCACTGATTCTTTGTTTTGGTTGTCTATAATCTATAATCTTAAATTACCTGAAGTGAAATCCTTATATAACTCTATTACCTTATTTCCAGAGCAAGTTCCATGACCTCTCTGTTCTCTGCCTCCTCCACAGATCCTCACTACCTGGTGCCTCTCAGGATGCTGTTGCTCACCTATATGACTGTCTCGCAGCTTTAGGTGCAATCACTTTAGTCTTAGAAATTTCCTTAGAATAACCATAATTTAAGAAATACTGTCTGCGCTTCTTAAAAATCCCAGGTGATCACAATTGCTTCTAATTGTTTGCAAAGAAAAGGACCACAGGTTTCTCTGTTAAGAATGGGACGAAAAGGAGAAATAAATTAATTCTTTTCTCCCCCTAAAGTTTGCCTTCATGCTTTCAACCATCAATTATAAAAGTAAGATAGAGCCTTACCACTCAAAATATGGCCTGCAGACTAGCATTTCTAGAAGTTTATTAGAAATACAGAATCTCCAGATCCATCCTAGACCTACTGAATGAAAATCTACCTTTTAACAAAGTTCAGAGGTGATTCATATGCACATTAAATTTGAGAAGCAAGTGGATAGAGGAGATAGAGTGATGGGGGAGACAGGGAAAGGAAGGTTGCTTGGAAGGAGGATAAGATGGTGTTGGGTTAGGTCAGAGGTACATTCATCAGTTGTCAGGCCATATTATGCCGGCTTCTCTACAAAAGAGAGGGAAAGCAGAGGACAAACTTGGGCTTTTTAATGACTTTTTTGGATCATTTTTCTATCCCCTAAACCTGTGGTGTTTTGTCTTCCTCCCAATACTGATTATGCTAAGTGTAGTGAGTCAAGCAGAGAAAGACAATTATATGGTTTCTCTAATATGTGAAACATAAGCGATAGCATGGAGGACATTAGGAGAAAGAAGGGAAATCTGAAGGGGGAGAAATTGAACCAAGAGAGACTATGGATCCCGGGAAACAAACTGAGGATTCCAGAGGGGAGAGGGATGGGAGGACAGGGTAGCAGGGTGATGGGCATTAAGGAGGGCATGTGTTGCGATGAGCTCTTGGTGTTATATGCAACTAATGAATCATTGAACACTACATCAAAAACTAATAATGTACCATACAGTAACTAACTGAACATAATTAAAATAAATAAATAAAATAAAAATACTTCATTGCGGAAAAAAAAAAAGAAAAGAAAACCAGTGATGCTGACAGGATAATTCTCAACTACTGCTGAGAAAATTGGAGAAAATCGTCATTGTGATCCTGAGGGTAATGCTCTTCATTTTTTCACCAGACAGAAAATGTGGATTAAGGAAAAACATATCCTTGTTTCATTTTGGCCCTGTTTTACACCAAGGCCCTGTGTAGCGGAGCAAAGCCAAATAAGACCAAAAAAATCTGCTCTAGTTAGTGCACCTGAACCGCAGCCAGGCAATAAACTGGAATCCCAGGAACTCAAGCTCTTTCTTATTGTATGCTAACAGCCAAAAAGAATAATTTGGGGGGGTTTGTGTTCACTTTTCTGCACTATATAACCGTATCTCCAGGTTACTTATGTATATAGGGAAAACACCACATAGAACTGGCCGAATTACAAAATGTGTTGACTTCTTTCTGGGTCTCAGTTTTATAATCTGTATAATGGTTGTATGTAACAGCTTTTGGGACCATGCTGGTTTTCTTACTGGTCCTCACACTTTTCAACCCAGAGTATTCTGATCTGGAAGAACATTTCAACTAAAGACACTGTTCCTCAGCTCCGGCTATTTCAGTGTATCCTGATAAAGTGTGCTCCTTGCCCTAGATTGTTTGGATTCTTAAGCCCTACGGTCACTAAATTTGTTGGAAAGATTTTCTCAACTAAATTGTGCATACTGTGAATAATTCTACACGTAGGTGGTATTTTAACCTCATCTTAATCATTGATTTTTCCCGTAATAAAAGTGATGTTCTGAGATATTACATGTGTTGTTGGCACGATTGGAAGTTAATAGAATTCTGACGTGATGAAATCATATTATCTGCAGAGATCTAATAAGGGGAAGACAAAGCTAGAAGTTCCCATTCACAGAAATTACTCTAATATTTTTCCTACCAAAACTTACCACCAACATTAAAAATCACTTGGGTCTTGTAGGGCACCTGTGGATAACTAATTACAATATAATAGACATCATAGTTTAGAATATTCTACTTACTAACTCTCTTAATGTTAAAGTTCTTTATTTTTTTAAAGATTTTATTTATTTATTTGAGAAAGAGAGAGAGAGAGATACCGAGAGAGGGTATGAGCAGGGGCAGAGGCTGGGGGAGAAGCAGACTCCCTGCTGAACAGGGAGCCAGACTTGGGGCTTGATTCCGGGGCCTGGGATCATGACTTGAGCTGCAGGCAGACATTTAACCAACTGAGCCACTCAGGCAACCCCCTAATGTTAAATTTCTTAATATTATTCTGCCTTGGTGTCACCCTCTGTAAAAAGGTAAATAATAAGAGTATATAGTTCTAAGGTTTGAAAATGAGAATTAGGGGGAGGCTTGGAAGATGGCGGAGGTGTAGGAGGCACAGAGAGCCCTGGGAATCAGAAGTCCAGCTAAAGAGGAGGAAATCACTCTAAAAGCCGGCAAACGCAACAGCAGAGAGAAGAGAATAAGAACAGCAATTCTAGGAGCAGAAAA
>CM053614.1:69895564-69925592 GCA_028646535.1 Procyon lotor | reverse complement strand
TTTTTTTTTTTTTTTTTAAAGATTTTATTTATTTGACAGCGAGAAACACAGCGAGAGAGGGAACACAAGCAGAGGGAATGGTAGCGGGAGAAGCAGGCTTCCTGCAGAGCAGAGAGCCCGATGCGGGGCTCGATCCCAGGCCCCTGGGATCTGACCTGGGCCGAAGGCAGACGCTTAACGACTGAGCCGCCCAGGCGCCCTTTCCTTGACTTCCTTATTTTTCTCTAGCTTTCTTCGCAGCGCTTACCTCAGCCTAAGCTAATGCATAATTACTGGCTTCTTTCTTTCTTTTCTTTCCCTCTGGAAAGTAAGTTTCACAATAAGAGAGATACTAATATATTCCTTGCCACAGCCTCAATGCCTGAAATACTGTCTGGCACATAGTAAGTGCTCAATAAATAGTTGTTGAAAGAATTAATAAATGGTATTTGCAGCATCAGAGGCATAGTAATAAAATCACAAATATTTAATTTGATATCCATTTTACATTATGCAAGTTTGAAGTGCTTTACTTGAATTATCTCAACCTTGACAGACCCATGAGATTGATGTTATGGTGGTAATCTCAGACTTGTAAAGCTAGGCACTAGAAAGCTAGAAAGTAAAATCTAGGCCTTCTGACTCCATGGCCTGAGCTAACTTTACCTGGAGTCCTATAAATCATATTACAAAGGCTACTGTATATGAGTATTTTTGCAGTGGATACTCCTTAGTGAGACGAAATGTAGAGGATGCTTAAAGCTTAGAGCTAGACTTTGTATTTCATACTTCCGGGCCTTTGGAAAGTTATTTAATTCAGGGCAAGTCTATATAGGTGTAAGACTCCCAGTTTTGTCATTCACAAAACAGATTCCTGTAAAGGAAGTAGATAAGGATGTATGATGCATACCTGTACATAGGAATGTTCACAGAAAGTACTCAATAAATGGTTATTTTTATGAGGATGATAATGGACTTCTGATGGTGCTGTAAGTGTTGATGCTGGGAGTGGCTTAGCACATAGTTTAGTTTCTCCCCCAGTATGAATTCAGACAAGATTTACTATGCCTGGAGGGTTGCCAGGACCTAGCCGACAGGAGGCTGTAAAAAGAGGATAGCAAGGAGCTTTATGCAAAAGGTCAAGTCTGTAACACTGCGGATGACAGCTAACATCCAAGATGAATAAATCTAAGCTCCAGGAAAGCCAGCTTCTCACAGTAACTCCAAGGTTACCAGGTGAATGGTGAAGGAATTCAGCTTGAGGACAGAGTGAGTCAAGAGTCTGGTCTTGATTTGGGAAAATAAAAGTTGAGGGTTAAAAATGAAGGTCCACAGAGGGCATAACATAACAGTGATCATCAGACTGTCTGCTGGCAAGTGGCAGGGGGATGGTGGAAATTGGAGCAATGATAAAGATAAACTGTCACCGGAAATTTTGAATAACAGAAATGGGTTTTATAACAGCAGGTAATAAGAACATTAATTGAACCAATGATACCTTAATTCGTGGGGCAGGACTGCTGTAAACACTGTATACATACATACATATGAAACAGGACTCTAACCTTTACAACAAGCCCGTGAGGTGAATAATTTTAATTTCCCCATGTTTTCAGGTAAGAAGCACAAGAGGTACAGAGACATTAAGTAACTTTCCCAAGGCCACTCAGTAAGCAAGTGGTGGCTGGAAGTCTGTATTACAAAGTATTATCCTGGAAAAGCTATGGGGGTGTCTCCATTGAAAGAGAGAACCCATCAAAGGCATGGCTTGAAGGATCGGTACAAGTATCAAGAAGAAGGATGGTTTCCAAAAATTTCTTTAAATACAATTGTTAGAGAACATAATCAGATTATTAGCTTATTAATTAAAATAAATTCTGACACTAAAAAATAAGTTAATAAACAAACATACAAATAAACAAAAAACCAGAATAAGACCTATAGAGAAAAAGCTGATGGTTCCCAGAGGCAAGACGGGGGTGAGCAAAAGGGTGAAGAGGAGTGGGAGATACAGTCTTTCAGTTGTGGAATGAATAAATCACAAGAATAAAGGCACAGCATAGGGAATAGTCAATGGTATTGTAATAGTGCTGTATGGTGACTGATGGTAGTTACATATGTGGTGAGCATAGCAAAATGTAGAGAGAAGTTGCATCACTATGTTGTACACCTGAAACTAATGTAATACTTTGTGTCAGCTATACTCAAATTAAATATAAATAAATAAGCAAATAAATAAATAAATTCTGACAATAATGATCTGAGACACTCTGCAAAAGATATCTAAATATTTGAATACCATCACTATAATGAAACTTCTTTCTCCATCTAATTATGTAAGTACAATTTGCTCAGGCTTTCATATCTCAATGGATATACATATTTTTATTGCAAACCTTTGAGAGTAAACAATGTCTTTAAAATATAATGTTTATATTAGGATACAGTTTTGTAGAGCAAGAAGAATAAGTATATGGATAAGGAGAAATAGGAATAATGTATAATTTCTGACTGTTAAAAAAGAACTTGTTCTTTCTTATTTAAAAATATGATGGTGGAGGCCAAATTCCTGTATTTTAATTCCCTTACTGTCATTTTTAGAAAGCAACAATAACAAAAAAATAATATATTGTAGGAATTATAACATATAACAATAAAATACACGAAAACAAAAGAACAAAAAGTGAAAGGAAGGTAAGTTGAATTATACAGTTGTATGATTTTTACATTGTTTTTAAAAATAGTAATACTATTTGAAAGTAGATTATGAATACTTAAATACAAATAATGTAATCAATCACTAGAACAATCATCAAAAATAGCCCAAAAATATAGCTAAATGACTTATGATGGTTTGATTTATGGTTTTCAAGAATGATGAAAAAGCAAAATTCGTTCAGAAGAAACCACACTTAGAATTTTGATCTTTTCCTGAGCTGGCAAGGTACAGTTGAATACTCTCTTGTGATTCTCAGGGACAGGGAGCTGCCATTCCAATTCAGCCACGTGATCATGAGGGTAAACAACCCAATATCTACAGCCATGGTTTTTCACTTTCAGTACAGTTTTCAATAAATTAATGCGATATTCTACCCTTTAGTATAAACAAGGCTTTGTGTTAGACGACTTTGCCCAACTATAGGCTAATTTGAGCATTTGTAAGGTAGCCTAGGCTAAGCTATGATGTTTGGTAGATTATGTATATTAAAAGCATTTTTGACTTATGATACATTCAACTTATAATGGGTTTATCGGGACACAGCCCCATTGTAAGTTGAGAAAGATCTATATTATGGTGTGACTATATAGTATTATACTAAGTAGACTTTGAGAAAACTAGTACCCCCAAAAACCCTTTCATAATGTTGAAAGGATCAAGTTTATCGAGAACAGTAACAGTATTAAATGTGTATGCACTTTGAAAGCTTCCATATACATGAGGGAAACTGGCAGAAATAAAGAGGAAATAAGCAAATACAAGGCATTGTTTGGAATTTAACAAGCTTCTCTCAAGATTTCATAAAACAGACTCCAAAAAAGTGAAAATTAAAATAGATAGGATTTGAAAGACATTATTGACCAATATGGCCTAGTTGACGTTGAATACACCTAATTACACTTATTACACCTAATAAATACACATGGGACATTAGCCTAGACTACAGATTGGTTACTAAAACATATCTTAATAAATACTGAAGGCTTGAAGTCATTCAATTTATATCATCTGACCATAGTGGTATTTAATTAGAAATTAATAGATACTTGATAATAAGATATATGAAAAAAATTCCTAAGTAACTTGGAAATATATTAATATACCTCTATATAAATCATGGAATAAAAAAAAACCTTTAATTTTTTAAATGTCATAATTTACATCATACCAGAAATGATATCCTTTGCAAGTACTTAAATTTAGAATAAAAAATTTAGACATTATCTCAGAAATGTATAAGGGGGGTACCTAGCTTTTCCAAATGTTCTTAAAGGGTACTTGAGTGCCAAAGGGTAAAATCCACTGCCGAAGCTCATGGGAGATAGTTGGTGAATAATTCTTACGATCAGAGACCGTAACAGTGAAGGGTAGAGGGGGGGAAAGGGTGATGAGTATAATAGGGGTTGTGGGTCCTGTATTTGTTCATTGCTAGGTTTGTGTCTTAAGAAGATGCAGGATCCTGAAGGGGCCAAGAAAACACACACACACACACACACACACACACACTCCCAAGTAATTTTAGTGGGGAAGGGGGAGGGGCCCTTGGCTTGTCTCCCAGAATGATGCAAGAATAGCAGAAATATTCCTCTTCTCCTAAGAGTGTCTGGGTGTGGTGGAAAGCTCACCTATCCTAACAGGACTTTGTATTAGCAACAAGGGGCAGCTCAGGGGACATCTGCACACTGATGGCTAAGTCCAAATAAAAGAAATGATGTCGCCATGGACGCCGATATAGATAAATGACATCAAATATCAGTTGAACTATTTTGATGCAATCTGAGATAAAAGAGGAACATGGCTCAAATATTTGAAAGAAATAGTTTTGTTCTCCTGGTAAAAAATAATCGCATGTACCCATTGAGCTTTTACTGTGGGTCAGGCACTGTAAGAATTCCGCACTCATTGACTTAATTCTCACAACTACCTCATGTGATAGATATTGGTATAATTCCAATTTTAGAGAAAGCAACAATTTATGAAGAGGGATGTAATGTTCCCAGTTTCTGTCATTTGTAAGTGGAGAAGCTGGAATGGAAACTTGAAGGAAAAATTGAGCCTTATTTTGAAATAATAAACTGAATATAGCTGTGTTGTTGTGGATTTATGTGTGCATCATCCGTGACATAACAAACACATACATATACATATCTAAAAACTCTACTGATTCTCCCAGGCTGATATGGCTTAGGTAGCACCTCCTCAGTATTTCGTTTCTCATAGCTGCTTTTCCTATTCATAAGTCAAGCTGGCTCCCAACATCAAACCACAATTTACAACTGCCAAATCACATCACCTCAAAAGAAGTTACTCTGAGGGCCCAACTTCTCTGACAAGTCATGATGTTGCAGAAAAAGGAAGATGATTATAATCCCCCACATCCAACATGCAGGCACCAATCAGTAACAGGAAAAATAAAACAGAAAGCTTCAACTCCTTTTTCCTATATAGAACGGTAGAAATAATTCTGAAGAGACTAATAGGAAATTCCTTTCATGTCACTGTACCCCCCTCATGAGCCAAGATCACATGTATATTGAAAAATACCCAGAAAAACAGAAGTGGCTTTTACTTTCATAATAATTTTATCATATATCCGTTCTGCCATGCAGAAATCATTATGCTTTTTGGTCTCATAAAATGTGCGAATGACATTTTTGTATAAATAATTCAGAGAAACTCTTAAGGAATAGACTTTGTCCTGCTTTTGTTCTTGGGGAACACAGAGGTAACCTTACATAGAATAAACGGTTTTAATGTGTTTGTTATAATGCCATTCTTTAATAGCACTTTACGTAAGTAACACTCAAGCATGGCAACATAATAGCCCTGAGAAATACACAACTCAAACTCTGTGGGAAGATTATTTTATGAAGTGAATAGACAAATACATTAGTCACTATAGTGAGGATGGCATTTTCTTGTCTTGAAGCTAGTTCATCCTATTCTCAATTCCTAAGCACTGTGAAAGTAATATTGTTATGAAACTATAAAACTTGAATATATATCAGAAGCCCCTTAGGAAAAACAACTTATTGGTGATGAAATTCACTGAGTGGCACATACACAGAATTTATAGCAATTCATTTTGATTTTTCAGAAAGGTTGGTATTCTTGTGCAAAAGGAGACTGGATAAAACGATGGTGGGATAAATTCTTAGGTTTGTCATGATGCATAAAATTCAATGAAATTTTCATTGCTTCTAGGTGAGTAAACATTTTCACTAAGTCTGATTATTTCCTTTGCTAGATTTAAGGTTTTTACAGGCTTTACTACATGTAAAATAAAGCTGCAATGTCTCTCGTGACTTCAGCTACAAGAATTGATATAGGAACCGTAATCATTTTCTTAATTTTTTTCCCTTAGGTAGGAGGCAAAAGCCTCAAAAACACATTAAAATGATAAGAAATATATTAAAATTACTTTGAAGTAACGATGAAATATAAGCAAGGGAGATACTGAAAATAATGAGCAATTAGGGAATACTGCCAAATCATCAGGTTGGAATTCATTGAGATAATTTTTAATATATATATATATATTTTTTTTGTTCAGGTTTTCTCCACTCACATGATTATAGTTAAATCCCAGAAATAGAAGAGATCTCTCATACTTCCTTCAAATGTGTTAGCAGAATTATGAATTAACTTGTGACCTCCTTCCCCTCAATTTTATAAAGGCTAATTTTACCTGGTAAGGTGTCAAGTGATCCACTGACTGTAGGCTCCCCCACCTGGGTCACTGGCATTTAACTTGACACAGAACACACGGAAAGAGTCCTTCCTGTTCTAGCAGGAACTTTCTCTGTCACTTTCTAAATAAGGAAAATATTAAGACATTTATTGAATAGTTATCACATCATATGTTCTGTTCTAATACTCTACTGGTATGAACTTGGGCAAATAACTAAGGCAGAGAGAAATTCAATAACTTTTCCAAGACAACGAGCTTGGATTCAAATCCAGGTAGTCTGGTCCAAAGCGCAAGCACTCCTAAACTACACTTTTCCTTCCCTCTACTGTGAGACACAAGAGAGTCTGAATACCTACCGATGGAGGGGAATGGATGCACAGCGCCTCTTAAAGAGAAAACGAATATGAATTTGCTTGCATATATGTAAAGTATCACAGAAATACACATAGAAATTGACAATATTGGATGTTTCTGGGGTTGGGACTTGAATAAATGAGAGATAATGGTACAAGGAGAGTTTTCCATGTATATTCTTCTGGAAGTTTTTTTTTTTTAAAGATTTTATATATTTATTTGAGAGAGAGAGAGAGATCACAAGTAGGCAGAGAGGCAGACAGAGAGAGAGGGGGAAGCAGGCTCCCTGCTGAGCAGAGAGCCTGATGCGGGGCTCGATCCCAGGACCCTGAGATCATGACCTGAGCCGAAGGCAGAGGCTTTAACCCACTGAGCCACCCAGGCGCCCCTGGAAGTTTTGAATTTAGACATTTCTAGATGCATTATTTTTACAAAATGGATAAATTTTACAAAAATAGATAAATAAATACATACAACTTAAAAAAATTACAAGATTCAGCAGATTCTATCATGTGAACAAGCAATTATATATCCAACACTAAAAAGAAAAGTTGAAGACATTCTTGGGGAATTCAACATGTTTTATTTTGCCAGGCAAATGATTTCTCAATATCCAATTAAATATTAATGTACTAATTACATTTAGTTTATTTTCTCACAGAGTGAACATTCACCGTAATGACAGTTTCATCATGCTAAAATCTATCCACAAACCTACACTTTAAAAAAAAGTGCATTCCTAAGAAATTTTATGTACAATACAAATGGAAAACATATTAAGTCATCGAAATGTCAAACTACACAAAATATAACTAATTAACCACCGATATTCATTATATGTTGACATTTTGAAGAAAGAAAATTTTCTTTACATATGGCAGTTATGTTGAAGAAGAATTTCTATACTTTTAAAACAAAAGTAATGAAAGTATATACAATTGAATAATGTTCTAAGGAGAAGGTATTATAAATAGCACAAATAATATTACAAAACTAAACACCCTTATTGTCTATCAGTTTGTGTTTACATGAAGCAAGGGCACCTGTGTAGTTTACCTATCCTCTGACTCTAAAACAATTTTACTTTAAACTCTGTAAATAGAATCGATTGGCCATAAACAATGAAGATGGTTTTGGCCATCCATTGACAAACATTTCTATTTGGACACATAGGGCAAAATATTTGCATAATAAACTGCTTTAGAGAATGATTTGGAATCATACATATTCGGAAGAATAGTTTTTATTTATTAGCTTATTTTTGAATGAACATTATTTATGTTGTATATTTGAACTGCTAAGTTTGCCCCCACTGAGGGCTCCTCCTATAATATCATAATTTACCACCACTTAAATAATAAGTCATATTCTTAGATTCTGATCAATGATTACAATCATTTTGACAATGATTTTAGTTCTTGAAGGTTTTATGCTATGATGCTTAAAAAGGTAATAAGTCTATTTTACCTTTTTTGTGGACTGTTAACTATAAATAAAATTTTATATTAGATTTTGAATAGGTCTATGATGCAATTTCTATTTGCACCTGGAAATGTGAAAATTTCTTTAAAACTAAATAAAAAGGCAAAAGTTGTGTTTTTAAAGGCAATATAACAGTATAAAGAATTTTTTCATATTTCTCCCACTTAATTGCTATTTGGAATAGAAGGTTCAATAATAAATTTTTCTAATGAAATGACCCAAACGTTAGTAGAAAATTATTTTATTCATTACAAAGCTTACCACATTTGTATTTATAACCAATGAACATAATGCACCAGCATTCTTTTAAAAGAAAATATGTCTATTTTTGTTCATATTCAAATTTTTTTCAGTTCTCCACAAAATGAGCACCTCTCCTGCACATACTAAATATCGTTTAAAAAAATGAACTGGTGACTTAAAAATCGTATGATATCTGAAGTTGGTAAACAAAAAAGAATAAGTGTTAATTATCGAAATTAATCACTAACAGTAAAGTCATATTTTTATAAACAGCTTTTAAAAAAATTGCATTTCTTACTTTATTTTCCCCATTTTGATAGTTTTACCTCTCATATACACGTTTGATATTTCATTTTTTTCTCTTCCTATATTGTTTACTTTGCCACACAGACTAGAAAATTAGAACAAATACAGTAATTAAACATGTAAGATTATATTCTCTGAGTCTATAATAACTTAAATTACTTCCAAAAAAAGTGCTCTTGGTTGGAAGATGATAGCATAAGAATATAAACTTAAATGCTTCACTGACATAACTCTAATAAAAAATGTTTACGGTGAGGGTCCTTCATCTTATGTTCCTAAAACAAGAAAACAAAGATCAATAACAGATATCAGCAACTGACCTTTTTTTACAATAAAAATAATTAATATATTTCACTGGAAGCATATAAACTGTTCATTTTTCTATATGAATCACTCAGGTTTTACACAACTTTTAGAGGCCCTCTTCCTTGTCTATTCTACATTTCTTTTGACAACTACTCTATCACATTTATTTATACAAGTTTTACAATGTAAAACTTGAAGAGTTTCAATGTGAACTTGGCATTTGTTTCCATATATAAAATCACTGACAATTCCAAATCTAAACCCCTAAAGCAAGGAAGGAAGATCACAGGGTTATAGTCGTCATTCAATTAGGGATGTAAGAATTTTAGTTTTACAGCGCCATATTGATTTGAAGGAAAAGCAAATAAAGATATAAATAAAATCTGGGTTAAATTAAATATTTATATGCACCATGAGGACCATGACATGTCTAGTGCTAGTCAATATACAAGAAAATGCATGCTCATTTCAGTTCATGTAATAGGAGTGAGTAACACCTTTCTCAGGAATTTCTCAGGGGTAAAGCACAAGGTTCTTTGCTCAAAATTTGATCACTGAAGACAGACCATCCTTTACTGGAAGCATAAGCCCCAAGTGAGAGAACATTATGACTCTGGCAACTGATTCCTCCTGTTTCTACTTTTCCGGCTATTGATGAGAGCTTTTAACTTGCCATAGTCCCCTCTTATCTTCTGGGGCTCTTCTTGTTGATGTTGCTGTCGAGTGTCTTTGCAATACTGATTAATCATCTGCATTTCTGAGTGGCTGAATGCCCCCATGATGTCCTTTGGGTGGAAGGGTAAAGCCCTCACAGAGCTGGCCCAGGTCCAAGGGGACCATTTGTCTGTCACAACAGCCACCATTTCGGAATCCAAAACTTTAAAGTTGATCTTGGCTATGGTTTGCTTGAAGCTATTCTCTGTTGCAATGCAGTGATACAGTCCTTGGTCAGAATCTTGAACGGAGCGGATTAGAAGTCCTTGTGAAGTGGCTATGATTCGTTCATTCAGCTTGACCTAAAAGAGAGACTCATCAAAGATCCCAAACCTGACTCTATGTCTTCTAAAAAGATATGAGCAACATATACAGAGTATCTCTGGACTTTCAAATTTGGTGAAAGCATCAAGTACTTATTAGCTTCCTTCTTAATGAACACAAACTTTTGGTCAGTTCTGCTGCCTCTTTTGCACAAGAGATTTTGTTTCAGGAGCACTGAATCTATTAAAGAGAAGGTGAAGTTATCACCGATATTGCCAAAAATGGCTTCAAGGTCATTCATTCCCTTTGGACAGATTTAGTTGCAGTATATCTAAGCACAGAATTTTGCTTGCATTTGGAGTGTGGAATCACAGTCAACATATAAAATAAAATTCATAGAGTAATTTAAAATAGCTCTTTTGTCCTGTAGTTCTTGCCTTTAATTGCAACAAAAATACTCTCTTATTAGTAAAATCATGAAGCCACAGGTAAATGGTTGAATTTTACCATTTTTCAATGATGCATGTACTCCTAACTAAAAATGGAAAAAACTCATTACTTTACGGAGGAGTAAGACAACCCCAAAAAAATTATATAAGCAGAGGAAGAGTTTTGAACACTATCAAGGATTTTTTTCAATTATAAAAACTAAAGAATGACTAAAAATAAGCTGAAATACCGCCATCTTCTAAGTCTTCTAAGTGGTTTTACTTTCCAAGGAAAGGTAATAAAAAGCTATGGGGTTAATATTTAATTACTTTACAGGCTTATCCGGGAAAAATTCTCATGTGCTAGATACTAGTTAAATGCATGCAATCCATCTTTCTTAAAGTTCCAGCTATAGTATCATCAATGAACAGACTAAAAAGCTAGGTGTAAGAAGTTCCTTGACCTGGGGACTCTGGAATGCTCTTTCACTGAGGGGGGAAAAACTGACCCAAATCAAAATAAAAGAATGTATGTAAAATGGTTTTCTAATTGCTTAATTTCTGTGTAAATATGTATTTAATTATCAAAGATAGATTGTTTTAGATAAAAAGTAACCCTGTCCACTCACAAAAAGCACAAAAAGGCAAAGTATAGTATTAAAATATAGATAATAGAACAGATCTAGAAAAAGGAGATCAGAAGGGACTGAAATATATAAAGCAAAGTTTTGATGTTAATTTAATTTTTAAAGTTTTAACTGTGTCTCAAAAATAGTTTCAATCATATAGAAATGCACTCAGAAACAAAAGGAAAGAAAGCCTTTTCTATGTGTGCAAAATTAGGAAAAAATTTAGAGGCCAATTTTATAAATCCATATAATGTTTTGGCACAGAAATTTCATTTCTAAGAATTCGTATAGAAGATAAACTCACAATACTCACAAGTGTGCAAATGTTCATTTACATGGTGTATAAGAAGAAAAATAATAACCTTAAGTAGTAGATAGTTTTAAAGAAACAGATATATTCATATAGAACATATGAATTAGGTTCTTACAATGAACTATGTTCTTACATAATTACTTAATTTAGCCAAGAAAAATAAGTTAGCTCCAAATGTACTGATACTAAAGTGTGTGTGTACGTCAGACAGAGACAAAGAGAGAGAGAAAGACAAAAATAGGAAAATGATGGGGAATATTTGGAGGAATACATTATGACTGAATATATAATTCTTAGTAGCTTCATACTCTAGGAAGCATGAATAAATATTGAAATAGAGGTAAGGAGTTCTTTCAGTGTTCACTTTATGCCATTCAGTATGAACTATTTACATTTTCGTCCATGAGCTTTTATTATTTGTCTTACTTTTTTTATTTTTATTTTTTTAAAGATTTTATTTATTCGACAGAGAGAGACACAGCGAGAGAGGGGATACAAGCAGAGGGAATGGTAGCGGGAGAAGCAGGATTCCTGCCGAGCAGGGAGCCCGATGCGGGGCTCGATCCCAGGACTGTGGGATCATGACCTGAGCCGAAGGCAGACGCTTAACGACTGAGCCACCCAGGCGCCCCTATTTGTCTTACTTTTTTTAAAAAGTTCAATATTTCCATATCATTAACATGAGACATAAACATGTGTTTGCCTAAACTACTGATAATAAATTAGGATGAATTTAAAATATAGTAATAATTTGTTCAACTAAACTAAGAATTAGTAGAATTGTGCTCTATAAATTCTGGATATAATAGATTTGCGTAATTATAGTTAATTTTTTCATCGTCTTATAGCATTCTTATATTTTTGAGATTAGAAGAAAAAGCAAGATAGTAATAATGGAGTCTACATTCTTAAGCATTCTGAAATAAAACATTGGAAATATCGCAAAGAAGATTCAGTCATTAAATCTATAACTCATTCCATTTTTAATTTAATTTATTAATTTGTGTGGCACGTATTCAAGCTTGCCATGTATTCGTTTTCTTTAATTTAGGTAGAAATTTTACTCACTTATTGTATGTTATTCTATTTAACTTTTTACTGAATTAAAGAAAAATATTTTATTCATGTTAGGTAATCTCTATTTGAGTTTTAGATTTCCAATTCACATATGAACACACAAAACTTCTCAGGAAGGACTGTTTATGACCCTGTGACATGCTCTGGCCTAAGATCTTTATTGCTGTATGATAATCATCATTGCACAGTATGAGTTCTACTCCAGGTTACTTTGTAAGGCAATTAGTATTACCATTTAAATCCATTCAAGAGAATTTAAAATTAATTAGACTGTAGAAATTTCAAAGTCTCCTTGATGACAGACTTTTGTGGCAAAGAAAAGAGATCTTAAACAATAATTTTTTATTAATAAAAATGTTTAAAAAGATTTCATTAGTATTATAGAATTATGGGGCAAGAAGGAGTCCCAAAGTTCATCTAGCTCCTCACTCCTCCACATGGTTAAATATCTTATGCAAGTGGTCATCAGCCTATGGTTAACTAATCCAGTGACAGGGGACACACAATTTCCTAAACAGCTCACACTGTTTTCAGACAGGCAGGTCTGACTAGTAAAGTATTTTCTCATATGGAGTCAACATGTATTTCAGTAACTTTGATGCAAGTGTCTGTGTTCTATAGCTTGGGATTGTATGCATTCTAAATATCTCCAATTAACTTACTATTTAGTACCCAAACTATCCACAACAGAAGGATACACCCAAATGCAGAACGCTCCACTTTCCCCTATGCTCTATCAGACTTTATGACACTGCAAATAGCATTACATTTTAGACTACCCTAAGGCTTTATATATACATATATATTTTTCTCCTTCTTCCTCTCATTTGTCAGTACAACATGACATCAATATTATGGAGCTCATTACTCATAATATTTCCACCCTAAGCCGTTTTACAATGCTTCCCTTTTAAAACAGCTCTTTCCGATCAGTGAAAGGTTAATGTCAGTGTCCTTTTCCTTGAAAAATTGTTTTTCCATATCACTAAATAAAGGCAATGGTCCCATAAACAATGATTCCCTATATTACCTAACCCAAACCCCGGAGTCATGGATAATAAAGCAAAGGAAACATTACCACAGAGCAGAAAAATGCTCCTTACCATAAAAGTTACAGTTTAGTGTAATTTCTTGCTGAGGACAAACTGAACTTTTTTGAAAGCCCCCTTTTATCTTGTGAATCACACAAAGGTGCTGCTGTGTGAGATCTTGGCCTCTGGTTTTGCACACATCTTGTTTCTTGTACGAATGCTTCCTCGTATCAATCCCCCTGTCTTGAGTGCCCAAGCTCTTGTTTCAATCACCACGTTATAGAGGTGAACAGGCAGCAAGGATTTCTAATTAATTCATCATCTCTACAGACAAAGGATTTTAAAGAAAGTGGCACTTGTCCTCCCAAAGACATGAAAGGATGTTCATATGCCTTTTCTTTTTCGTTTGATCTGAACCTCACTGAGGGATGGTGATCGAATATCTTTCCGAGGCCCTGACTGATTGCTGCTGTGGTGTGTTACTCACCTCTTTCCTTCTGTCTTTGTCTTTCTGTAACAGCCACTTGACGGATGCTTGTGGAGACTTCGGGGCACACTCAAGGAAAGTGGTGTTATTTTTTACTCCATACTGAACAATTTCAGCTGCATTTCTGTATGCTGAAAAGCAAAAATGAGAAAGAGAGAGAAGAGAATTCAGAACATATTCTCCTATATGTTTATTGCTCTATAAAACTGTCATCACCTATAGAAGCCTCCAAAAGACAATCTTCAGTTATTTAACAAGCAGACTATCATGCGTTGTTTACCTGTTGTGTTTAACCTACAGGGAAGGAGAGAAAGACATAAGGGAATCGCTGTTTATTCAAGAAGTACTTTATACCAAGGAATGTCCTTAATATCACTTTGAACATTTAATTATTACAATATCCTTACGAGTTAGGTTTTCTCAGTGTTTCAGAGTTAAGCAAATTGATGCTGTGAATTATTAGGAAATATATCCTACCTGAAGAGTTAGTAAGTGCCAGGCATTATTAAAGCCAGGTTCATCCATACTCGGTGGAGAACCGATGGAATCCAGAAGCATCAGGAAAAGTCAGAAAGCCAAGAGTGGCTGCAGTTGTGGTTGAGAACACAATCTTTGGAATCAGAGGTATTGGAGGTAAAATTCTGATTTCACCAAGACTGACTGTGTAACCTTCAACCACTTACTTGACCCTTCTGTGTCTCAGTTTTACTTGGTTCTAAAACACGGATTATGTTTTCATATAGGTTCTGTACTGAAATTCTTATTTCAGGAAGACCATGTTGTAAAATCATGTGGTAGCTTAGACATGAACAGCATCTTCATTCATAAAATGGTGATAATAATAGACCCTACTTTGGTACAGTGTTTTGTGCATTAAGTGTGATAATCCATTAAAAAAACCACTTAACTCAGGTTCTGACATAAAGCCAACACCCATGTTTGTTTATCATTAACTACACTGACAGTTCTACCATTGTAACTACTACTATTAGTAGAACTGGAACACATATTTATAAAATACTCAGTAAATAGAGAAATGGTAACCTGGATTTATTCCCTCTATTAGCTGTATGCAACCACTAAGCAAAACGTGTTAGAATTTTCTCCTTGTAGTTCATATAGTTAGTAATAAGAATGTCAGTCTTTACTAAAGAAAGGCCCAGACTCAAAAATATTAGCAATTGGAGTCTTGGTGTTAATTGTTAGCAACAGTGTTTCTATAGCACCTTCGTGAGCCAAGAGAGCTCTGCCTGAAGAAATTTCCCTGGTGGGGTTCAGGTGGAGGGGAGGTTAGTGGGGAAATTACAATACCATGGGATCTTCGTGTCAGGATGGGAAGAAAGGGTTTGCTTGATCATAAGATGCATGCCGGATTGTCAGAAGTATTGGAATGGTTATGAATTATAAAACCAAGGCACTGGCACACCCATGTCCGAGCAGGGTTATTTATAATAGTCCAAACTGGAAGCATTCCAAGGGTCTAGTGATAGGTGAATAAACAAAATATGATATACACATACAATAAAATATTTTTTTCCAGTTTCAACGGAAAAATCCCGACACATGTTGCAACATGAGTGAACCCCGAAGAAGTGAGATAAGTAGTGTGATTCCACTTATAGGAGGTATTTAGAAGAGTCAAAAAGAGTCATAAAGATGGAAAGTAGAACAGTGGTTTCCAGAGGCTGGCAAAGACAGAGTTTGTACTTAATGGGTATAGAGTTTCACTCGGGAAAGATGAAAAAGTTCTAGAGATGGTTGTGGTGCTGGTTGCACAACAATGTGAATGTATTTAATGCCAGAGAACTGTACATTATAAAATGTTAAAACTAAATTTTTTTAAAAAAAATTTAAATTTTTAAAAAAGCAACCTTTTTGGGGCACCTGGGTGGCTCAGTAGGTTCAAGCCTCTGCTTCGGCAAAGGTCATGATTTCTGGGTCCTGGGAATGAGCCTCGCATCGGGCTCTCTGCTCAGCAGGGAGCCAGCTTCCCCCCCTCTCTCTGCATGCCTCTCTGCCTACTTGTAATCTCTCTCTGTCAAATAAATAAATAAAATCTTAAAAAAAAAAAAGCAACTTTTTTTTCTTAAGAAAGAAGGCAATAGCTTTGTTTCTTCAGAAAAAAAATAATAGCTTGGAAAATCTATAACTGACATCTATGTGAAAGATCTAACCAACTAACATACCCAAGGTACCTGTGTTCACGGACATTTGTTTTTCCTACTACACATACAAATAATATTTAATTTTTAATTTCCATATAAACACCAAGAAGCTTCATAATCTTTCATTAAAACAGAAGATGTGAATTATAATGAGGTTTCCCTCCCTGAAATGTGACATGGAGCATTGCGATTCTTTACCAAGTTTGACCTCTGCTCAGTTTTAATACCTTTTAGATTAAATCCTCTGCACTGAGTCAATGGATTTCCATGTCTCACGTCTTGTCTTCGGCTCCTCCTATAAGTGCAGAGACAAATAAATTGACTTAGAGTTAACATTGCCAATTACATCACATTTAAAAGATTGCCTTTTTAATTTCACAGTCTTTCAATTGCCTAAGCTTTCATAAGGAAAGGAGGTCTGGTTATCTGACCCAGTTATCTGACATTTCTTATTCACCACTTTCATGATAGGCTATGAGTACTTAACCTTGTTTTCATTCTGAATTAATTCTGTCCCTCCCTATCTACTACTGGTGATAGAATGGCTATGAAATCATTATTATGTGCATTTTCTGGGTAAATGCTAGATTCCAAATGAGTAGTATAAATTTTAGTTTAGAGACATTCATCAAAATTTTTCCGAGATGAAAATCTCTAGAGTACAAACTCACTACCATCTTCTTTCTTATAATTTTGTTCTTAAATAAACAGTTTTCTTACAAAAGTCAACATTTTCGAACACTTTCCTGATATAGTAAAACTTTTCTGGAACAGGTGATAGAGAGATAGAACATTGACATTTAATATAAAGTTAAGCAAAATTGTTCATTTACTAGAATATGAATTTTCCTTCAACTTTTTACTGTGAAAAATGTCATGCCTACGGAAGAGTGGATATGTGAGTACAATAAACACCGGTATACTTAGATTGATGAAGTGTTAAATTTTGCCACATTTATTTTTCTCTCACATGCAAGTTTTATGCACATATACAAAAACCTTTAGAAAATAAACTGCAGACATAATGCTTCTTTCCTCAATACTTCAGCATGAATCTTCTAATTTCCCTACTAACAACATATCATTATCATGCTAAGTATATGACTATTTATTTCATAATATCATTCAATACATATTTTATATTAAAATTTCCTTAATTATTTTCAAAATATCCCTTATGGATTTTTTTTTTCCTTATGGATTTTTTTAAGTTTAGTCAGGATCCAAAGTTCATGCATTGCATTTTAGTTAGAATGTATTATCAAGTTAAGCACTTAAAAATTTAGTTGCATTCTTTATAAGTTGGCCATTATTTAAATCAATGTTTTAAATTATTTGAATACTAATTAATTTCCTGAGTCTTAGATTTAAAATATATACATTAGTTTATATATATACAATCTATAAATATACATCTATATATTAGTTTCAATTGTATCACATAGTGAAACAAATCAAAATAGAGCAACTGAAATTCTCTTAGCAGTAAATCATGGATATGAAGATCGTTATAAGAGAGAAGAAAAAGGGGTGCCTGGGTGGCTCAGTCGTTAAGTGTCTGCCTTCGGCCCAGGTCAGATCCCAGGATCCTGGGATCGAGCCCCACATCGGGCTCTCTGCTCAGCAGGGAGCCTGTTTCTCCCGCTACCATTCCCTCTGCTTGTGTTCCCTCTCTGGGTGTGTTTCTCTCTGTCAAATAAATAAAATCTTTAAAAAAAAAAAAAAAGAGAGAGAAGAAAAAGTGAGGTGCCTGAGTGGTTCAGTTTGTTGAGGGTCTGACTCTTGACCCTCAGGTCAGGGTCTCCCAGTGGTGACATCACTCCCTGTGATGGGCTCCTCGAACAGGGAAGAGTTTGCTTCAGATTCTCTCTCTCTCTCCCTCCCCCCAAACCCCTGCCCCCACATGTGCTCTTTCTCGAAAGAAAGAAAGAAAGTCTTTAATGAGAGAGAGAGAGAGAGAGAAGGAAAAGATCCTCTCCTTAAATATTGAGAATATAGGGATACATTAATTGTTTACTATCAAGGCTGAGAAGTACGTATAAATGAACATATTACTTAACTGGGTCAGCCATTAAGTCTCAACATTTTTACCCTTAAAGATAAATTAAAACATTCAGAGAAGAGAAATATTAAAATCTCACAGGGATTATCAAATTTACAAAGTGAAACTAATCTCAAAGTCATCAATAGTGAAAAAAATCATTTTAAGGTTATAGCAAATAATAGTTTCTGTATTCAGTGGATCATATATAAATTTATTTATGGAAATATAGGTATAAAATTTTGTGTCAGTTATGTATTCTTTTCCAAAAAATGTCCTATGATCCTCATTCAATTATATGTATATATATATATAAAAATTGTATTATATATAATATACTCACACACACAGATATATATATTTCTTTAAGATTTTATTTATTTATTTGAGGGAGAGAGAGAGAGCATGGATGAACAAGTTGGGGGCCGGGCAGAGGGAGAGGGAGAAGCCGACTCTCCACTGAGCTGGGAGCCTGACATGGGCCTCAATCCCTGCCCACAACCTGAGCTGAAGGAAGATGCTTAACTGACTGAGACATCCAGGTGCCCCTCATTTTTATATTTCTAACACAACAACACAAAATAGTTTCCACTAATGACTAGTGGAAGTCAGTCTTTTCTCAGGAAATATAATTAATGGTGTACTCTAGAATAGCCCCTATATCAGGTTTTCACGGCACTGCATTTGCTGTATTTCCAAGCCACAGCATTATTTACTACCAACTTGTGAGTACATGGTATTATATGAGCACCATGTGAGAGTTCTTATGGCTGAACTAGTTATTTTCAGCCATCTAGAGAAGCACTATCACTCACAAGGGTTAAATTGATTGTCCTGTGACCAGTACTATGTTATGGTTCGCATGACTGGGGAACCCGAATTTATGGAATCACATAGCTTCCAAACATTCCGTACAGGAAAACATTATTATGGCTTGGCCTAAATGATGAGATCAGCAAGACAGCTATCTGACATTTTTTGTATTTGTAGATTCCCTTTAGGATAGTCTTTTAGCATTGTGAAAGCTGGTAGGCAGAGTAATATTATATTTGCACGTAGGTTTGGGATTTGAGCTCAAGTTACCGATGTTTTCTTCTTTATAATATAATCCTTCAGATAAACAATGAAATCATTTTTATTCTTGTATGTAAAACAGATATTTACTTGAAGATTGAGCTGATTATCCTGTCTTAGAATAAAATTTATAAGTGCATGTCTGAATCTAGGATAAATAACATTTGAGATTAAATTGCAGTATTTGGTACAAATGCACAAATACTTATGATACTTGAGAATGAAAAGGAAAATTGCTTGTATTATTTACCACAAGCAAACTTTAAAAAAGAGAAACTACTGAGCCAATGATATTTAATAACTTTAGTATATCAAAATATAAACTCCATTGATTTCCAAGTATCACTATAATGCTTATTCCATACAAACGACACCTTTTTAGTTTTCATTCCTATGAATTCCTCCAAATAATCTTTGTATTCCAGATAGGTAGACAGCACAATCAAAATAAAATAGGTAAGTTAACACTATTAAAGAAAATTTGTATTGAAAATATAAGTGATCATTTTTATTATTACTGTTTAATCACTTAAATATATTATATATGAGAATTTAGGAAATAGTTATTCAGCAGACGTGTTTTGCATTCACTCTATGTTTAAGTTTTAAAATAATTTTGAGAACTTAAATAGTATAGCTATTTGTAATGAAACTTTCAATGTGCTAGGCAAAGATGGGTGTGAGTAGGCCAAGGAATAAGAGAGATGATAGAAAAGATAGATTGATAGATAGATAGATAGATGTATAGAAGAGATTTTTCAGCTTTTAATGATAGATTTAAGACACTGCTAGAGATTCAGATAGCTCTTTAAATGATTACTACCTCCTCTTTCAACCCATAATACTTTTCCCCCCCTGCTTGTACTTTTTTAAATTGAGAAATAATTGACATATTAGTTTCAGGTATACATTCAATCATTATGTTGTACACCTGAAACT
This sequence comes from Procyon lotor, assembly GCA_028646535.1. Taxonomy (NCBI): domain Eukaryota; kingdom Metazoa; phylum Chordata; class Mammalia; order Carnivora; family Procyonidae; genus Procyon; species Procyon lotor. Next base: position 69,905,350 of record CM053614.1, on the reverse strand, counting down.
AATATAATGTTACATGTCTATTATTTCTCAATTTAAAAAGTGTATATATATATGTATATATATATGATTGATATATATTGAAATGACCTCAGTAAGTCTAGATCATCTGTTCCCATACGTAGTCACAAATTTTTTTTTCTTGTGATGAGTACTTTTAAGATGTACCCTATTATCAACTTTCAAATAGGCAATACAGTATTATTAACCATAGTCGCCATGCTGTATATTACATCTCCATGACTATTTTATAACGGGAAGTTTGTGCCTTTTGACCCCCTTTGCTCATTTTTCCCAACCCCTACCCCACCTTTGAGAACCACTAATCTGTTCTCTATCTACATGAGCTTGGTCTGTTGTTATTTTTTAAATTCCATATATAAGTAAGACCATACAGTATATGTCTTTCTCTGACTTATTTCACTTAGCATATAGCCTCAAGGTCCATCCATTTCACAAATGGCAAGACTGCATTCTGTTTTATGGTAAGTAGTATTCTAATGTGTGCGTGTGTGTGTGTTTATATGCCCATGGAGTTTTGATAGGGATTGTATTGAATCTGCAGATTGCTTTGGGTAGTATGGCTATTTTAATAATATTCATTCTATCACTCCATGAATGTGAACTATCTTTCCATTATCTTGTGTCTTCAATTTCTTTCATCAATGTCTTGTAGTTCAGTGTACAGGTCTTTTACCTCCTTGGTTAAATTTATTCCTAGGTATTTTATTCTTTTGATGTAATTGTAAATGGGATTGTTTTCTTAAATTCTCTTTCTGATAGCTCATTATTCATGTACAGAAATGCGACAGATTTTTGTGTGTTGATTTTGTACCCTGTAACTTTAATGAATTTATCATTTCGAACAGCAAACCTATGACACTTGCTTTCATACCAGGCATGATATTGTAACATTAAAAATTGCAAGACAATTTTAGCTCTTTGTTGAATACAAGGACATGATCAAGATCACAATTTGTGGCATTAGGATGACAATGTGCCATCTACCTTTAAACATGCATCTTAGAAAGGATTACTGAGGTTGTAATCAGAGGGAGAATATGAGAACAAATGAGTCAACTCATATTTTAGCAGAAATGTCTAAAATGTAAAAACAAAATCTCAAATATCCAACAATAGTTTATATATAGTATGGAATTTTGCTTGAGAAATATTCTTTGTTTGTTAAATGAAAATGCTTGTTCGCCAAAGCCTAAGTCTGGCAGTTTTGCAGGGAAAGAGAACCAATTTCTAATTCCTCCACATATGATATGATTCACTTTGTGATCCTCATATCACTTTCTTTCTTAGAAAATGTGCTGCTTCAGCTTCCTTTAACTTTACATCTGTTTAATAGATAGAAGATTGCACTCCAGGTGTTAGATATGCCAATTTTTACAACTCTTTCTCAAGAAAAATATATTGCCTTAGAAACAGTTATGGTAATGATTTTTAAATATCATTGCTATCGTAATTGGGAATGTAAAGCAAATATGATTAAAATTTATCAGCAGTGACTACAAAAATCATTTATTTGAGATTACATTTGGAATTCGCTTTCCTCATACTTTGTGTCCAGGTTCAGATCCCCAGTGCAGTGCAAACAGAAAAATCTCAGGATAATGAGGTCCAAAAATTCTATGTAGAAATCAAGAGGCTAGAGACTTCCTGCTAAATTTTAAAATGACACAGAAGAACACAGGTCTTCGAACATAGATACTAAGGACTACTGGTTTAAAAAATAGGAGTTCTCTTCATATTTCATGCCTTTAAAAACAAAAGACTTTCAAATTATTCAGCCCAGGCCACACCTGTATATTCTAAATTCATATTTCTAACTGTCTACTCAACCTCTCCACTTGACTATCTCATAGGCACTTTTAGCATCACCTTCCACATACCTGCTCCTCCCTTGGTCTTCTATTTCTCAGGAAATTACACCTGCACATGCTCAGTTCTGAGAACTTGGTTCACTCTCGAGTCCTCTCTTTCTCTAACATCCTACTTGTAATACACCAGCACATTTCTCTGAGCTCTATCCCGAGTCAGGCCGTTTGCAACCTCCACCTCTATCATTCCTGTGTGAGCCACCGTTATACCTCACTTGGAACGTAATTGCCTTGCAACTTCCATCTTCCTCCCCTGCCCCCGGTCCACTGCAATCCCAGCCAAAACCGACCAGATGAGCTTTTCAAACCAGAAGTCAAAAAAAAAAAAATCATTCATGTGCTCAAAGGCCCTCAGCAGTTTTTCCATTTCATTCTAAATAATAGCCATCAATGACTTACTAAGTCCTATGCCATACGGCATTCTGACCTCATTTCTTCCTACCATTCCTTTTTCTCATTCCACGATAGCCCCATTAGTCTTGGTGCTATTTCTTGGACAATCTTGACACACTCCAGCTTTAAGGATTTCTGGTCCTTCTCTCTGGAATGCTATCCTTCCAGATAGTGCCTTGTGTCATTCCTCATCACAGTCAAGTCCTTGTTCAGATATCATACCCTTAGTAGGACCTCCCCTGACTGACCAATAGCTCTGATCTTGGCTGACCTTAAATTCTGCATATCCTTTGTTCTATAATCAATGTCACTACTGGTGGTTCCTTCCAATTCGGTACAAGTTGTTTCAGAGTTTCCCTTCTAAGTCTTTGCTAGGATAAATGGCATTCAGCCTCAGACTGCCTTATTCTCTCAGTCTGACCAGCAACCAGGCATTCCCCATTCTCAGAGGTAAGAACATGTCGGCAAGGTTCTGAAGGCAATTTGGCACACTCATTTTGGAACAATGTTCCTGTTGCCTGAACTAGGAGAAACACCTGATCATAGGAGAATTAAATGGCACAGGGAAACCCTAAGAAGGTGGGATTTAATGATATACAGAAGCATATAAAAAAAATCAGGTAATGTGAAAATGTTAAGTGCTGCTTAAAATATTTGCTGGGTCACAGGGGAGAATTGTGTTGCTAGAGGAGCTTTAAGAGGAGAAATACATGTCTCCAAAGTACTGTATTTCCACATATCTGTGAGAATCTCAAGTTTTAAGGTGTAGCCACTTCATTCAGTGACTATACACGCTGCTACACCAAGCTACTACTTCGAGAGCCATTTTAAAAGAACACAGCAACAGAATTTTTCTAATGATGTGGAGCACCGTTCCATTATCCGGTGACGTCACTTTTGATTTTCAGTTGAATGTTTGGTACTCACCGCTTCCCAGTTGGGTAGAACCGAGAGCAAGAATGGCCATCCCAGGCACAGTAAGGGTCCCTTGCCAGGCAGCAGTCAGCACAGGCTGTACCGTAGATGTGGCAGCGATGGAGAGACACTTGGGAAATCCCTTCATTGGAGCTCACATACAACTGTTGCTATTGGAGGAATGATTATGATTTATTTCAGATGTGGATGTTAAAAGAGGGCTTTCAGCAGGAACACATTATAAAATATGTCTACACACCCCGAGATTCATTTTTAAAATAGACTAAAAACAAGAAGCAAAGCGCAGAGGGTATAAAGCCAAAATAAATAGAACTTTCTTATGTTAATATGCCTATAATATTACTACTTTCCTGTTTTTTTTTTTTTTTAAAAGCTCAAAGCCCTGTGTAGAATGGTCATACATTTGAAACATTGGGATTTATTGTTCTCTCAGATTTGTGCTAATATATTACAGATTTAAATTATGATGTTTGCTTTATTTTTTGAATGCACAAGGCAGCTTTCTTTTTCTTGAAATCTGGCAACCCATCACCTTGTAAATTTGAAAATGTCAAGTTTTAAATAAAGGGTATTTTTAACTTTAGGAAAAAAGTACACTGTGAGTATTAGATAAAATAAAAAAAGTTTTTTTCACATGCCATTAGAGCAATTTTTAAATTACTTAGAAGAATATCAGTATTTATATTTAGGCATGTCTTAAACTCTCTGTATGATCCAGTGATCTTCAGCATCTCAAGTCATAAATAAAGGTTTCCCTCTCCTTCATTTGCAGGATGTCAAGAACTTCTTAGGATACTGCTACAGTTCTTCTATCTGTGCATAAATTGGTTCTCAGGAGACGAAAGGGTAATTTTCTAACTGACTCTTATTTTCTAAAGAAGTGATATTGTATAATTCAAATTAGCAGAGAATCTCTAAGCTGGAACTCATACATATTCGCATGTGCAACACACACAAAGACATCCATACATATTCACCTACATGCAATTTAAAATTTAAATCAATAGGAGCACCACTGGTCCACCAGGTTCTGGAGGCAGACTTCTGGAATTCAAATCCCAGCTCAACCACAACTATGCTGTGTTAACTTTTCTGAATCTCAGCCTCCTCATGGGCAAAACTAGGATAATACAGTACCTATCCTATAGAGTTATGTTAAGAACTAAATGTAAGGGCTAACTCCACATGAAATACTTATAAGAGTTTCTGACTCCTAAGCACTCAATAAATGGTAAATAATGTAGTAGATAAATTACCAGTTAACAAACTATCAACTTATACATTGTCAATTCTAATTAATCATTTGAATCACACCTCAGTCTATTGCCTAATAAAAAATCATTTTATTCAGATTAATTAATTTTGCAGAAATTGGGCTGAAAGTGATTGATCCCCAGTTGAGACTAACTATATGAAAACATCTGCATATTTTGAATAACCATTTCTCTAGGAACATTTCAAATAAGTGTTTATAAAGCACATTAATAAATAATATAGTGAATGCATCACCTATGCTAAATTAAGGAAACTGCTTTATTTAAGGAAAGAATACAAGTTGTTTCATTCTAGAAATTATCTTTTTTTAAAAAAATTAATCCAACTATTTTCTGCTGTATGGAATACAAGAATAAATTAGAGAATAAAGAAGCATAAAATTGAAAAAATAATTTGAAGACTAGGGAATGTATTAAATTCATAGTATTTAAATGTACATAAAATACCATTGGCAATTTGTACTTCTTTCTCGTTGAAAACATAATGAGGAACACAGAGGTGCAAATGAGCTCCCCAAAATTCAAATAATTATCCTGCCCTGAATCTAATGATTGAAAGAAACACTTTTAATTATTTACAATATAAGATATTGGAGACAGATTTAATACTGATTTTTTCCCATGCCTACCTGTATATTGCAACTTAATGGAATAGATTGTGAACTATGAGTCTACCAGTTGAATTACAACCTGAATTATAACGCGTGTCACTGTAATTGTGTACTGGGCTACCTGGCCACACAAATGGCCCTGTGTCCATTTTGAATTTTGCTCCAATACTTTCTCTTTTCATTAAACTACTGTAAACAAGGGGCTTCCCTGCTGACTTCAAAGACAATTCTGACTTGGGATCAGCTCCCTGGGACACTGGAGAAAATGACGAATGGCTTCTTGTTACTCGGGAAAATGTTTGTTATGCACCATGCAAACATTTTTACAGATGAGATCTTTAGCTCTATCGTACCCTATTTATTTTTCTTCATAAAATTGAGTCAAGTGAAAAGAGTACAGGACTGACTGTGGAATACTTCTTCATCTGTAACAGACCAAATAAGGTAAAGAACACTAACTTTATGTCATCAGTTGTGCTAATACTTCAAACCTCTATTCCATATTCCAAGAAAAATAAGTCTCAGGCTCTTTAAACAGCAGTTATGAAGGACCTGCTTTATTTTAGGCAATTTATATAAATTAACTCTTTTGTGAGAAAAGCATTACCGCGTAGAGGCAGAAACTTAGGTCAGTGAAGTTTAATGTCTTATCCATAAGTTATGGATAAGCTGGGATTTAAATGCATGCACGTCCATTGTGCTCTGAAGTCTGCTCCACTTCTGGCTATGTGACTCCACCCTTTAGACTTTCTTCCAGGGAGAACACTTTGGGGGCTGGAGAGGTGTATGTGTTGCATAGGTAGAGACTGGGATAGGGCTTTTCCTTTTTTTGTGATCATTGTGTATTTGCATGTGCAGGCACAAATTAGAAGATGAAACATTTCCAATAATCAGAGTTAAATATTTCTTCCCTCAAACCTGAATCCTTATATGGTTTAGATTTGAGACATTCAGATTTTTTTAAATGACACATATAAATTCCAAAAAATAGCACTTCCTTAGCAATAAGCATAAAAGAATGCATTGCACATTTCAAACATGTGATAGCAGCAGGAACTCAGAAGAGGACTGATTACTCATTTCAAGCCCCTGAGAATGTTTGTGATGCTATAGTAGCCCAAACATTATGTTGAAATCTTCATTCAAAAGATTATTTTTATTTTGGTTGGCTTCACACACTGTAATATTTGAGAATATAGATATATAAAATGTTGGAATATCTTGCTGTTTATTTGTTCTGTTCTCCCGGGCTTTTTTACAAAATGGACCTATTTTGCCTTCCATTCATAGCCTGTCAATTACACATCAAAATTAAAGGTGATTTTGTAGTTACTGTAAATAATTATTTTTCTAATACTAAAATTAATTTTTCTAAAATTATAAAATATATTTTTCATGACAGTAAAGTTTTTAATATGTAAAGGAAATAAAAATGGAGTTGTCTTACCTTCTTAGATGAAATTTTCATTGTTGTTATGGGAGCACGATTCTGAAAAATTAAAAAAACCTTGTTAGTTGTTCAAATGATCCTTTAAAAAGATTTGCACTAAAGATAATCTCAGGTCTGTTAAAATTCGAGACATCATCATTTCTCTACACATGCATGTATACTCAAAGTTTAGCAATAGGTCTCTAAAGTACATTTCCTCTGTTGGGAGTAAGGTGTTTTACAAATATATGATTAAATGAAAAAAAATAGCAATTATAACACATCATCAATATAATCTTTAGAAAAACAAAATCTGTGAAATTTAGAAGAATTAAAAGAATTATATCTTGGAATACTGAATCCAATGAATAAAACTTAGGCTTGGATGGGGGTGGATAAGATGCTGTGGAATGGTACCTCATGTTGTTCCCCCACAACTCAAGCAGTCTGCATAAGACACTACCATGCAACTGCCAAATGTTGCTTTGGAAAGATGTATTAGCCTGAATCATACTTATTAATTCTCCTGTTGCAAACAAAGAAATTCTGTTAGAAAAAATAAAAAATAAGAATAAAAAAAAAAATCCTACAACTTTGGAAAAAATTCGTAGAAACATCACCAAAGGCAAGGAAAGCAAGAGCAAAAATGAACTTTTGGGACTTCATCAAGATCAAAACAGCAAAGGAAACAGTCAACAAAGCCAGAAACCAATTGACAGAAAGGGAGAAGATATTTGCAAATGACATATCACATAAAGGGTTAGTATCTAAAATCTATAAAGAATTTATCAAACTCGACACACAAAGAACAAATAATCTCATCAAGAAATGGGTAGAAGATATGAACAGACATTTCTGCAAAGATGACATCCAGTTGGCTAACAGACACATGAAAAAGTGCTCAATATCACTCAGCATCAGAGAAATACAAATCAAAACCACAGTGAGATACCACTCACACCAGTCAGAATGGCTAAAATTAGCAAGACAGGAAGTGACAGATGTTGGCGAGGATGTGGAGAAAGTGGAACCCTCCTACACTGTTGGTGGGAATGCAAGCTGGTACAGCCACTCTGGAAAACAGTATGTAGGTTCCTCAAAAAGTTGAAAATAGAGCTACCCTACCACCAGCAATTGCACTACCGAGTATTTACCCCAAAGATACAAATGTAGTCATCTGAAGGGGCACATGCACGCCTATGTTTATAGCAGCAAAGTCCATAATAGCCAAACTGTGGAAAGAACTTAGATGTCCACCAACAGATGAATGGATAAAGAAGATGTGGTGTGTGTGTGTGTGTGTGTGTATACACACGCACAATGGTATATTATGCAGCCATCAAAAAAACAAAACAAAACAAAAAAACCACCCCAAAATCTTGTCATTTGCAATGAGGTGGATGGAACTTGAGGGTATCATGCTAAGTGGAATAAGTCAATCAGAGAAAGACAATTATCATATGCTCTCAGTGATATGAGGAATTTGAGAAACAAGACAGAGGATCATAGGGGAAGGGAGGGAAAAATGAAACAAGATGAAACCGGAGAGGGAGACAAACCATAAGAGACTCTTAATGTCAGGAAACAAATGGAAGGTTGCTGGAGTGGAGGGGTAGTGGGGTGGTTGGGTGATGGACATTGCGGGGGGTATGTGCTATGGTGAGTGCTGTGAATGTGTTTAAGACTGATGAATCACAGACCTGTACCTCTGAAACAAATAATACATTATATGTGAATAAAAATAAAAAATAAAAATAAAAATCTTACAACTTGAAAAAAAAAATACTGTTAGAAAATGTCTTCTTTTGGGGCGCCTGTGTGGCTCAGTGGGTTAGAACCTCTGCCTTCGGCTCAGGTCATGATCTCAGCCTCCTGGGGCTGGGATCAAGCCCCATCGGGCTCTCTGCTCAGCGGGGAGCCTGCTTCCCCTTCTCTCTCTGCCTGCCTCTCTGCCTACTTAATCTCTCTGTGTCAAATAAATAAATAAAATCTTTAAAAAAAGAAAATGTCTTCTTTTGATAACTGTGAATTATTAAAAGCACCTAAGAATTTTCTGAAATAGTAATACTTTCTGAAAGTCACTCTATTCATAAAGTTTACCTCTTAAACATTTTGAGTTCCTTTTAAAAATTAAACTTGTGATAACCTGATTAATTATCTGTAAAGTTTTATCTGAAAAACGCAAGTGAGAGCAAGTTCTCAAAATTAACAATACCTACAATTACTTCATGTTCTGGAAGTGTGTGTTCTTACACAAGTTTATTTATTTATTTTTAAAGATTTTATTTATTATTTATTTTACAGAGAGAGAGACAGCGAGAGGGAACACGAGCAGGGCGAGTGGGAGAGGGAGAAGCAGGATTCCTGCTGAGCAAGGAGCCCAATGTGGGGCTCGATCCCAGGACCCTAGGATCATGACCTGAGCCGAAGGCAGTCGTTTAACTGACTGAGCCACCCAGGTGCCCCATCGTACACACGTTTAAAAGAAAAAATGGTGATATTATCTAAACACTCAGCTGCAACAGGTTTTGATCACTGCTTAGAAATAAACATACACGTACAAAAAACGTATTGCAATTTGTATCCATCCAGGCAACTGCCTGTACTTCCAATTCAAGTTAAGTTTAAGGAAGCTGGATGTATTTTCAGGAAATATTCTGAATAGAGGATCAAAGAGATTATGGTTCTGCACACTATAAAAACAAAGTGTCTGGTTTTTTAAAGTTACATTGAGTTTCTGCAGTGTATCAGTGGGACACTTCGCTTAGGAATTTGTTTCAATTCAAATGCATTATTTCCTCACGTGCTAATCACAGTATATCATACACACCCAGTTATTTTTACCTCACCTCAGAAAATATGACACAAACACTGTTGAAGACAGTAAGTAACTGCATTTGGCAACTGTGCCTCTCAAGTTAGCCATATCAATCACTGGCACACACGTCCACAAGTAAGCTCAAACTTTTTTAGTCTCTCTCTTGGGCTGATGTCCCCCACATGCATTTTGACTGACTCTGTTTTTCCACTGAGAGTTTATGCTTCATGATGATAACACTAGCACAATTCATGTAACACACCATAAGTAGTTAGCACATAATCAGAACGGCTCCCGTTTCTTTAAGAGCTTTCCATAACTTACATGTTTGGGTTTGTGTTAAACTCAATGTTTTCTGATTATCAAAAAATGATATTTCAGAATTAAAAATGAAGGTCTGTCATATGGCATTTTTGCTTCAAGCAAATTCCAGAATAAG
>CM053614.1:69879833-69895064 GCA_028646535.1 Procyon lotor | reverse complement strand
TTTATTTATTTGACAGAAAGATAGAGACAGCACAAGTAGAGCAGGAGGCAGAGGAAGAGGGAGAAGCAAGCTCTCCACTGAGCTGGGAGCCCAATGTGGGGGTCGATTTCAGGACCCTGGGATCATGACCTGAGCCAAAGGCAGCTGCTTAACCGACTGAGCCACCCAGGCGCCCTCAAGTCATTACTTTTAAGTATGAGCATGTAACTGTGGGTATATCATTTGGAAAGATGCATTATCATCAACAGATACTGGAACGTTTTTAAATTATGTTGAGAAACATCAATAACAGTTCATTTGAGGGGGGCCTGGGTGGCTTAGTCAGTTAGGCAGTGGACTCTTGATTTCCACTCAGGTCATTATCTCGGGGTCCTAAGACGAAGTCCCATTTGGGCTCCACCATGGTCATGGAAGCTGCTTTGTGATTCTCTCTCTTTCTCTCTCTCTCTCAAAAAAAAAAAAAAAAAAGAGTTCATTCAAACTGAGTCTTGCAAGGCTAAATTTACAACTAGGAATCATTTTGTGATGAATACCATAATTTCCAAATCCCACATCTCAAACGGCCTGTATTCCACAAGCAGAAGTATCTCTGACATGAAAGATCCCATTTGAGGGGCACCTGGGTGGTTCAGTCAGTTAAGCAACAGACTCTTGATTTCTGCTCAGGTCATGATCTCATGGTCCTGAGATGGAGCCCCACTCAGGTTTTATGCTGCTCATGCAGACTTCTTGGGATTCTCTGTCATCCTTTCCCTTTGCCCCTACCACCCCCCCTTCTCAATCCCTCTCTCTAAAAAAAAAAAAATCCTACATTACATTTATATTTTCTAGCTTATGAGCTTAATTGAAAGATTCAAAATAACACTTTTTTGAAAAGTAATCTTTATACCCAATGTGGGGCTCGAACTCACAACCCCAAGATCAAGAGTCAGAGATGCTGTACTGACTGAGCCAGCCAAGTGTCCCTCAAAATAATTCTTAATAAAAAATAAACTCTACTTTAAAATGTTAACCAGCTAAAAAATTAAAACCTACTAAAGAATAATAAAAATGTACAGAAGAATATGACAGGGATTTTGCCAGAACAACCCCTGAAAAATGATACAAATTATGTGCACCTGATCTTAGAAGTTGTTTTTTTTTTTTAAGATTTTATTTATTTATTTGACAGAGAGAGAGAGAGAGATCACAAGTAGGCAGAGAGGCAGGCAGAGAGAGAGGTGAGGAAGCAGGCTTCTTGCTGAGCAAAGAGCCCAATGTGGGGTTTGATCCCAGGAGCCACCCAAGCGCCCCATCTTAGAAGTTTCAAACTACATTCTGTAATTAAAAATTCCTTTCTTATCCTATATTCAAAGATAAATAACAATCTCAAAGCTTTGAAAGCTCTAGGTATAATTAAAACTCTTTGAAATTTCTGTTTTACCGATCAGCTTTCTTAGAATCAGCCCTGGTAACAATTTGTACTATTTTTCTTGGAAGATAAGTAACGCATATATAAATTTGAAGGGAAAAACATTTGGGGATATTGTGCAGAGACATGTCACAATTAAAATGGATGAATGTGGTCGCAGGTGTCCCCTAGTTTCTATTAACAATTCATCACCAAGGGGTGCCTGGGTGGCTCAGTGGGTTAAAGCCTCTGCCTTCGGCTCAGGTCATGATCTCAGGGTCCTCGGATCGAGCCCCGCATCGGGCTCTCTGCTCAGCAGGGAGCCTGCTTCCCCCTCTCTGCCTGCCTCTCTGCCTACTTGTGAGCTCTCTCTCTCTCTGTCAAATAAATAAATAAATAAATAAATAAATAAATAAATAAATATCTTTAAAAACAAAACAAAACAATTCATCACCAAGAACCTTGGAAACTTCTGAGGGAATAAAATATATCAAAATCCCTAAAACAAAAGCTTTGGAATTATAACAGCTAGGTCAGCATTCATGTAGCATTGTGTGTGTGTTTGAGAAACACAGAGAGAGTGCGTAAAGAATGGGGGTGTAAAACCATCTTTGTTCTAGGTCATAAACATTATATTCTTTTTTTTTTTTAAGAGGTCATAACAGAGTTTTATGGTTCCCTGCTGCAATTTGTAAGGATCACTGTCATTCTCTGTGACAGCAGTGACCTCTTTCTTGAGCAGAGACTGAGCAGAAACTGTGTATAACCATAGTCCCAAATGAAACTGCAAAGAAGGGAATCTTGACTATAGGGATTCCCAAAGATAAAACTATCAGCTCTGAAAAAAATTAAGTATTCTCAAATGAGACAACTGGCTCCTGTTTTTAACCTAAGGTTTTAACTTAACTATGTGAGCAGTATTTTACACAAATCATAATTTCTTTTGAACGAAGCCACAACAAACATACTTTATTCATGCCATTTATAAAATATTACCCCAAAAGCAGCTATAAAACAGGGCCAATAAAAAGATAATGAAATATTTGCTTTTGAGTCATTTGCAATAAAAGCAAGAACACTACTTTTACATATTGCTTGTCTTCCTATTTGAGTTATTTTTTGTTTTGCTGGTAGTGATGAGCAGATTCCCTTTTATTTTATGACTTTTAAAGTTAAAAACATATTGTTATACCAAGTAAAACTGAATGTCAACTTATCTGAAACTCTAGCAAAAATATAAGTAAGTTTAGGTATTGATAACACTTCCAGTTGAAAATCAAGTTTAAATAAAATCATAGAAATGCAAGATCCCCAGAGAGAAACACATAATTATTGAATGCCTACTATGCCTGGTTCTATCATAAAAATGTATTATTTAATTCTGACTTTCAAGAAAACAAATATCCATTTTAATCCCTCTACTTTTCAACGTATAGGCATGGACTGGTACTTTATAAGTTAGTGTTTTTGCAGAGTTCTTCATTATACTGGTTCAATTTTCATCAATGCATTACAAATGAATATATTTGTTCTTTTTAGAACTCCACATATTAAAGTTTTTATATCAATAAATTAGAATAGTCATTCAAATGTGGGGATTCAAATATGAATATAATCGTTTTAAATCTTTGTGGCATTGTGAGTCATCAGTTTTAACAATGGTTAATTTAGATTTTATGAGACCTTGAATTTATGTAATTTGGGAAGCCTTCTTTAGGGAAAATAATTTGTAAATACAAAAACAGAGTTGTTTGTGTCTTCCCCAAACAATTGCAAATGAGGAACTCTCAATTTTGTGCTAAGTCCACCTCTAATAATTAGACTAGTTTCCTGAAAAAAAAAAGAAAATTCTTTATAAAACTGGATAATATATTCTTTACATTGAAGAATCGCTATCTAACGAAATCTTATCTATAATATCACTGTAATTTTATTGTCCAAGATCATCTTTCACAAGTCAGCAAAAGGTTGAAAATTTCTTCTTCAGTTAAATCTACCTCTGTTGCTTTTATTGATTGGCCTTTCTTCGATAGCTACCAAGAATACACTAAATCTTTTTTTCACATCTCTCCATATTTATCTTTATAATCTCTTTCTCTGGTCTAAGTATCAGCACTCCCTTCAAGTATATTTATTAAAATTCAAAACCAAACCTTTTTGCCTGCCTTTCTCTGGACACTGTGCAGTTTGGCATTATCCTATTTAAAATGTGAACAGAATCATAAATGGTTATGCTATTATTTTAACAAATGCCAGACCTCACTGAAACTGGACTATTTAAAAGACAAGCAATAGTTCTAGGTAGTTGACCCCACACATGTCAGAATGGCTAAAATCAAAAACACAAGAAACAAGTGTTGGCAAGAACATGGAAAAAAACAAACCCTCATGTAGTTGGCGGGAAAGCAAACTGGTTTAGTCACTGTGGAAAATAGTATGGAGGTTTCCCAAAAAGTTAAAAATGAAACCACCCTATGATCCAGCAATCACACCACTGGGCGTTTACCCAAAAAATACAAAAACACTAATTCAAAGAGATACATGCACCCCTATGTTTATTCCAGCATTATTTACAACAGCTAAATTATGGAAGCAGCCCAGTGTCCAGCCACTGATGACTGGATAAAGATGAGGTGGTGTTCATATACAATGGAATATTATTCAGCCATAAAAGGGAATGAAATCTTGCCATGTGCAACAACATAGATGGAGCTAGAGAGTATAATGCTAAGCAATACAAGTAAAAAAAAAGACAAATACCATACGATTTCATTCATATGTGGAATTTTAGAAACAAAACAAATGAGCAAAGGGGGAAGAAAAGAAAGGGGGCAAACCAAAAAACACTCTTAACTATAGAGAACAAAGTGATGGTTACCAGAGGGAAAGTGGGGGTGCAGCGATGGTTGAAATAGGGGATGGGAATTAAAGAGCATACTTCTCATGATAAGCAATGAGTAATGCATAGAATTATTGAATACTATACTATATTGTACATCTGAGACTAATATAACCCTGTATATTAACTATACCAGAGCTAAAAGCTTAGTAAAAATATATTTCTGCTTTTGTTATAAATTGCCTGATTCCTACCAACTCCAGTTCAGATTCTGAAGACATAGGTTTAATCTGGTCCCATTTAATCACGACTAAGGCACAGCTTAAACTATTACTTAGACACCAAGTAGTCCCCAATGCGGAAGTGTCTTTTCATTCAGTTGAAAGAGCCAATATACAGTTGGCCGCTGCTCCCTGAGCAGGCCCATGTTCATGGGATAGTTACTCTCAAAATGCAGTCATGGTAAGACACCGATAGCTTCTTTTTCAAGACATGCAAATCCTCCAGTTCCCCGTATAGAAAATATTTCTGAGGTATCCCTCAGCTGTATCACTCACTACTAAGCAACTAAATTGACTTGGATTGTCTCCCATCCATTTTGGCTCACTGATTGAACAAGAAATTACTGAGTGCCTTCAGTGTGTCAGGCATTGTGTCTAGTATGGATGCAAAAATTAATAGGCACAGTACTCAAGAGTTTACAGTCTAGAATTTATGGTTTTTTTGAGTAGTGTTTTCCCATTAAAACGTTAGTCACTGAAAGATACACATTCCAGAATGTCCATAAAACTCCCAATTACTTATGTCTACATAAAGTAATCTCTGTACCTTTTAGTTTGAAGATGATAATGTAGTTACCAAATGTCTTCTTTCTGAGGGTAGTGAGACTGGCACTCCTTGAACGTACTCAAAACATAAATCTTTTTTATTGTTTTGTAGAATTTGAGGTATCACATTTATCTCCTTGGGATAAGCTCCATCCCTACAATCTATTTACAGTGAAGCAGAGCATCCTTCTTTTAACCTCTAGCCTCAGTTCACTTGTGTGTAAAGATAAATAATAATTACACTTGTTGTAATGGATATCTGCTCCTAAGGCCTACATAGAATCACAGCCCCTTCTTTGGCTACTAACACCCTGAGATATCGTTTGGAAAAATGGCTTTCATACTCCATCTATGCAGTTAAGGAATTGTATGTGTCTCTCTTCCAGCTCCAGGGAGATGCCATGACGTAGGCCTGTCTGGTAAGTGTATCCCTTAGCCCCGGTGATTCATGTAGGAATGGGCCCAGAAACAAGTCAGGGCTCAGGCTTCCCTGGGGATTAGATATTTGGGAGTTTCTTTCTTTCTGACATCAGGGCGATTAAAGACTTGTAAATCTGGAGGCGCAGGACCATCCTTCCCACCAATGCAGAAACTCCTTTTGAGAATAAATAATATAGAGGAAAACAGAGCTGAAAGACAGATAAATTCCTGACATCATTTTTGCACAAATTCAGCTATGTCTCCAGCTGCCTCCTGCTTTTCCCAGTTGAACGTATACACAGAACGTTATTTTTTTTAAAAAACTAGATTAAGAAGAGTGTATGCTCATTTTCAGGTGAAAGAGTTCTGACTCTTTAAAAAAAAAAAGAGTTCTGACTCTTTAAAAACTAAATGAAGAATACATGGAAATTTCTTAGCATGATGTCTGGTACATAGTACACCTTCAATAAATACAAGGTTTATTTTTTAATTTATAGCTTAACCACCTACTAAAATTTTGACATAATTAGAATCATCATTTTTTTCTGAACTCCCATTTTCTCATCTATGAGATATAAAAAATAGTCATATCTTGAGTATATTGAAGCATTGTGACACGAACTGAGCAGGCCAAGTATTATTAGTGATTTGTATGATATAAATACAAAGATAACATAGTAGACTCACCAACCCACATTAGTCCTTTTAATTTTCTTTTGTTTCATTGAATCTTTAAAGAAAATTCCCCAGAAAGCTTCTTTTCTGCCTTATACATTTTAGACTACCTAGGATTTTTTTTTTCTAATACAAGGAATCATAGCAAAATTATCCGTAAACCTTTCCACTGTCTCCAGACAAAAGAATGGCTTGAATTTATAGCACAGGAAATGTTGCCTGCCTAAAACAGGTGATCAAACATAGCCCATCACCCACCAGATCATTAGAATAGTCATTTGTGTTATCTATCAGCTGAGTCTCACTTAAACTACAATTCTTAGGGGGTTTCACTGGAAATTGCTGTGTCAAACTGTTTGGTTCACTGGTCATCTGGGCATTTGGAGAGAACACTGCCTCCTTAATCAGATCTCTTGTCAGAACCCTTCTCCCACTGCTAATGTGTAAAAATACTCTAGTCAGGGTTGACTTTGTGGGTGTAAGACCTGTGCCATCACACAAGTTCTCGGAGTCAGAGGCCCATGGCTGGTTTCATGCTCTGCGGTTACCTCCTGGAAGTTTGTAGAAACTTTATAAACAAGTGACTCAGAATTTTCAGTTTGCACCAGGCTCTGCAAAGTACATAGTCAGCCTGATTCTAGGTTTTGGTGATTAATAGAAATTTCTATCAGCTAATGAGCCACCTTATTCAATTTAGTGAAGACAAACATACAAATCTCAAAGTCATATACTCAACACAATCTTCTTCCTCTGTCTTCACTATGGTGCCCCTAGATGTCAACCTAAGCAGCACTAAATATGCTTTCTGAGGCAAATTATTGCAAGAAAATCAGTGTTAGTATTTATTCATAAAATTAGTACTATAAAAGATAAAATTAGTATATTTATTAAATGACAATTCTTCCTTCATCTTGATTTTTCTGAACTAATTCATTAAAGTAGAGAAACATAATTAAAACAAACAAACAAAAAAACCCCCAAAAAACCAAAGAAACAAAACCAAAAAAACCCTGCAATAACTCTGTGTGACAAATGAAAACTTTAAAGATAAACGAGGAAAGAATGGCTGGACATCCTACAAGATAAGTTTCTAAAAGTAGATCTTACCAGTTGTCTGCCTTATTTCATGTTAGTTAAAATATGTATTCAAAATGGGTTTTTTCCTGTTAGTTTATCAAACTGTTGCTACATTCTTTTAAAAGTATTTCTTTTAGAAACTTGAGAATAAAACTGAATCATAAATTTATAATCTTTATTAATAGTTTACCAAATATACTTTTAAAGGGTAGCAATTCTATTAATAAATATTCTCCTTTTAACAACAACAAAAGAAACTTTTCTAAACTAGGTTAGTTAGCACAATTTCTCACACTTAGCAGAGCTTTTCACACTCAATAGGTAATTTAAGTGCTCTGATGTCAACAACCTTCAGCGGCACCCCTTAGGACAGTTAGAGCCCCACTTGTCCATTAAAGGCATCTCAGTGTCTCTATTTGAGAGGTGGCCCTTGGGAAGGCAGTATCAATAAGTGCTATCTATTCAGGATCTCCTGAAGTGTGATAGTGTTAAAAAGTTTGTATGGTCAAGTGAATTTGGATAGTACTAGGTTAACCTAGCTTAAAGAGGTTTCTTTGCTGTTTGCTGAAGAACCTTTCAGAGTTGTTAAAATACTTTTCTGCATTGTGAAGAAAATATAGAATTCAGTGACTTTCAAGTTTATTTGCTGATACCATTTATTTCATTTCACTCCCAAGAACCTACCATCCATGTTCATTTAGAGCTCGTATTCTATTGAACAAATAGTTTCTCAAAATGTGGTGTTCAAACCATCTCACTCAAAACCACCTAGGGAGTTTCCTGGAAAATTTGGGCGTTGGTTCCCATGTCACATGACAGACTTAAAATTTTTAGAAGGGTTAATTTTAAACAAACTTTACAGAAGAAATATATATCTGCTCATTTGATTGTCACAGAAGATGAACAATACAATTTTTTGTAAATTGCATTATGTCTTGGAAGTAGTCTGTATTTGTCAAAGAAGAGACTACAAAATTAGTTTTTTACAAGTCTGTTAATTTTTTTCTGCTTAAGTTTAGCTAAAATAATATATCTTCTACTAATACATAAAATCAATGACTTATTCAGAATGTACTAAAATACTTTGAGAGTTTCCAAGCAAAAGTATAATAAAAAGTTTCAGACATTTTGAAAATTATATTATATAATTACATATTTAAATATATATATGATTTGTAATTCTTTCTAGGTAAGGGATAATAGCACATGACTAAAAGAAGAAAAACTCACAAGATAATCTCCATGATCACCCCACTTTCTGCCTGGGAAGAGTTTCCCAACAGAGGTGTAAAGAGCTTCTAAGTAGTGCATGGTGGTCCCACTGAGATGAGGGGACAGATGTGAGAATTTGGGGCAACAGAAGCAAATTAATTCTGTGGCACATGGTATCAGAGAGACAAAGATGTGCAGAAAAGGGGTTCCAGAAGAAGTCCATATGAAAATCTCCTGTGAGTCTGTTGCTGATTCCTGGGATATTTATTTGCAGAACAGGACCACCCAAGGCTTAACCAATTGCAGCTGCTATGGGGAGAATGGGATAGTTAAATGATAGTTTCAGCAGTTCTGGGGAAGAGCAATCCTAGGTGAAGTGGGAGTTCTGGCCCAACCAGAGTGCACACATCATCCATTACACCTTATTAAAACTCCTGGCATCCAGCTGACATGAAAAGCCTGAGCCTGTAAGAGTTAGCGCCACATTTTGGAGTAAGACTTAACTTTAGGGCTGTCCTAACAAAACTTGTAACCAAGACCTGATAAGACATACAAGGGAGAGGGTTTGGAGTTTGAGTCCTGCTAAATTAGAGTGACTTACCTTGAACACAAGATTTTTAACGAGTAAAACAAGTCTAACCACATTCTACACGATCGGCTAATAACTGATTGTCTGCTATAACAAGAATGTACACTCTTCAGGGGAAGATAACAGAACCTAAAGGCAAGATATTATCTGTAATGCCCAGTATTCAACAACGACAACAAAAAATTATTATATATGGAGAGAGAGAGAGAGAGATTGTGAGAAAGTGTGTGGTTAATAATCAAGTAGAAAAAGAAGTTAAAATTATCCAGATGTTAAACTTAGCAAATGACAACCTTATTTATTTTTTTTGCAAATGACAACTTTAAAGCAGCTATTATATCTACATAAATATGTCGAAAATATGAGAAGAACTTCAGAAATGAAAGGACGACATGGTCTCAATGAAGTGACAGATAGAAAAATTCAGCAAAGAAATAAAAACTATATAAAGTTAAATGGATAGTTGATAGCTATAGTATAATAACTAAAATAAAATTTCAACTTGATAGACTTAGCAGCTAACTGGACTTGAAGAGAGTCCATGACTTAAAGCCAGATCAAGAGAAATTATCCACTTGCAAGAACACAGGAAGAAAAAAAAATAATTAAAGAAAGTGAACAGAATCTTCCAGGCATTTCTGACATTATCAAACTGTCTAATATATGTGCAAGTAGAGCTTTGAAAGAGAACATGTTGGGCGAGATTGGGGAAGAAAACATATGAGAAGAAAGTATGGCTAAAATTTTTCCAAATTTGATGAAAAATATTATGTTGCACATCTAGGAATGCAGTGAGACCCAAGCTGAATAGAAACAAAATGAGCCACCCGTAAGCACGTTATATTTAAACTGTTGACAACAAAAGCTATAGAAAAAAACTTAGAGACAGGAGAAAAAAGACATTATGTCATGAGAACAAGGGATATCATTATTGATGACATTTTATTAGAAATAATAGAGGCCAGAAGATAATGGGATGACTTTTTTAAATGCTGAAAGAAAAAAATAAAAATAAAAGGAGTTAACCCAGCATCCCAATTCCAGTGAAAATAGTCTTTAAAAATGAGGATGAAATCAGCCATTCTTTAGATAAGTAAAATCTGGGAAAAGTTGTCTCCTGCAGACCTCTGGCGTTTGAAGAAATGCTGAAGAACATATTTTAGTCTAAAGGGAAATAATGCAAAATGGAAACTCAGGTTTACAGGAAGAACAAAGAGACCCAGATATGACCCTCTTTCTAGCAGAGCTGATTGAAGTGCAAATATCTTTTCGAATCTTGTTAAGAGGACAATAGTTGACAGAAGGACAAAATTGATTCCTGTTCCCTGCTAAGGAGAACAGAGCCCCAAACTCCAAAGAAAGAAGCTGGAGTCCTAGTCAAACTACATCTAAAGCCATCCTACCATTGTTTTTCAGCTTTGTGAACCAATACATCTTTACTAATAAGCAAACAATATTTCTTAGAATCTTAAGGGCCAGTAAAATAAAATGCCCCTCTCTCCCTCAAAAAGCCAAGCACAGCCATTTGTAATATCTTACCGAGTGAAAACATAATCAGTATTTATAGTATAAATCTCTATATCAGCAGAAGATTACACTCTATTTTTAATGGAGGCTTTTCATTCTGCAACTCTAATTTTCAAAAAAATTTTTTTGTTTAGTTTTGCTTTGTTTTTCTTTTAAGTTCCTTTGGTGGAAAAAATCTGACCTGCTTTGAAGTAATTAGGTCCCAAAACCTGACCTGCACTTACTTAAGGCTACTTATGGTTTTTTATTTATTATACTTGGTTTGAAGATGTCTGTCTCACTGCAGAAATAGCACTAGGTATTTCACTGGGTGTGGTCCAAGGTTCTGCAAGTCCTTTTACCTAATATATAGGCACACATTACCTTTTTCTATTTAAATACTTTTGAAGGTTGAAACACATTTGGTTTCAAATAGGGAGTATAAACCAAGATGGCTTTTCTTTCTTTTTTCTTTTTTTGTTCATCTATTTCTTGATTAAAAAATAAGCATAGGTAAGTGGAGCAATTAAAAAATAATTTAAGAGATATAATTAAGTAAAGTTGTAGACTAAAATTATGTTCATTGTGACTAAAGTGATAAAGTAGAATGTAAATATTCCAAAGCAGACCTAGTAGAGCTACTCTACTCATTCAGGACACTGCTCTTGAGATCACCTAATAGCAGTTACGTTAGAATGGATACAACCAATTTGCACTGTTCCCCCAGGCTGAACACTGTGTGTAACTGAGCTCCCCTGAGGGTTCTCTTTTTGCAGTGAGCTCACAGGAGTGGGTAAGTGTTCTCTTATTAGCCCACTTAATGGCAGGTCCTGCATCACTATTGAAAAAGAAAATACACCTGCTTCCCCCAACCTGCAATAGTGTCCTCTATTTCCATTGCATCCATTCTAGTTTTACACTTGTAATTGGGATCAACTTGAGCAAACCTACTTCCTGTAACCCTTTTTATTTCTCTATAAAATGTGGATATACCTTATATATCTGACAAGGCTGTTGAGGATCAAAGGAGAGGGCCCATGTGAACTTTCCTTGTAAACTCTCCAGAGAATGTAACTAATTTTACTCTCCATGGCCTGAAATTAGCTTTCTTTATTCCCACTCTTTGTTTCATATGTTATTCACTCTTCTCATATACCGGTGTTTTACTTTTATCTATAATTTCGAGACAAAAGAAATGCCTCCTACATGACCAGCAGATTTACCTATTGCCTGGAGTTAGGGTTTTTTCTCGCTCTGCTTTTTCCAGTGTCGTGTACTCAAAGGTAATACTGAAAATAATTAGATGCCTGTTTCCTTCCACAAGGATATTAAGTCTATGAAAGGAGAGGTATTTTTTCATTTTGTTCACTGCTTATGTCTAGTGAATAGGATAGCATCAGGATTCATAATAGGAATTCAAGAATATTTATGTGTGTACATATATATTTGTATATTTATATTCATAGACATATACGACTGATTTTAATAAATATATATCTACTATAGATACAAGTACCTGCTGAATATTACAGACTCCTAGGCAGTAACTTCAGGGTTTTACGTATATCCTCTGATTCAATCTTTGAAATATGTTCAAAAAGTAGGTACAATTAAGACTCAGGTTTAGAGATGTTCTATCGTTTGCTCGAGGTCATAACACGGACAAGAGATAGAGGGCAGGATTTAAACCTACACCTTTTGAAATCAAAGCCTGTTCCTAATCCTTAGTCTAGAATCATCCCAGTGATGTGGGACACAAAGGCAGAAGGAAATGTAAAATTAAATGTTCTTATAACCTGCAGCTCTTTGACAAATACTCGAGATAGGCAGATTATAACATTCCTCCCGGAAACTCCCAATGGTTTTTAAGGTTATTGCTTTGCTTGAGGGCAAACAACCTTAGCCCGACAATAGCAAGGCCTCCAGGATCCTGTGAGTCTTCTTTAGCATATGAAAGTCCTGTAGGAGCTTCCCTTAGTTTTACTTCCTCCAATCCCAAGGTACAGAATCGGTTGCCCCTCCTATTGCTGGCGGCAGCAGCTCCTTCTGCCCACAGTTCTGTCCCTGCGCTTTAATAAAACCACATTTTTACACCCAAGACGTCTCAAGAATTCTTTCTTGGCTGCCAGCAGTGGACCCCCAACAACACTACTCCAAAACACACACACACACACAAACACACACACACACACACACACACCAAAAAACAAAATAAAAAAACTCCACACATTAGAAGGATAACTTATTACACTTACTCTAACAAGTTGTTCTGTATTTAACAAGATTTTGGAAAAATCCCAACCAAAATTAGATTTGGTCATTATGAGGAAAATCTCCGGAGATGTTCATTTGCCGTATCATGCTGTCCTATGTAGACCTACAGTATCACAGGTAAACACACGCAGGCTCCCATCCTTTACTGCTGGCTCAATTTCCAGAGTTACACATTTAGGTAAGTTAACTGAAAAGTAGTCTTCTGGGGCAAAGTTGAAAGAGAGATCTTAATGCCAACGATTTTATGAAATCAGCAGTTCTGTAAGAAGTACTAAATTATCAGTTGAGGCTTTGGTTGAGGCTTACCAAAAAGCCAGAAAGCAGAAAAATGTGCCTTTTTAAAAATTTGACTCATTTATTCCACTAAGATGTGTGTTCCCATGAAAAATATCTGTTATAGCCAATGTATCAAAATATGTTTAATAAGTTTACAATATAATATGCTCGCTTGTTTTGATTCTAGAAGCTTATTTTCTCTGTGAGGGTTAGAAAAAATTGTAATTTAGTATTCAACCATGTGATAACCCAAGGACAACTGCCTTATTATAGCTTCCTAGTGATACAACTAAAGAATACTCAAGTAGGGTCTCAGAAATCATTAAAATTAACATTTGAGGATGTTGTAAACTGCTAAAACATACATATCACATATTAGTATCTCCATTGCATTATACCATGAATAATTTATTTACATTTAACTTCAACCAAATAGACTTACTTGAACAATGCAGGTGTACCTTCTATGTAAGGATGCAACAACTAAATTTCCAAAGATGCTAAACTGGGGCTGACTCTTTCTATTTAACCCTTTAACATCTGGGGAAAGAATGACCCATCCGAGAGTAAAAAATTTTAGCGTCATTAATTAACCTACTTTCCTGCACCATTTTGACTAGAAGACAAGCCGTTGAGCATTCATTGTCAACATTTAAACTCCTTATGGATGCTCTGTGGCCTCGAGCACCAACTTAAGTTCCTGAGTGCTCTGGTACAGAGAGGAGCTTTCCCCTCTTCATTAGGTCATCTCTCTACCTATTGTTTACGTGCCTTTGTTAACCTTTGTTCACATTTCACTCTTTCCACCTGGAATGGCCATTCCCCTTCTCAAACCTTGTGGGTATGAAAGGAGATAGGGTAATGCAGAAAGGAATGGATGACTAGGTCTCTTGGACACAGCCTGGTGGCACCTCTGATGCTCTCCACTACTGCTTCTTTCCTGACCGCCGCTCTCTTTGGGCCAGGCCACCATAATGCTACTTCCTCCTCTTTAGTCAACTCTCATGATCGTTCCTTCTCCATTTCCTTGGTAAACTCTCTTTATTTTCCTAACCTTAAATGAGCTCCCCAGAGTTAAATTCTTATCTGAATACTCTCCTAGTGGGGCCTCAAGGATTGTCATAGATTCAGCTAACACCTACATTGCTGTGACTCCCATATCTACATCTCTAGCACAGCCCTCTCTGCTGAAGTGTATCTCCAACAACACTCTCTGACTGATTCCTCCGGATGGTCCACCAAAGCTTTAACTCAGCACGGGACAGACTTGGGTTTGAATTTAATTACTGTTCCCAACAGCGTCACAACCCTAAGAAAGCAATTCAACCTCTCAAAGCTTCAGTTAACTTAACTGTAAAATGAGGGTACTGATTCTAACTCATAGGGTCGTTGTGAGATTTTGCTAAGGTCATGTATTTTCGGTGATGAACTCAGTCTCTGATGCAGAACAGGTCACAGCAAAGTGTAGGTGTGCCATTCAAAAAGGAATTCATTACTCTCCAAATCTGGTTGGTGATTCCAGACTCCCTTGACCAGTGAATAGTATGTCTTCCCATCTATTTGCCAAGTCACAATAAACACTCTATTATAGAGTATATAAAACACTCTATACACAGTTTCACCCTTCCACCTTTCCTAAATCATTTTGTTACTGTAAAGTCCTTACCTCTTCCAAAATATCTCTTAAACCTGGTCATCCCTCTCAACTTCCAACTTCTTCTTCTTCTTTTAAAAAAAAAAAAAGATTTTATTTATGTATTTGACAGAGAGAGATCACAAGTAGGCAGGGAGGCAGGCAGACAGAGGGGAAAGCGGTCTCCCTGCTGAGCAGAGAGCCTGATGCCTGGCTTGGTCCCAGGACCCTGAGATCATGACCTGAGCTATAGGCAGAGGCTTTAACCCACTAAGCCACCCAGGTGCCCCTCAACCTCCAACTTCTAACACCTGTCTTAATTTAGGCTCTCATCCTCCATTGCCTATAATAAAAAGTCTCCTAACTGGTTTCCTTTTCTTTGTAATGCATACTCCACATCATTGCCAAAGTGACTTATTTACAATGTATATAGGCAATGGCTGACGCACTCTTAGGTGCCCCTAATGAGTCATGTCTTTGTATATCCTCTCCCCTTGAGAGTAAGTGGAATGT
>CM053614.1:69774969-69879333 GCA_028646535.1 Procyon lotor | reverse complement strand
GCTACGGAATAAACAAAGCACTGAATTAAAAATACATGTTTTGTTTTTCAACATGAGGTCTTTTTTAGAGGGGTAGTAGCAGCCATGAACGGTACTGGAATTAAGTAAACTTAGTTTCTAGTTTAAGTTCTAATAGAACAGCAGAGTATTTTTTACTCCAGATAAAAGGAGAAATATTTATTTTGGGCAACATGATGAATTCCTGCATTATATCTACATATTAGAAAATAGCTTCTGTAAGAAGTCTTCATTTTTCTAAAATTATCCAACTATGGGACAAAACAAGGTCAGCAAACTTTTTTCTCTCAAAGGCCAGATAACAAATACTTTGGGCTCTGAGAGCTGAACAGTCTTTGTGGCAATTACTCCACTCTAGCACTGTAGCTCAAAAGCAGCCACAGACAAAATGTAAAAAGAAGGAATGTGGCCATATTCTCATAAAACTTAATTTATGGATATGGTAATCTACAAATCTTGTTATTTTCAGTGCTCATGAAATACTGCTCTTGTTATTTTTTTTCAATCATTTAAAAATGTAAAACAATATTCTTAGCTTATGTACCACACATGCAGTTAGATCTGGTCCAGGTTGTAGTCTGCTAATTCCTAGGTTAGACATTAATAGTGCAAACTCTAAGAAATAAAAGGTGAGAAGACAAAGCTCAAATTATCTTTCTTCCTTCCCTTCTTTCTTCTCTTTCATCTTTTCTCCCTGCCCCCCCTTTATCTATCTATCTATCTATCTATCTATCTATCTATCTATCTATCTATCTATCTATCATCTGTCTATCTTTGCATCTGGCAATACACAAAATATAACAAAACAGTACCAGGAGAGTGGAGGGGCAGATTCCCAGCCTCTCAAACTCAGCTGGTATAATAGTACACTGTAAGGGGCTAATTGTAATGCTGAGCAGGCATTGGGCCTATATAACCACCATGGAGATTCTAGGTGCTACAAAAAGGTTCATAATATTCAAAGCAAATATAGTTATATAATATCCTATTTGTGTTCCAATTAACTGTCACATAAGTTTATTTATTTATTTATTTAGTGTTGTGTTTTTTTTGTTTGTTTGTTTTTTAATGACATCTTCTTTGACAACTAATGTCTTCATTGAATTCTTATGAAATTTCCATAAGGTAAAGAGAGAAGGAAGTGATGAGAGGCGCTTGCCTCATGGCAATAATTGGAACATTATTATTTACTTATAACAGCTGAAAAGCTGTTTTTAACCGTACTGGGAAGTTTCCCTAACTATTGCCAGATTCCTCTGGCAGTGAGGAATTTGGTAACACCATGACATATTATACCCTTCCTAAGACGTTTAGATACACAGTGCTAAGGAATCCTTAGCAGTGGCGACCCGTAATTCTCCTAAGCTCCATTTCAGAAAAGACCATTCTATTCACTTTTAGGAGCAAACAAACACAGAGAACTCTCTTTTGAAGAAATTTCACCAGCACTACAAGAACTACTTGGGCAACAAATATTTTATACCAATATACTGGCTATTAGAGTTTCAGGTAAACTGAAATCCCTGCTTCTAAATTCTAGTACAGTCTGATATGATCATGAGGATATGATTCAATGGTTCAGTTTGTTATCAATTCTTTAGAAAGATGCCGTTGGTAAGGGTATTGTTATAGCATGTACTTTCCTAGTAGAGTCGAGTCTTCCAGAGTCTCATGCGGCTTTGTAAGCAATCATTAGGGAAGCTTCCCAGTAAAGCTAAAAACATATGCTTAAATACTGTTTTTCAAAATGACACAAATATTTAAATACCAACATAAAAAGTCTATGTAAAGGTGCCAGATACTTATATGGTAAGAAAAGCCAAAGAATTTATGCAAAAGTATGTTTCTTACTGCCTTCTATCTGAATAAACACTGCCACACAGTTTATAAAGACTTGAAAATTCCATCCACTAAATCTACATATCTTATGCAAACCTTCATGAGACACAACCCGACTGTGACATCAGAATTCACATTTAACATAAGTTCCAAAAGGAAAAAAAAGAAAGAAAGAAAGGTCACTTTTCATGAGTAATATGAGATGTTAGGGAGAAGGATGACTTAAAATTACCACTTCACTTCAGGAATTTTTAAAAAAATGCAAACTCCATGCCAGATAATCCCAGCCAAGGCTAGGAACAACTCTTCGAAGTCATCCATATGGAGGTTATATCTTTGGAGAACACAGTTTATATGCAAAATGAAGATGAGCTTTTGCAAACAGTTATGAATACACTTCATTATACGAATAGCAATGGATATAATCATGATATTCAATTCATCTTCACAAATATTTATTGAACTTACCAGGCATGGTGATATGCCTACAGAGAAATTATATATCATGGAGAAACAGAATGTTGAAAGGAACATGTGGTAAGAATATAAATATGGGAGACTGGATTAAGCACTGGTTCTAAAGTCTTAGGAGTGGATAAATTGAGTTTGAAGCATGATGTTTGAAATGTTAAGGAGTTACACAATTTTTGTTATCTAAAAGTAAATGTAAATCAAGAACATTAGATGTTGGCAGGGATGTGGAGAAAAAGGAACACTCAGGGCACTGTTGGGTGAGAAAGTATACTGATGCAGCCACTGTGGAAAACAATGTGAAGTTTCCTCAAAAAGTTAAAAATAGAACCACCTTATGGTCTAACAATTGCACTAGAGGGTATCTACCAAAAGAATACAAAAACACTAATTCAAAGTATATGCACCCTTATGTTTATAACAACATTATTTACAATAGCCAAGATAAGGAAGCAGTGGAAGTATGCATCGATCGATGAATGGATAAAGAAGAGATGGTATATATACAATGGAATATTACTCAGCTATAAAAAAAAAAGATGCAATGTTGCCATTTGCGATGATGTGAATGGAGCTAGAGTATAATGTTAAGGGAAGTAATTCAGACAGAGAAAGACAAATATCATATGATTTCACTCATACGTGGAATTTAAGAAACAAAACAAAAAAAGCAATGGAAACAAATGAGAGAGAGTCAAAGCAAGAAAAAGACTTTTAATTACAGAGAACAATCTGATGGCTACCAGTGGAGAGGTAGGTGGGGGATGGGGATTAAAGAATGCACTTCTGATGAGCACAGGGTGATGTGTGGCAGTGTTGAGTCACCATATTATACACCTGAAGCTAATATAACACCGTTAACGAACTGGAATGAAAATAAAAACTTAAAAAAAATTTAAAATAGTAAATAAAATACAAAAAAAAAAAAACCAAGTAAGATGTAAATGGAAATACTGAATTCGGGAAATGACAACAACTAGGGATTTGGGATTTGTTTGTAGGTAACAGATAGTTAAAACCAAATAAATAGATGAGATGGCCAAAGGACATGGAAAAACAAGAGGACTATGGACAGAATCTCGGGGAAAACCTATGCTCACTCACAAGCAGGAGGAAGCTGGGCTCATGAGGGAAACTGAGAAGGAACTTACATTACTTGTGTCTGAAGCGACAGGTAAAGAGCGATTCTACAATACCGAAGGATGCAAAGAGGAGATGGAAGTACCCCCAGTTAAAGGTCATTGGATTTTCTTATCATGGGGACATTGAAGACCTTGGCAAAATCAGCAAGTTAGCGGAGGGTGAGCGATGGGTTAAGGTGTAGTTTAGCTTTGTATCCTGGTATAAGGTTTCTAGGCCAAGGAAACAGTGGAGAGTGAAATGAACAAATAAAGCCAATAAGAAGATAGCTGATAAAGAAAGGCCCTGGAAATGGTGGGAAAGGATAAAACTGAGAACAGATTAGAGAATGGTGAGTCTGGGAAGGCAGGATTATTTCTCAGGTGTGGGGCAAACAAAGAGAGGACCAGTGAAAACACCGATATGTCCAAGTGTGAAGAGGATGCCAAGTAGTACATATCAGCAAATTCTGAAACTCAGACCAATACAAGCTGAAATTATGGGAGTGAAAGATTCAGATCTGGGGTTTCAAGTAAGACCAAAAGAAGAATTTCATAAGAAAGGTACACTTTGAAATGACTATTTAGCCAAGAGAAAATACCCACATTTTAAATTGATTGAGGTCTGAGTGCAATTCATTTCTTAGTTCAGAATACCTGTTGCACCACTGCAAATCTTATAATGAGGTTTACAGACACATCTTATATCTCTTTCTTAAGCTAGTAGAGGAGTTACCTAATTTCATAAAGTAGTTCGGATATTATAAGTAAAGAGATTTCATCATTTCCTGCAAGGTGGTCAGGAATGTGTCAAAGATGTTAATTACAGCCTGACTGGCAAACTAGAGTTTTTTTCTCTTGAGTAGTGGTTCTCAAACTTTAGTGCATATTGAATTACCTGGAGGGCTTGTTAAAACACAGATGGCTGGGGCACCTGGGTGGCTCAGTGGTTAAGTGTCTGCCTTCAGCCCAGGTCAGATCCCAGGGGCCTGGGATCGAGCCCCACATCGGGCTCTCTGCTCTGCAGGAAGCCTGCTTCTCCCGCTACCATTCCCTCTGCTTGTGTTCCCTCTCTCGCTGTGTTTCTGTCAAATAAATAAAATCTTTAAAAAAAAAAAAAAACACAGATGGCTGGGTCTTATCTCTAGAGTTCCTGGGTTGGAGCCCTCAACTTCTTCGCATTTCTAACAACTTCTTGGGCAATACTGATTTTGTTAATCTGGGGAACACATTTTGAGAAACCCTGCTCTAAAGTCAGCCATTCCACATTCATGTAGATCTCTAAGCAAGAGTATTTTTCACCCAACTTGTCTATTAAATTAGATTGGCAAACTACAATTGTGAATGTATGAAAATATTAACATTAATATTTTCAAAAAAGCTGTCTTTTTTTATTAAATTTACTTTTAAATGTTATCTAGAACTATCTATCATCATTATCACTGGAGAATGGCTCTGTGTATTTATTAAAACGTAGAATTTGCTTCAGTTGAGAGAAACACTACCCATGCTTAAAATTTCTTCCCATCCTTTTATTTGGCTCATAATCATTATATTTCACTCTAATATGTGCCAGGGACTATTCCAGGTCGTTTCAATATATTAACCCATTTGTTCCTCACAATAACCCTATGAAGTAATATATTTCATTTCATTAACTCCGTTTTACAGATATGGGAACAGGCATATAGACATTAAATACCTCAGTGAGGGTCCAGCAGACATCAACATTGGAGTCTCTCTGGTTCCAATATTATGGTCCTTGCCTCTTATGCTCTTCTTTTTTTTTTTTTTTAAGATTTTATTTATGTATTTGACAGAAAGGAGAGAGATCACAAGTAGGCAGAGAGGCAGGCAGAGAGAGGGGAGAAGCAGGCTCCCCACTGAGCAGAGAGCCCGATGTGGGGCTCAATCCCAGGACCCTGAGATCATGACCTGAGCTGAAGGCAGAGGCTTTAACCCACTGAGCCACCCAGGCGCCCCATCCTCTTATACTCTTCTGCTACACATTAAAGTACAGTTTGAGCTCAAATAGTTACCTGTGCCGAGAAACAGGACATGGTATCTACCATCAGCAGCATTCACTCGATCCACAGCGATCTTGGTGTACTTGTAGTCAGTGCCTATACGAACAATCAAAGGCCTTCTGTGGATCGGGTAGACAGAATTGTACATGAGAGGATGGTTCCGGATGAAAGTGACAACATCATCTGGGAATTCCTTAGTAGTCCGCATATTGGGTGTAAATGCTCCTCCTGGGCACTAATAAAATATTTTGAAAAGAACCAAGTTAGTAAATAGTTACTTCATTTTAGTGATAACCAAAGGCCTCTACTTTTCAAGATACTTAGAAGCTTAAGTTGTTCTAAGTACAGATCCTCCTCAACTTATGATGAGATGGGTTTAAATCCTGATAAAGTCATCATAAATTGGAAATGCTGTAAGTTTAAAATACATTTGATGAACTTAAGCTCTCAAACATCATCGCTTAGCTGAGCCCAACTTAAGCATGCTCAGAACACTTATATTAGCCTGCAGTTAGACAAAAATCATGTAACACAAAGCCTATTTTATAATAAAATTTATTGGATACCATACTAACAGTGAAAAACAATGGTTGTAAGTGTATGGCCTGTTGACCTTTGTGGCTGTCTGGGAGCTGCAGCTCGCTACCCAATCCAGCATCATGAGAGAGGATCATGTCACAAATCACTAGCCTGGGAAAAGATCAAGATTAAGTATTCAAAGTACAGTTTCTGCTGAGTGTATATTGTTTTTGCACCACCATAAAGCCAAAAAAACCATAAGATGAACCATCCTAAGTGGGGACCATCTGTATTTACTATCTGTTGAGGAGAAAACAGCAAGACTAGACAAACTATCTATAGAAAATGAATTAGAAAGATATACAATTAGACCATTTGAGCAAGCCTAAGCCCATTGATCCTAATTCCATTTGTTTTCAGAGAGAAGTTGATGCTATTTTCCCTTTCCATCCATCACGTTTCTGTTCTTATTCTGTGCTGGCGACAGAGTTGTTAGGGAAAAAAGAAAAAAAAAATCTTGTGGACATAATCTAATGCTGTTACTGGCTAAAATAGATTATCATTATCAAATTCAATCAGAACTCTAATGCACAAGAGTTTTATTCCACCTGATTGCCTCCTCCCAAAAGAGGGATCTCTGAAGTTGGAGCATGGATCGGGTGTGGTAAATTAGACCTGATAGTTTCCCTCTAGAAAAGACTCCCGTGACTTCCATTACTCTTGGAATAAAATTCCAACAGCTTAGCATGACCTACAAACCCCTGTGTGTCTGGTCTGCCGCTACCATTCCCAGAGTAGTTCCCACTGTTCTTGGGGTGCAAGCATGCTCCCCCTCCAAGACCCTGGCACTTGTTATTGCCCATTTGAAATACACTTCTCTAGACAATTCCATGGTTTTCCCTATTACCTCCTTCAGTTCTCCGTTCAAAAATTACTTCTTTAAAGGTGGCGACACATATAACATAGATCCCCATCTCTATTTCCACCCTCTATCTCCTTAACCTGCTTTATTTTTCTTCACAGCTCTACTTACTTAACTGCATATTATGTATTAGTTGCTTGTCTATTTATTGTCTGTTTCTCAATCTAGAATATAAGCTACATGTTGATCTTAACTGGGTATAGTTTGCTCACTCTTTCACTCTTAGACCTATACCAAAACTGACAAATAGTAGATATTCAACAAAGAGTAATTTCATGAGTGTATTACTCTAATATATCTGGCATTCATTTTTGGTGCAGAGGCTGTATGAAACAGTATTTTCAATTCTGGCCAGGAGAGGCAAGATTCAGAGCATCAAGTTCAAAGAGGCAGCTAGAAAGCAAAAACAAGATCTGAAAAAGGACTGCTGGACAACTTCAGCCGTTCTGGAAAGAAGTCATGCATGACAAGGGCTTCTGGGGAGAAGATTCCATTTATAGGGCATCTGAGGCCAGGGGTAGGTTGGTTGCTGCTGAAGCTTGGAACTCAAACCATTAGTAGGATCCATTAATAGGATCCAAGCGCTAAGTTATACAAGTGAAACTGTTAGGTATAATCTTTAACACATACACACATTATTTGTGTAATCCTATTAAATACCTGACAATATTTCTACTTTCAAAAACAAAAATAGCTGGTCATATTTTCTTGAAAGAAAAGTACTTCTGTTCTCATTTTCATTTATTCTCTTAAGAGAGGTAGAAGGTAAAGGAAGGCAGCAAAGCAAACTTTCTGATCAATAGCAATGGGCACAGCATCTGGGCAAACCGTAGGATGCAATACAGACAGTAACAAACTGGAAAGTTGTACCTTGTTTAAAAGTGGCAATGAACACTCATTTCTAGGTGATTGCTTCTGTGCAGGAATATAATAAACCTAGTGTGGCCAGATTTCAACAGAAGATAGAAATGTGGGGTTTTTTGTGAAATCTGCCAAAATTGTAATGTAAAATGTAAAAAAAAAGAAAAACAACTTTAGGGACCCCAAAAACATGGCAACCTCTAGGTTAAATCCTTGCAACAACTATCCCGCAATGTTAGTGCCTCTGGACCAGTATCTTTGGGCAGAACCATGTTTGCAAATAACTCTCAGCAAATTACTAATGGTGCCTCACTCACTTACACTGTATTATACTGAATGCAATTTTTAGACTCACTTTGACTAGTTCATATTACTAGAACTTTTTACAGGACCAGTAAATATAGTTCTTTTTTTATAGAAAGGCACAGGGAGCAATTAAATGACTTCACCAAGGAGAGATAATGAGAGAAGTAATAAAAGTAAGCCTCTGATTCATTTTCCCATCGAGTGACTTTCATCTGGGCCTCATATGTTTTCCTTTTAGGAAAAGGCATTATATTTAAATATACATGTTTATAAATTGCCCACAAAAAAACCCAAATGGGGACAAAGAATTACATCTGAGGGTATTCTAAAATGATGGATGTGTTCCATACTTCTGCAAAGTGTAGAATTATGGATGTTCTCTACCCTCATTCCTCACACAAAGTGGAAAAAAGGGAATGCATTGCTCACTGAATGAAAAAATGGAAAGAACAAATGCATGGACAATCCAGTTCCTCATAAAACACCACTAATTATGGTTTGCTAAGCTGAATATTTGCAAACATTCTCATTTTTAAGTTTAGAAAGATCCAAAGTTAGCATATATTACCAAGCAATTTATATAATTTCCAGTTAGCAATTATTTTCATGTGTGATAAGGTTATTAAATTATAAGTGTCTAGTTTCTGGGTTTTACTTAATTTAAATTCAGTTAAAAATTATGTCTCATGTGCTCAAAAGTGAACTTATTAAATAGGTAACTCAAACAAGTCAACTCAAATCAGTTACTTTATATTCATTCAAATGTCCCTCATTTGGGACTTTTTTATGAACTTCTGGCTTAGAAACCAGTGTTTCCTAGCAGGAGTATTTTCAAAATTACAAAAGAAGTCTTTTTGACAATAATTAATTTTTTCCATTGATTCGTGGCATAAACTTTGCAGATAAGACACAGGATGAGTGACAATGATGGTGACAAAAATGGATTACCCTTTAGAGTGTCTCTATCTGGACTTATGAGTTTGCTCAGTGTAACGTTACCAAGTATAAATAAGATGCAATTAACTTATCCCTCACCTTGTGATATGTGAAACCATGTGTACTGAAATCTCAATATAACATCCACATACTGCCATAAAATAAAGCCTCTGTCCATGAATGAGGCTGGTGTCTCATTCTTCAGAAGGCTGAATGAGCTCTACAAATAGTCATTAAGTAGTTTGGATTAAACTTCTCCTTTAAGCTGTTTTTTTCCAGTTCTAGCTTTCTGTTTATCAAGCAGTGATAAGGACTCCTTTTTTGAGTAAAGACATTTTAAGTGTTTTGATTACTAAAGTGTTGGGTGAAATGCTAGGAACAATAACAATGCCATGTTAAGGAAGTATCAGCAATTGTTGCCCTCAACCAAATTTCTTTCCTATTTTTAGGTATCCTTGACATCTGCCATCCTCTGATGCTCCTAAATCTCACATCCATGATCCTGGTTTTCAATATTAATATACTCATATATTAATTCATGTAGCTATTCTTTGGATACTTTTTATTCAAAAAGCATTTTGACGTGCCCAGTGGGGGACATAATATGAAGTCACCATTATCTTAAGAGACGTAAGTATTCTAGTGGGGAAGATGGGCATATTTAAAGCAAAATAACAAGGCATATAATAATAATTCAAGACAAATATAAGATAAATAACAAATCTTGGTTCATAGTCAATTGCGATATATATGTGTAAGATCCAATATTTTTTCAATGAATTTAGACTAGTAGAGAACTTAAGGCTCTCAGGGTTGGTGAAAATAGAAAAAAAATGTGGACTATGTAGGAAACTATAATTGCTTAGACATTGCTGGATCACTGAACACACAAAGTGGAAGAAAGAGATAGGAATTGAAGTTAAAGACTACAGAAAATAAAAGCAAAACTAGTAAGAGAAGGAGTGACTGGCATGGTCAAGAGGAGCTTGACCTAAACACTTGAAAGATGAGTGGTATATGGATAAATACATGGACATAAATAAATGGCATTCCAGAATCTGGGTAGTTTCTGGCATTGCTCTTTGAAACTTGTATTCTGAGAGAAACTAATCTCATGCTTAAGGCCTTGATAATCTAGGCCCTTTATTTAAAGCCCAAAGATTTACATAGCTGAAGACTTGTACTTCTGCATCAGTTGATCGTCATTTTACCTCCATTTATCCGCCATTGCTGACAGGAGCGCTCTGTTCCAGTCCTACCAGCTCAGGCAGAGCTTCTAGAACTCACTTATTAATTTCTATCTTTGCCTTATAATGAAAGTTGTAACCTTTGTCTGGAATATCATTCTTTCCCCACCTAAAGTATATAAATCTGACTGCCTTCGGGGCCAGCTCAATCTCCTATTTTTTACACTCCTTCTCTACATGAGGCTATCCCACAACAGTCTCTCTCTCCCCTAAACTTCAATAGTATTTATTGTCTATTTTATTCATGGGTCTTGAATAATGATATGAAACACCATATAATTCATTTTTCATGTCTATACTCCTTACGTACTTAATATTATTGCAAACTTCCCTAACAATGTTTTAAACATCTGTGAAGAGTAGAAATATTTCTAATGGAAGAATTACCAAAAGATGCATAGAATCAACAAAAGTGTCAACAATAAAATTCTCTTTTTTTGGCCACCACTATGTGTGTCACAAATTTTCTGTGTTCTTTTGTTGCACCAGGTACCAGGCACCATGATGAATGCAAATGGTTCTGGTCCACTTATAAATAGATATTAAAACAGAACACTTTTATTAGGTTCTGCTTTAAACAGAAGAGTATAAGCAAAGACAATTTTCTCTGGAGGCTTTATACACGTTGCAACAGAATAATGTAATGTGTTAGCTCAGCCACAGGGAGAATCTGCAGTCTTGGGCCGCCCTTTGGAACATACCAAAGGTGTCTTGTTTCTTCCACAAATTTGAATTACTTATGGAAAAACATTATGACATAATTGGCAGGCTTCTTCCCACTGACTTGGTTTGCTAGTTGGGGCAGTTTGCTAACATCATCAACCTGGCTTTAAAAGAATCACCTATAGAGAACATTAGAAGTGAGGGTAGACAATTCCTGTCCCTGTCATTTCTTTAAGAACCCAGTCATGGATTTATGAGGTTGACCCAGCAACTGGACTACTGTGTAGGGAAATAAAGTAGAGCAATCACAGCTGATGCTTCATGGGAAGACTTCAGAAGCAACATTTTAGCCCTAGAGAAGAGGGAATGCTCTGGGCCACTTGGCTGTAGGTCCTCCTGCTACATCAGTGGGATATGAAACCCTGGAAGCCTAGGAAAAAGACAGACACTGGCCACTGTGAGTCAGACAGCTGAGACTTCCCGGGGTGTCGCTCAGGGAAGGGTGGAGGCACCAGATCTTCTGGGAGGGAGGTGTGCTTTCCAGAAGGAGTTCCAGAGGTCTTCCTCCACCCTGCCTGTTTCACTCCCTGAGGATCACTCATCTGACAATTTTTTTATTTAAGGGAGCTGCTCTGGTCTCAGCACCAGATGTAGGAAACCACATTATAGAAATATGTCTCAAGGACTGACTACTCCCTTTTTTTCACAGAGTCAGCTCCAGATGTGTGTTACTAAGCCCTGGCTTATTCCACACTGCTTTACAAGAAAAAAACGTGCTTCTTCTTAGGAGCTTGGAAATAGTGAAAAGTGGAACTGTTAGCAGAATTTTCTAATTTAGCATTGGTTTATTTTGTTGTACTACAAGGGGTTTATTTCCACATTTTATGTAGAATAATTGCTATTCACATGAGTGGTTTTCTCAGTATGATTCCTGAGAGTCTTTTTGAACTGTCATTATGGTGAAGAGTCTTGACAAGGGGTAGGAACAGGAATGGCTTTTCTTCAGGAAAAAAAAAATCTCTGAATTGTAATACTTGTCAGTTTCCAGACTGTAACTTCTCTCACCATGCTGATCTCAAGTTAGTACTGTGAATCTGTACTTGAGATGAGGTGCATACAATCTGCTCTTGTAAACTGGGTCTAAACTAGCTCCCACATATACTCACTGAGGCTCTAAGGCCTCAAACTTGATTCAGTGAGCATGGCTCTCTTTTCTTTGTTTTTATTTATCTGGGAAATTTATCTTAAGGTAATACTTGGGAGAAAACAGAATTTTGTTGAGTTTACAAAGCAACTGTTCCTTTTTGAGTCCCATATTCATGTTGTTAAAAAGAATAATTAATGAGAACATACAGTCACAATCACTCATTAATTTTCTATATTAAGATGAAGCAATGACTCAGTCAACTTCAAATAGCAAGTAATTCTCAAAAAGAAGATTTATCTTTGAACAGATTATTAGTGAGTCACCTGAGAACGCATGAAATACACTGAATGAAATAAAGAGAGCCGTGAGTTATAAGAGAATCTGAAAGCTGTTCACCTTCCCCTTCACTTTGCCTCCTCTGATGTAATCTCTGCTTCTTATCCAACACACCCCAAGTTGAGGTACCCTAAGATCAATATATCTATTGATATCTTCTTTGTGTTACACAAAAAAATTACTTTTTCACTTTCTGTTGAGCTATAAGCATCAAAGAGATATCATGTAAAAGGAGACAGTGATTTGTATGATAGGACTTTGTCCCCAGCCATGATTAAGTGTGGCTTTTTAAACTTTAATTGTTTCATAGCTAAAGAGTCATGGGGATAATCTTTTCAGTTAATTAAAAGTTAATTTTTCCTGTAAAAGATATATCAGTGATTAATCTTTGAGCTTCTTAGCTAGGGAACCAATTTGAGCTCCTTTATTCTTGAATAAATAGGTTTAAAGGCTTAGCAAACTATTTTTAATATTTTTTGAAGAAATTTGACAGCAGTATAATTTAAGATGATGAAAAAATAAAGGACTGAATAATACACAGCAAATAAACTCTAATAATAACACAAAAAATAAAGTGAATCAACAATCAGTAAAAATCATGTGGGATGAATATCTGAAAGAATTTTGGTGGAAGGAATTTCATATTCAAGTAAAAAGGAAAAAGAAACATTTCGGGAAAATAATATTTTAACAATTATCTTTTGATTATTTTCCATGAAAACATTCTTCTTTACTCACATCCACCCCAGTTTATAAATATAACCATATTCTGTGAAATGCAAAAATATAAAAAAATTGTATTCCTCTTGATAGTCAATTGAAAATTATATTCTTCTTGATTGTCTCTTTTCAGTGTACTCTATGATATTTTATAGGGATAAAAA
This sequence comes from Procyon lotor, assembly GCA_028646535.1. Taxonomy (NCBI): domain Eukaryota; kingdom Metazoa; phylum Chordata; class Mammalia; order Carnivora; family Procyonidae; genus Procyon; species Procyon lotor. The sequence continues at coordinate 69,866,039 of CM053614.1, read as the reverse complement.
CTAATCAATATTCCAGAATTCAATAAAGCATTACAAGGTGGCAAATGAAAAACAAATAGTAGGACTATGATCATTGTCCTAGAAAAAGTTCACTTCCAATCTGTGAGTGCACTGTCTATAACTTCAGCTGGAAATGTTAGTTTTCAATGTACTTCTTAATACTGCTAATATACCTGTATAACTCAAAACTTTATATAGTTCATAAATATTTTATTGAACTACAACATCACTTTCATTATGTTTGTTTACATATACTATTTTCTTTCTTTGAGAAATATACAGCATATAATTTTTCATATATCCCTTAAAATTCAAAGATCTACATATATTTTATCTCTATATTAATTCTTGTATGGTTATTCCTCTATTAAAATAGGTGAGATTTATTAATATCAGGAAAGATTGCTAAAAGCAACTAGCATTCAAATTCTTTTAGGCTGACACCAAAATGTTAACACTTTCCAAGCTATGACTTTTATGTCAACAAAATTAGGAAATATCTCTGCCCTGTTTCATATATCCATTTGTCTTGAAGTCTAAAAGAGATTTCATTAGTAATAGTACTTAGAAAAAAATTGTAGCGGGTGCTATAATATATTTGTAAAGTCCCAAGTGACCTGAAAAATTATAATGAGTGTATCAGTTGGTCTATGGTCGTATTTAATAAACATCAACATGATAGTCATATCTTGTTAAATTATATTTTTTAAAAACCAAAATAACAAAGAAACTTTCCTGGATACTTACAGTTCCAGGGCGAGGATATGGAATTCTACCCTGATAGGAAATCAGCTGATGATTGGGCCCTTCTTTGTGGGCAAAGGGCCCATTAAACACGGTCTGTATATCAGATAAATGATACGCACACACTGCTGATCCTTTAAAAACTGAGCTAAAAAAAAAACAAAAAAAGCAAAGAGATTATTTTCTTATTTTTTTTTTAGCTTTTAAATACAATTTTAAAAAACAAAGTTTGTGATAAAAGTTGATATAAATCATTATAGAAAAGCTGAATGCTACAGTGCACATAAAGCGAAAAAACTTCTATTATTTTGAAATAAGCCATTGATACATAAAACATTAAAACATTTAATTTATCCATGGAGGTAGTAGTAGTAATAAGTATAAAAGAGTTATCAATGTTTCCAAAATATAGGACAAGTCAAAGAAGTTTCTAACTAGTGTATCTTAACAAGAAAAAATAAACTGATGATTTATTAAAAAATATGAGTTTGAATTCTAAGTCACCCTCAATACAATATATCATAATTTAACTCAGAGAAAGAAATCTCATTAAAAAAAATGGTATCTCTTTGCCTTAAGATTATTTTAATGTGAGAATGTTCTTACATGTATCCTAAATAGAAGCTAGAAAAGTCTGTTGTCATAGGCTTTGTATTTTCCCTGTTAGTAACAGAAAAAAACAGTCATGTCCAAAAGAGATTCATTACATTAACTTTGTCAATAAAATATCATAGAATTTTTTTTGGATCCTTACTAAAAACTATTTCTGTTGTTATTAAGGCAAACTGACTGAAATAAACATTTGTGACATATATATCCCTTAAATCAGATGCCTAATAGAAAACTTAGATGCCCACTGAAAAAAACAAGTACATTATTAATCATTAGCATCACTGGTCAGAAGTGGCAATTTTGAATTTTTCAAAAAGCTATTGGGAAAAACAAATACTAGAAAGTTTTTTTTTGAGATGAATATTTTCTTCTTAAGAATTTGGTTCTTTTCACTTTGTTCAATTCTTTGTGAGTTAAATCAGGACTACTTTGTTATAACTGGAGTTAAACTGTCCATCCTGAAGGACATCTTTTTACAAGTTTTATAGGGCAAGTGTAAATATGATTTATAATCAATATCCCTGTGATTTTCTTTTACTTTGAATGGCCCATTATAGTTTACAATTATGCTGCGCTTGCCCCACTAGAAGAGAATGCTAAAATCCTTAAGTTTTTGCTTTATAATTGATTGTCTAATAAAAGCCATCCATTACATTCTGCATTGGCCTTGCCACAGCTGGAGTATTGTGTTGCATTCTAAGTAACATTCCCAGTGTAAAACGAGTAAACAGAAACACGTCTAGGAAAGGGTGAGAATATGGCAATTGTCTGAAAATATATGACAATTGGGATTGGATATCCCAGAGAAGTTAGAAAACATTAAACCTATCTTCAAATATATCAAATACTGTCATATGGAACATGAAAACTGGTGCAGTATTTTACTAGTTTCTGAACAGTCATCATTTTAGATCACTCCAGAAGTAAAATTTATTTTAATAGGAGTACCAAAAGTTTTAGGTGAAACACGAATCTTTGAATTACTTCCTTAAAACAAAATATCTTATATACTTTATTCCTGCATTATAATTATAGCATATAGTCATTATAAACACTCTGTTCAAACCTATTTTGAAAGCGTTAGTTCAGCTTAAATATATTTTGGTCATCAAACAAAAGTAATAAAATAGGATGATTACATCTTGAATGTTACGTAAAGTTAAAAGTTGAAAAGAATATTTTGTAATAATTACTCTTACTCAGTAAGGTTTACCATTTAATCCATAAGCTGAAATTGTTTAATAATTACCTTGATGTTGTAAAAATGCCATACACTAGTGTTGTCCTTGGGTTATCAGTTTCGAGTAGAAACACATCCTCTATAAAAGGAAAACATCATTCTTTTAAAGTTCCCAAATATTAACTGTATTTTAAAATCTTACCCTGAGAAAATTATTTCAACGATGAAAAGTATTATTGAGATAGGTATCTGGCAGCATCATTATAATCTGGAAACATCTAAAAGAACTCAGTGGCAGGCACATGGTAGAGTAAATAAAATATTGTACAAACACAAAGGGGTTTACAAAGACCACAAACTTATGGAAACCATGCTAATGAAGTAACATTAAGTGGAAAAGACACAGGGGTATATAATAGAGACCAGAACCATGTAAACCATAAAACTATACACTAGGATACAATAAGATTACCAGTGAGTGTCTCTGGTGAGCAGAAATATAGAAATATGCCTTCTTTTTTCTGCATTTTCTCTCTCTCTCTTTTTTAAAGATTTATTTATTTATTTTAGAGAGAGAGTGCAAGTGGGAGGAGAGGGAGAAGGAAAACAAGAGACTCTGAAGCAGACTCCCCATTGAGTGTGGAGCCCAACAGGGGCTCACGATCAGGACTCATGATGTCACGACCTGAGCCAAAACCACAAGTTGGACATTTACCTGAATGAGCCACCCAGGTGCCCCTTTTTTCTGCATTTTCAAAATATCCTTTAATGATAATATACCACTTTTTTAAATTTAAAAAGTATTACAAATTACAATTTCTTTTTGACCAGGGTTAGAAGTTGGAATGTGGAAGAAAACTCTTTCAACATGACTTTCTTTCTTTATATAAAATACAACTTTTTTGGCTTATGGTCAAAAGTGCTAGTGACAGTTTAATTTAATTGATAATTACCCTAATGACAAAACATTTAAAGTATATTAAGGCAAAGACAAAAGTATAGGTAGTGAGGTTCGGTAATACATAGCAGAACCTGCAAGTAGATTTCTGGTAGGAAACCCCAGTTAATAATCAATTGCTACAGTTACTAGAAAAATTTGAACTTAGTGACATTTTTGCAAATAAGATTCTTGCTGGAAAATACAAAGAAAGATGTGTTTATTTTAAATTCACAATGAATTTAGGACTTCTTAAGAAATAAATTAATAACAAGCAGTCTCTCCATATGTGAACAAAAGGCTAAACTGTCTGGCTTTCCCCAAAAAAACAAGAAAGACTGAAATACCCTAAGTCATTAAAACATAAATATACTTGCAAAGCATTTGGGGGACATAATGTGTGACTAGGTCATAACACAAAAATCATACTTGGAACTTTCTTCTAAAAAAGCTGATACAAAAACTCGTTTCTATGATCAACACACTGGCTTGCTTTTGAAGAGCTCAACTACCTATTCCAGTTTCTATGACTGCTGGAACCAGATTTTTCTATATTGTAATGCATTTTTATTGCTTACTCATCACCTGCCTCAAAATCTGAGAATAGCCAGCAGTTTACATTTTAATGGATTAAAGCAAAATAAAAGTCACTTCCACATGGCACGTAGTAAACATGACACTATGATGTATATCAAGTTATTCTGATTAAAAAGAGAATTATTCCATTGTAGAAAGGAATAAGATTGTTTGTTAGTCCTTATTTGACCTGGAAAGTGTCACCTTCTTTATGTCACACATGCTGAGAATACTTAATCCCAGGGTCACCAAAGAGGCCCAAGACTGGAGAACATGTCTAATTTCTACTCTGACACTGTGCCATCCAACCTTGATTCTGCTCATTAACTATTAAAATATATAGCTGCATTCTCATACAAACTGATTTCAAATCAGAATATCAGAATTTAAATATATATGAAATGCGTATTCTTTTAGAAAAGCACAAATATATCATTATTCCTATGCAAATTATACAAGTAGTTCTTTCTGTCTCGCACACACACTCATTTATATATCATGGTGAATTCAATGAACGAAATGTTTCAGCAGTGCACTCAGAGGCAAACAGATTTTCAAAACACTTAAGGAAATTTATGAACAGTGTCCGGATCATTCATTCAAATTGGCCGATTATTTACGCGAAAAGCATTCGTGGAGAATACACCCTCTTCTGAGAGGTTATTAAAAGAAACTTCAACAAACTCTTTTTCCAGAAACATTTCTTAATCTCACATCCATGTACCTAATTCATCGAAGTGTGTTTCTGAGCTGTCTTCATCAGTTACAGAGCACACCAGCCTGGCTTTTAAGAAGGTGGTCCACTTGTTGACAAGGCTCCGCAGTCCCCCAGTGTCATTCTGAAACCATTTTGAAAAAACACATTTAAGAGGGCTTAAGTTAATATTAAAGTGCATTAAAAATTTAGCTTAGACTTGGATTACTTGAGGATTTGGTATAATCTGAAGGGTGGAAATGCTAAGTACATGTGCATACCAGCAAAGATGAATATTTAAGATCTATAGTATTTTTATAAAAGAGCCATATCTACACTATTAATTTTCTACAATATGGTATCAAGTGAAAATGTTTCAATATATATGTGCCCTAAAGTTTTCTAAATTCAACACCGTATGATGAAAATATCTGGAAAATGTATGGAGAACACATAATCTAATTTGTCCTAATAACTCATTGTCTTCAATACGAACATAAGTTATTATATACAGTGAAGCTTACAGAGTCTACTGTGGTTAGGAAAGTGGGCTTACACTTATACCAAGTGAACTCCAACAGTTCTATTTGCTCTCCTTCATTTTTCTGTGTTATAGTTTAATCCTCAGTATCTCCAATCAGATGCATCAGTAGATATATTTCTTCAGCCAGGAAAGGCAAAATGGCATTTGGATCATTCACAAATAGTCTCTACTGATTTTTTTTCTGTATGCCCAGAAGTCTTTCACCTCTTCTGCAATCTCTACTGCCTTGTTCCAAATGACTGAAAAGCAGATGAGCTCCACAATCAATGGAATATTATACTATTTAAAAATAAACTATTTTAAACACTGACCACTTAAAGAAACACTTTTGCACAAAGTATGCTAATCATAAATAAGTCAGGGCAAACCTGTAAAACTCCTATATGAGAAGGCATCATGAGTTTTCTTGAGTTGCTATGTATACTTGCTGTTTATACCACAAGAACATTTTGTTTACTGTTTTTAATTAGGACTATATTTTACTAATGCACTTCTTTTTTTTTTTTTTTTTAATAAAGTGATGCTGGGGCGCATTCTCGCCTCACCCCGACCTGGTCCTTCATCCCCCGGGTGACACCCGTTTCCCTTTCTTCATCAGACTGGAAGAGCCTGGTCCTAGTCTCCCCAGATTTTTTGTTCGTTGAATCATGAATGGGTGCTGAATAATGTGGTGAGCTGTGTCCATCAAGCCTGAAACGTCAGACTAACCTTACGTTCTGGGAATAAGCCCCGCCTGGCCTAAGCTTTACTCTTTTTTTTTTTTTAAGATTTTATTTATTTGATAGAGAGAAACACAGCGAGAGAGGGAACACAAGCAGAGGGAATGGTAGCGGGAGAAGCAGGCTCCCTGCCGAGCAGAGAGTCCGACGTGGGGCTCAATCCCAGGACTCCGGGATCATGACCTGGGCCGAAGGCAGACACTCAACGACTGAGCCACCCAGGCGCCCCTAATGCATTTCTTTTCACTGTTGTAAGACAGTTCCTCAATAACTGTCTTTATCGAGGTTTTGCTGTATTTGCTCTGTTTCTTTCTGTAACATACAATTTAGCTATTTGTTTTTAATACAAATGCATTAAATGCAAAAACAAAAATTAAACAAGACCACTTATTTGTGTAATACCATGACCACAGTATTTCCCTGAATGAAGCTTTTTTATCTCGTACGACTGATGTGAATAAACAGTAAATTAAAATGTCTCCTCTCAATATTTCATTAATCTTTAACTGTAAATAAAAGTGAGAAAATATACTAATGGCAAAACATTTATATGATTTGAATTTGTGTCTTTCTTCAAATTAGGACTAGATTAATACTTACAGGACATATTCTAGCAATCATGGAATGAATCTGTTTTGTGCTTCTGCTATTGTCAGTCAGTTTCTCTTTGAAGAAGAAGTACACCTTAGCATCATTTGGATCTGTGCCATCTGGGATGACATGTGCATCCACAAACATAGGTTCTGAGAAAAAAATACAAAGACAAAAAAATACGCATGATGGAAATCCATCTATAGTTCATCAAAGTAGACCCCAGGCATATGGCTTCTCTGTCTTTGGTACAGAAGAACAATTTCATGTTCGTAGTTAGAGTCGAACAGCAGTAATTTTATTCACACAACATACTGTAGTTGAAATGTCAAGTGCCACAAAATAAATCTATAACATAATAGCTTAAACTATTTTTTCCTTGTCTGCAATATATTCTAGAAGTTCAGTAAATGCAAAAATTTTTTGTGCGGCGATGAGTTCTAAAAAATTAAAATGCTTTTCTACCAGCTATTTCCCATGAAATCGAAAGGTCATTTTATAGGGAAAAAAAGTTTGTTTTTCAAAGAATAGTTTTCAATCTAATGCATAAAACTCAAATTCACTGAAGCAGAATGTGGCGCCGGGAGCTCAAGATCTGAGAAATGTTTTTTTCTTAAAAGACAGCATATGAAATGAAGGGGAAATTTTTTCAAGGAAAAAAAATGCAGTCATCTGAAGACATAGAGGGATTTTTTATTTCAAGAACAAAACGAGTTTTAGAATACTCTATTTCCAGATGTACTGGAGTCATAAATTGAAGAAGTAAATGGACAATCAATGCTTTCTTGTGCCTGCCTATCAGTGAAGTAAGATGCTGAACTATGGTGATTCATGCTTCGCTGTGCAATGTTAAGTGAATTGCCAAATTTAGGGTCAGCTAGAAATCACCCCAGAGTGAACTGACAAAGACCTTAGTGGTTTCTTCTTCTAAGAAGCAGCCACCGATTGAAATTGTACATTGAAGTCAAATGAGCATCTTTCATGATGTGAATGTCATGGACTCTACCCCAAATAAGAAAAAATGCATAGTGATAATCATAAAGTTATGATACGTATGATTTCTGCTAAGCACTAAATCAATGATTAAAAATTATATGTACAGTTTTATAATTTAAGAATCTAAGTATAAAACAAATAGGAGGGGGCCCCTGGGTGGCTCAGTGGGTCAAAGTCTCTGCCTTCAGCTCAGATCATGATCTCAGGGTCCTGGAATCGAACCCCACATCAGGCTCTCTGCTCAGCAGGGAGCCTGCTTCCCCCACTCTCTCTGCCTGCCTCTCTGCCTATTTGTGATCTCTCTGTCAAATAAATAAATAACGTTAAAAAAAAAACAACAACAAATAGGAGTTCCTGAAAAATACCTTAGTCATATCAGTCATAAATTTAGAAAAATCTTTAGATTTGACATTATTAAAATATTCAAGCAGACTAAATGAATAAATAGCATACTTAATTGTGATATACTGCAATTACAGAACTAGAGAAGATTCTTGCATATGAGCCTGTATAATAAGTATCATTGTCGTTTTTATTTATTAATTTATGATAATTATATAACAGTTAATGAAGAGTTAGAAAATGGACTACGGACTACTTCAATTATGTATTTGTCCTAAATATTTAAAGTCCTAGAGTACAGAATTGTTACTCACATCACGGCTGATTTTTTTCGACCATTTTAACCTTTTTTCATTATAGAATTAAATTCGTTTAAAGCATGATTCTTAAAATGAAGAAAATGTTTCTTACCACTTAGCCATTTGGAATTGTGTTGATCAGTTCTGACTGCATTCCTCTTGGTTAAACTTCGAAAAATAGCAGCATCTGTGCCCATGAAATCTATATACATTCCAGAGAAAAGCTCCTCATCTACGAAAAAGTAAGAAAATGTCAACACAATTTTAAATGTTTTTAAGGCTATTTTAAAAATCAAGGAAAACTCACTTATTAGGTAACCACCCACATTACACGTGTTTATAATTGTTTGTTTCCATTGTCCATTAAATCAAAAAATTGGATTAAATTTAGTCTGGCCTCATTATTGCCTGTATGATTATCAAAACAATTTTATTCTATATAGAAATAAAAATTTGTCTCCGTATACTTAATTATACTAAAAACCTAAGTTCACACAATGTGTATCAAAAATGACAGAAATTATTATATATAATAAAGTGGCTTAATTAATTATTACTTTCTTTTAATAAGTCAAAAATACTGTAAGAGAACACTTAGTTTCTACTTTTGGCAGGAATTAACCAAGTGGTAATTAGGGCTAAGTCATTTAATACCCTGAATCTCTACCTTCTCATCTGTAAAATATGAGAATTGGCTTATGACCTCAAAATTTTTCACCACGTATTAAAAATTCCATGATTTCACTAAATAGATTGAAAATATTAGTTTTTATTATCAAAATATTATTAATGATAAAGTTATTTTATCCTTAAAAGTATATGTTTTAATATTTAGTGCTAGAAGTTTTCTATAAGGTAATTTTTCACTTGTAATACATAATATATTATCAACATTATGCTAAAAATATAATATTATGTTAATAAGCCATATGCGGTTTTGAAACATTAAACCATAAAAAACAGAATGTAGAATAAGAAAGAAAATATATTTTATTTTATTTATTTTTATTTAATTATTTATTTTTTAAAAAAAGATTTTATTTATTTATTTGACAGAGAGAGATCACAAGTAGGCAGAGAGGCAGGCAGAGAGAGAAAGGGGGAAGCAGGCTCCCTGCTGAGCAGAGAGCCTGATGAGGGGCTCGATCCCAGGACCCCAAGATCATGCCCTGAGCTGAAGGCAGAGGCTTTAACCCACTGAGCCACCCAGGTGCCCCAAGAAAATATATTTTAAAATTAAATTATCATCATTAATGGCAAAATCAGATATTTTAATCTGTATTTGCATAACATTAGATATTGAGCTTATTTGTTAAGGTCCATATTAATTTCTACCCTAGTAAGGATAGTAAGCATTGAATTGGTATGTGTGACCCTAGAATAAAAAAAGTAGTTAAATGTCTATTTAAAAAAGAATAAAATGTATTAGGTCTCACCCACTGAACCACTATGCAGCTTTTTTATCTGACTAATGTTCTAGAATTACTCCCCTAACTATCTTCAGATCATGGTCATTTTGGCAGGACTGGAACATTTTGAAGCACTCCAAACTCACTGCTTAGTAATAAGCAATACCAATTAACCCAGGATAGAACGGAGAATGGAATGTTTTTAATATGTGCACACCAGGTCATGAACTGGATGTCTACCAGTTAGCAAGTGGGTATGGCAGGCATTGTGTTGCCCAGATCTGCTTCCTAGTGGGAAATTATAGGAAGCAAATTATAGGAAGATAACAAACGTTCATGAAAGCATTTGGAGCAATTTAGCTTCTTGAAAATTTTGTGAATATTTGTAAAGCATCTACTCAAGTATTCTGTAGATAGAATAGTTGTTAAATTAAGATGACATTGTAATTAATTATTTTACACTTTTACTATACCGATTACCCTCAAAATGGTGGGTTATAAATTCTTGCTCAGTAAACTCTTGCTCAATAGATTGATTAGCATACATATGATCATATCTGTTTCCAGAAAGAAAAAGAAAGGACTCTCAGAGGATGGTGTATGTCAGAGAGGGCTGATTCTAATACTACTGCACACCACCTTATTAGTTGTGTCTTAACTATTGTAAAAGCCTACTTGTCTTGTTGCCTTCATAACCTGTCTTAAATTCTTACTAATTTTATTTTAAAAAATTTTTAAAGATTTTATTTATTTGAGAAGGAGAGAGAGAGAGTGAGCACGAGAGAGAGGGAGAGAACAGGGGGAGGAAGAAGCAGACTCCCCACTGAGCAGGGAGACCAACTCCAGTTAGATCCCAGGACACTGGGATCTTGACCTGAGCCTAAGGCAGACACTTAATTGACTGTGCCACCCAGGTGCCCCTTTTATTAATTTTAATCACAAGTTAGGAATAATGAAGCTTCTGCTTTATTTTGTATAAGAAATAATTAATATCACTTTAAAAAGAATTTTGAGTATGGATGTATTTTGCAGAATGTCTGTGTTGGTTTATTCAAAGATAAACTGTGCCTTTTAACTTTAATTAAAAAATCCTTTGCTTTCCAAATTTACTTCCACCGAAAAACCTCATGAGGCTCGTGATATCTTCTTTAAGAGATACCATCTAACTTCTTACTGTGTTACAACAATGATATGAAAAATAGCAAATACCCTTTAAATTTGAAGACGGCCTTAGATACCACAACCTATATTATAAGATTTGGAATTCTTCAGTTCTTGATGTTTCTTGGCACATTAATATATAGAAATACTTTAAATTAACTGTGTTATTTCATGCCTTGCATTAGAACAGAAATGATCAAACCCCATAAGGCAAAGTGAGATGACTATACAAATTCACTGTGCAATACTGGAGACAATATTGGAGATAATTTTAAGGGATAATTAGTAGAACAAATAAAATGACAAATACAAGCTACTAAACTTATTCCTCCTTTTTGTTTCAGTTTTTAAGGTAAGCAAATAGTTAATGACTCTTTGATAGCTTACATCCTAATGTTAATCAAAATATTAAAAGATAAGGGCACCTGGGTGGCTCAGTCAGTCAGATGTCTGACTCTTGACTTTGGCTCAGGTCATGACCTCAGGGTGGTGGGATCAAGCCCCGAACTGGCCTCTGTTCCCAGCATGTCAGTCTGTGTCAGACTTCAGACAAGAAGTCTGCTTGTCCCTCTCCTTCTGCTCCTCTGCTGGCTCTCTTTCTCCTTCTCTCTCATAAATGAATAAATAAATAATTAAATAAATAAAATCTTTAAAAAAAGAATGTAAGACTAGAAATCGAAGTCTCAAGTCCTTGAAAAATGTAAGTCAATAACTAACTTTAAATCTTGTAAACAAACCCAATTCTCTAAGGACAAAACTATTAAATGACTTTACACAGTTTAATAGGAAAATTTTAAATGTCCTGTTTTAAAGCTTTTTTGTTCTAAATGATTTTTGATGACAATTAGTGTTCACAGATCTTTGAAGTTTATTTTCATAGCATTTAACTTGAAATAAATAAAAACTCTATATATTTAGCTAGTATTATATATATATCTTACCATTTCGATAGGTGAATAGTTTTCTTCCTAATGGAAAGACTTTCCAAGACACTGCTTTTATTAAATAATATTCAGAAGCTTATCTGAAAAGTTTCTGCATCAGACATAACTGAATATCTTGTAATTTCAAAGCTTTCCAATTTTTGGTCCCAAGGATATTCATATGCATTTTGTTATTCAATCATTTGAAAGAAATACCATTTTAATCATTTGTAAAAATATTACTAAAATATGACAAAAATGGGTATTCTTAATACTAGAAAAAAACTACAGAAAATATTGAAAATTATTTTCTAATATATATCATTTTTAAAAGAGATTTTCATTTACTTATTTGACAGAGAGAGAGAGCACAAGCAGACGGATCAGTGGGCAGAGGGAGATGGAGAAGCAGGCCCTCCACCGAGCAGGGAGCTCGATGTGGGACTAGATCCCAGGACCCCAGGATCACGACCTGAGCCGAAGGCAGCCGCCCAATCAACTGAGCCACTCAGGCATCCCTATCATTACAAGTATATGAACACACACTTTTTTGTAAATGGTTGACTTGCTCTAGAAGTGACAGCATCATCATAGTGAATGAAAAAAATACATGCTTATCCCTTCATCACGAATTCTTGCAACTGATAAACTATAATTTCTCAGCTCACAACTTTTTGTTACCTCATTCTTCATGTGACTATCTCAATGGGCATACCATATCATGCACTTACTTTTTAATTTCTTTTTCATTTGGTATTTCCCCCTCCCTATTTTATTTTCTACTTACTGATCATAACAGACACTGTGTTCACATTGGGGTTGAAGGAGCAGCGTCCTTTTCCAGATTCACACTTGGAGTCAATCACAAAAACTTGGTCCTTTATTATAGATACAATACAAAGACAGCAACAGTAAATAACTTTATATTTAACCAATTTGTTCTTTAGTAAGACAAAGCATCATTATAAAAAATGGGATTTCCATTTGTTTCCTTATGCTTCTTCAATTTACTTTATTAAGACTTTCTTGGTCTATATGAAGAAAACATCTAGAAATTGTAAGCAAACTTCAGCAGGTCAGAGTTCTCATCCTACTACCACGTCCATAAAGCTTATCCAGTAAGTTCTTCTCAAATGAATACCAGATTAAAAAAAAAAAAACCAAAAAAGAATATCAGCAAAACCCACCTAGGAACCAAGGATCATTGTAAACCAAACTAGATATATTGAAAATTAGCCAAAAGAAGAAAATTGTGCACAGAAAAATAATCTATACAAGGATTATATTTCCAAAATAATCAAGATATTTATAAAATATAAAACTTATGTTACCAGTTAATTTTATTATATAAGCATTATGTTAGATTCAACAAAGTTGAATTAATAATTTAGATAAAAATGTTTTTTACTCATTTATTTATTAGCAAAAATTTATTGAGTGTTTACTATATGCCAGGTACTAACAAAACTTTAGGAATACAGTAAATGAGATAGACAAAAATCTTTATCCTCAAGTACTTTATAATATAATGATGGAGCATATAAATATAAAACGAGTAAGTACAGAAAATATAGGATATGCTAGATGGTGCTCAGTGTTTAGGGGAAAAATTAAGCAGAAGATGGAACTTGAGAAACCAGGATTACAGGCAGTGATTCAATTTAAAATACGATGGTCAATGTAGCCTATTGGGGAGGGAATATTTTGTTGGTGTATTTACCTTTTTCTTAAAAGCTACTACTTTTGGCAAAAGCTACTACTAAAATTCAAAGACAAAATTTTTCACTTTTGTAGGTTGCATTAGATGATAGAAGATCTTAATTATCAAGCTAAGGTTTTTCAAAATTTTCCGGAAAGAAATTCAGGCTCAATATTTTTGAATATGGAAATGAAAGGATCAAAACACTGCTTTAAGATTAGGCCTTACTTTGGTGTTTTAAGAAGATTGAGAATGGCAGTTTTATTTTATTTTAATTTAATTTTTAAGATTTATTTATTTATTTATTGGAGAGCACAGAGAGAGAGAGAGAGAGAGAGAGAGAGAGAGAGAGTACAAGCAGGGGAGGGGCAGAGGAAGAAGCAGATTTCTTACTGAGCTGAGATGCTGATGTAGGGCTTCATCCCAGACTCTGGGATCATGATCTGAACTGAAGGCAGATGCTTAACCGACTGAGCCACCCAAGTGCCCCAAAAATGGCAGTTTTAAAAACAGACACTGGACTGAAGAAATAGATTTGCTTTCAATCGCAATACCCCAGGAAGTAGGTAATAATAATCTGACATGCCAGGATCTCAGGGATCATGGTAAGAGCAGTAAAAATGCAAGAGAAGTTGTAAAGCAACTTGAAAGATTGTTGCCCATTTCTATCCTTTTAAAAAGACTATTTTTACTCCTAGAATGAATATATTTTTGTTTTTTCCTCCCTACTTGGAAGGTTCTTCTTTCCTAGCTGTTTCTTCTTGTCATGTTCGAAGGTCCCTTTTTCTCCATCTTGCCATTAAATTAAGAGACCCTCAGGTCTCAACCATAGTCACACTTCTCTTTTCACACTATTCCCTCTCTGCATGATTAAACCCACCTATTGCTTGGGTTTCAGTTACTCTTATAAAACAATGACTCAAACATTAATATAGCCAACTGTATATTCAACTGCCTACTTGACATTTCTACTTGGATCTTTCAACAGCAAGTCAAACTCAAGAGAACAAAGTTCAGGCTTAAAATCTTAACTCAAACATGATTCTCTTTGTTGCATCTCAGCTCAATTCATGACAAATATATGACTAAAAAGGCCAAAAATAACAAACAAACAAATATCTGTATCACTGTAAGTTTTCTTTTATATAGCCAAATCCACCAATATCAACTATACTATCAACTATACTATTCTATACTTCAGGCCTATTTTTCTGTCTTTATTGCCACTCTCTTTCTTTCTTGAAAAATTACATCCACTCTCTAACTGATCTCACTATGGCCCTCTCATTCCCTCCCCACCTTAATTCAATTGTAACATAACACACAGGTAAAAATACAAGCCTCTCCATGCCATTTTCTGCTTAAGATCATTATAGTTGCTCCTCCTTTAAAACAGGATAAAGACCAACATCTTAAAGGTAGCTTACAAGTTCTGATATAATTTTGTTTCTGCCATTATTCTCATTAAATAAATACATATTTGTAGATTGGATCAGTGAGAGAAACAAGTAGGACCAGAAAGAGCAGGTGGTAAACAATTAGGAAAGAAGGTATAGCAAAATGTCTCATGGTTAGAGATGTCAATAAAGGTACTGAAAAATAGAGGGCATGACCAACATGTTCTAGATCGGTCTAGGAGAAAGGATGCTGATTAGAGGAGTCATTCTGGTCACTGAGGAATCTTGGTCACTAGGAAATAGTTTTAGTTTATGGATGGTAATGAAAGTCAGATCAGAAAGGCTTAATAATGACATGAAAAACAGGAATATAAAAGCTGGAAATATAGCCTACTGGTCTGAGAAGTTTTGTGATGAGTAAAAGAGAGAAAAAGAAAAAGTTGAAAGAAGTCACAGATCTGAGATAATGATTTTAAGGAAAAGAAACATCCTATTTTAAAAGAGGAAAGACAATAAATACAGGAGAAAGAAAACGAAGATAGTAAACAGAATAATGAAGGTTATTGATCAAAGAAATTTTTTGATAAGGAAAATCCACAACTTTTCCTCTGAGAAGAGGAAGGCTATGAAAGATGCATAAACAGAAAAGTTTGGTGACTAATTTGCTTCAAAAGCCTCCGGGAATAATTTGAATGCCTGTTGTATTCTTGGTCATTCAAAGATAAGGTTATCTGTTTGATGACTGACAGAGTCAGGGGCTTAAACGGTATTCAACTGCTGGAACCAATGTATGGAGACATCTGATAAAATCAACCAGAAATGAGATGTAGTAATATTCCAAGAATATGCAGCAAAATTCACCAATGATAGTTTTTAAATGAATGTTTTATTCATTATTTCAAGCCATTATTTCAAGTCATATTTCAAGTCATACTTGCGTTGCTTTATTTATTTTTTTTTAGGAACAGAAGACAGAGAATGAAGACGGTAGACAGAAGAGAAGTACAATGGTTAGGAATTGATGTAGCAAGGATTCATAGGCTCTTTGGATAGGCTCTGGAAAAGCTCTGACTCAGTCTCACAGAATAATGGAAGACTCCTAGGATATAATGAAAGTGTGTGATGTTCAAATGTGAAGTAGGTTCATAAAACATCTTCAGAGAACCAATGAATTGCTATTTGACAGGCAGCTAGAGGTGGTAGATAATGTCTCAAAAATAAAACTGAAAAATAAGTAATGACTGTGCCACCCTAATTTGGTTCCCTCTCAAACTGCTTTGAAATACAGGAAAAAGGCCATATCTTAGTACCAGCACATGGCGTTACCGGTAAGCTCTACCTCTGGTTATTACAAGATACAATGTTAGTGATGCATAAGAAGGAAAATTCCCTCAATATACAACTCTCTGTATCATGTGGTCATTTTATGCTCAGGGATCTTTTATCCTAAAGAAAACAAATACAGTAGAGGCTTGCTAGATTATGCATTCTATATTTATGTTATTATTTATATACCATAGATATATAAAAAATGATGTTACGGTGAAACGCTTTGACTTGAATCGACCATATACAAAGCTTAAAATTCATAACACTTTCATACTTAAATCGGCTCTTAAGATGTTCACATATTATTCAAAGAGATTAATTAATGGAAATGTTTCCCCCTTTGAAATATATCTTTTGAAGTGAGACTAAAGTATTTCATATTTAGTAAAGTGATTAAATTTTATTCCATGCTGGTTTTCCAAAGGAGATTATTTTTTGGACCGACTTTCCAATTAAGCCTCAAAGTGCATGGTGGGCAATTTGTACATGGGAAAATGATTTTATTTGAAATCTGTGCTCTGCAAACTGCTATGCTATTGTTGGCCTATACAGCGACTGCACAGCCCTCAGTGGAGAGTCTGACAGATTGCAGACGTCTGGGGCAGTAGTTTATTTAATCAATTGATCACAGGCATGTGGTTCTAATGACAAGCCCAATGCAGCCAAGTGTAGGCTTCCAAGAAGCATAGCTTTACTTTTATTTAAGAACTATAATATTTCATATCATCTTGAACCACTTGGAAATGCCTCATTTTGGGGTCAACTTATAATTACTCAGCTATTTTTAAGTGACATTTTATTTACCAAAAGATATGTGTGTATAAATAACATGTCTGAAAAAAATTAATAATAAAGTAATATAAAGAGAAGCATTGTTAATTATATTCGTACTTGAGTACATTAATCTCTGTGAAAGGAAAATAAACTTAATAAGGTGTATCAGTAGCAACATTTAATCTTTTTTACAGTTCTAATCTCTAAAATTGAATTGGCATTCTTTAGGAACTGGACATTCTAGATTTAAGTTGCATAAGGAAAACAAAGCCAGATAATTTGAAATAAGTTTTTTAAATGCTTCTATTTAGTAAAACAACATGTTTGATTAAAGGAAAGAGGAAAAACTCTTTTGGACTTTCCTTAGTCACAAATTACAAACTCAGATAAACACAGTTTTAAATATCAATGGTGAAGTTCAACCAACTTTTATTTGTCTATACATATCAGGTACATACTTAGTGTTTAGCAAATGTGTTTGTTCACAGAACCCCAAATCATTTTAACTAATGTAAGAATAAAGCTAGAAAAGTCTACTGCAGACTAATGTTGGTCTAAAATGAAAGCGTTATCTATTAATTGCAGAAAGTTCTTTTCAGCAAGGGCACTTGGGCTCCCTGCCTTATGTATCTTGTACAAGTATCCATAAAAGTTTACCAAATTTGAAAGTTAAATAAGAAATTACTCAAAGTAGCTTTAAGAAAGTGAGGTTATACTATAATATTTCTATAATGTGGAACAAATAGTATCAATACCTTCTTTTCTATACCACTTTTCTTTCTTTTATTGTTTGTAGCTTTTTTATTCAGAAATACATATATTTAGTTGAAGTTATACCATTTTTCTTTCTTTTATCATTTGTAGCTTTTTTATTCAGAAATATATATATTTAGTTGAAGGCAAAAGTCACAGTTCAAGTAACTCGGGGAACAGTAACCACATGAGATATATTTTGAGTTAAAAGGGCTTGAAACTTTCATTGACTACAACTTTTTTTTATTATGTTATGATTATGACTTTTTTAGATTCAAATACAGTTTTAGGAAATCTTTGACACTAACACCAAAACTAACAATGAAAAATTGTTACACTTACCTCTGATCTCCTCCCTCTATTCAAATAAGTACACACGGGGCTGAAAGCACCACTCCCACAAACATACAAGTGAGTGCGGTTGAAAGCCTGAATTACTCGGACGAAGTTCCCACAGCCATGCTGAAAGAACAAATGAATAAGCAGTTAGTAATACAGTGACATTTATTGCTATTTCTAAGTAGTACTCTCATACTTCACTATATATTTTCCTTCCTGCTCTCACTTTTTTGTTGTTGTTAGGAGATAACAAGAGAATAACACGGTTTATTCTATCGGTTTACTTCAGAAAGAAGGTAGTTCACCTTGGATAATGAGTAAAATGGTAGGTCACTCTCTTCTTTCAATATTTTGTATATTGTGTAAGTTTTTAAGTTCTGAAACTTTATGAACTTACTCTTTATCTGAGAAAGTTGAGAAATTGAAAAGTACACCAAATTATTTCTTCAAATTTTCCTCAAAACGTTACATATGTGCACACATGTTATATAAACATATTTTGAATGAAACAGTGCTTATACAAGGTCCATATCATCATTACTACACAATGGCAAACACTACTGGCTTTTATAGTTGGTGAATAAAACAGACTATATACGTGCCAGCATTGCGATGCAATCATTGTCTCTCTGGCCTTCATCCCCTAAAATACTTTCTTCCCCTGTTTTCTTTTTCACCTGCTCCTAGTCCCACCATTGGAAAAGGTGTCATTTGTTCACTCAATAAAATGAAAAATATCATTGTAATTATTAGTTGAGTCCAACCTTGCAGAACTATATAAACATGGTCATCACCGAAGGTAGATTTCTGACTGAATTAATCATTGCATGTTGTGTATCGCTAGGCTCACTATCTCTTGCCGACTACAAATTAAGCAAGCTTGAGATTGAATGTTGTTTCATCAGTCATTTTTTTCACAAAGAACATCATAAAAAAGATGTTAAAGGGGCGCCGGACTGCCTCAGTTGGTTAAGTGTCAGACTTCAGCTCAGGTCATGATCTCAGGGTCCTGAGATTGAGCCCCGCGTTGGGTTACCCGCTCAGCAGTGAGTCTACTTATTCCTCTCCCTCTGCCCTTCCCCCTGCTCATGATCTCTCTCTCTCAAATAAATAAAACCTTTAAAAAGATAAAAGATAAATAAAAATGATGTTATGAGGACAAATTTTTTTATTAATAGATATATTAAAAGGTAACAGTGGTTTTCCCATGGGTAGTCAGCATATATTTCTTTTTTTTCACTCTTCTAGGTACCATATTACTGAATTTTATAAGCACATTTATTATTTATATTATTAGGAAAGTAAAAAAAAACAACCAATTCTACTAAAGTAGAAGTTAACTTTTTTTTAGAAGTCAAGTTTAAAGTCAATATTATTTTATATTTTCTTATAATATTCTCCTTCTGTATTATTACTTGCCAGCAAATATATACTTATTTTTATATGTAGTAATTTTATACATATTTCTATTATAGATTTTATTATGAAACAATCAATCATTAGCTCTGTTGTTAAAGAAATTAATCCTTACAGACCAGACTATACACTTTATTTTCATTTTAAGACATCAAGAATTTTTGTTAAATATATAGTGTCACTAGATCTTGACTGTTTATAGGGGTACCTGGAAATTGACTACATAATTGCAGATGATAATGTGTTTCTCTGCAGAAAAAGAATAGATGAAGTATGGTGTTTATATAATACGTCTATGTTAAGGTTATCTGTGAGCAATGAGACTTGTGTTTATTTTTTTCACATCCAAGTTTAGTCATTCTGGGATTCTGTATACACTATTTTTCCATAAAAGACCTGATTTCATTTCTATTAATAACAGATTATATGTCATCTTGAGTTTTGTAGACAGTTTACTCTCATGAATTACTAGTATTGGTAAAAAGAAAGTCATCACTAATATGTTCTATATTCCAAATACAGATTATACTTGTTTCATATATATGTTTCTATCTCTCTATATATATTTTATATCTATTTATCATGGTCAATATTTGTTGGGAATTTATCATGAACTAGACTTTAGACTGATCATTTTACATATTTAACCTGTTTTACTTCCCAGGAGTTTTGATTTTTTACCTTTATAGCTCACATTTATTGAATACTTGGGCCATTTGGGCACTTCACATTAATTCAGTTTGGTACAACTCAACTCCTTTTAGAAAAACAGAGCTTAGAGCTTTTTTAGTTAATTTGCTTGAGGTCATTGAGTTAGAAATAGGTAAAAATGATTTTCAAGCACAAATGTGTCTAACATAGAATCCTGTACTTTTAATCACTTTATAATTTGTCACTGGGTGAAGAATCCATCGTGGGTAGAAGAGAGTTTTTCCAAGGTATTAATGTTTACAGAGCTCTTAATCCTTTCATATTAAGTATTTTTAATCCTCAAAGCAATGCTCCAATTAAAGTATTAGTCCCATTTTAGTGATGAGGAAATTGAGTTCCAAATAGGTTAAATGAAGTGCTCTAATTTTAATGAGTAACTGATCTGGGTCTTGAACCATGGCTACCCTCCAGCATCCAATTTTTGCAAAGAAAGGAGTGGATTCACCATCAGAAAGATTTCCAGACTACCTGATGATGCCCAGTGTGCCCCTCCAACCTTCCCCACAGAGAAAAATTCAAAGAAAAAAACAAATCAGTTAATTATTGAAAATTATTTTCTAGGTCCTTTCCATATTCATAGTTTTTGTTCACATTATTTCTGACTTAGACCACAGCAATCATATCAATGCTATCCACTAAATATTTACTGAACTTGTTCTATGTAAACACTGTATATGGTACCAGCAACAGTGAAATGAATAGATTCAATTTCTCCTTTCAGAGAAAGGAAACCATAATACATGAGGCTGTGCAGATGCTATATTAGAGTTATATTTTTTTCAAAAATTTGCTATAGGAGGAGAAAAGAGAGAATGAATAATGCTGACCTGTAAGGATTTGAAAGAGGGTGTCATTGGCGCAGGACCTGCAGAATAAGCTAGATACTTTGCCAGGCAAAAGCATAAACAAAGAGCTTTCAACAGAAAAAAAAAAAAAAAAAAAGAACATGAACATGAACAAAATAATGGAGGCATGACAGAGCAGGATTTACTTGGGAAGCAGTGCCTAGAGGGGATAGTGAATTACTATATGATGAAACCAGAGAGGCAATTAGAGCTGGTCTGTCATCATGTCATAGTCTTCAGATGGGCAGTAGATGGCGGGTTTAAGTGTACTATCAAAGCCCATTGACCTGGGTTCAAACTCTAGCTTAACCTTTGAGTCTGAACTTGAGACATTTACTTAGCTTCAATCTTTTTACCTGTAAACGGTGATGATAACATTTGTTGTGAATAATATACTAATAAAGCACTTGGAATTGTGTCTGGCACATAATGAATATGCACAGTGTCAGATATTGGATTGTTTCATATGTATTTTTGATTTCAATGGTCAGTAAAAGCCTGGTGAAATGGACAGGGCATTTGTCCTGAATTGAGCTTAGTACAGATCTTCTATGAAAGGTTTGGAGTGCGTCTTCAGTGAAGTTCAGTACTGTGGGTTTATTCTTTTTTAATTGCTTAGTTCTTTTTTGTATTTTTTTTAAGATTTTTTTTTTTTTTGACAGAGAGAGAGAGATCACAAGTAGGCTGAGAGGCAGGCAGAGAGATGGGGGGAAGCAGGTTCCCTGCTGAGCGGAGAGTCCCATGTGGGGCTCGATCCCAGGACCCTGAGATCATGACCTGAATCCAAGGCAGAGGTTTTAACCCACTGAGCCATACAGGCGCCCCTGCTTAGTTCTTTTTTAAAACTGTTTCCTGGTACAATGCTAAATGAAAAATCAAGCTGTTAACATTATGCAGAAAATAATACCATTTTATTTATATTCCTATAAATTTCAAACAATAAAGTACTGAAAAAATATACATCTAAGTTTTAAGTGATTACTTTTGGGTAGTGGAATTTGTTTTATTTACTTAATAGTAATATATCACTTACCGTGTGCGATGTACTATTCTAAGCTCTCTTCAAATATTAACTCATTAATCCTCATAACAACCCAATAAGGTAGAGACTATGAGAATGTCCATTATGCAGACAAGGAAACTCAAGCAGAGAGGTTAAGTTTCTAGGGTCAAAGAGCTCAGAAGAGATTGTTTTCTGTTGCTTTTTACGTGCTTTTCTAGGTCTTCAAAGATTTCTATATTGAACATGCATTTGTTATGTAATTTTTAACATAGATGTTTTTGAAAATATGTCCTGGAGCCCAGATGCATAAGGCTTTAAACATATTGACTCTTCGTGGCCCAGACTATGCAATGGGGAAAAAAAAAATCCTTATTCTTCTTGACCCATACTTCTTTGGCATGAGCAATAAATCAAGGTATTTTGATAAATATATTTCTAAAGAAAATATATTTTCTAGTAGTTTGGGATCCTTTGGTCACATAAATGGGGAAACTGATATTCCTCAACTAATAAATAAAGTTTGACATTGTATGCATGCAATACACATATGTTTAAATATATGTAATCCTGCTTAATTTTCCAACAATCTCTTACGGTATTTCCTTAGTGCATTCATTATGCCCTCTCTCATTGGATATGTTTGACAGCATGTGCTACTGTTTAAGTTCAATTTATTTATAGTATGAATAAAATATTAATATTTAGAAACAAATGGACATGGAGGAATGTGAATACAAAGAGGCAGAGAAGGAAATGGGAGGCAGGTTATAGTCTCTTTAGCTAAGCAGAAAATTAGTTACATTCCCACCATGATAATGTATTTTCTTTATAAACATTAGTTTATTATGATATATGATTACTGGGATCAAATTTTTGTTTATCTTGAATTATTTTCTAATAAGTGTTATTTTTTCTAACTTTAATTAAAATTTGGTACATTAAAAAATCTAAAGGAATAAGAGATGCTTGAGTCCATGCTGTATATTTTCTTTCAACAGATACAGTAGTATGGATTTTAACTGCCACTAGTTTATGTTTTGCTTAAGTAGATGATGAATATAATATTTAAAATCAAAATATTTTAATTTAACCAAAATGAAGTTCTAAAATATGTGCATAATGAATTTACTCCAAATATTATTAATTTAAAGACATTAATAAGGTCACCATCCACTGCGTCTTACCCCCAACTTCTGACAACCACTTGGAACAGATTCCCATGCTTGGTTTGAATTTTTTCAGATCTTGTTTAACTTTATTAAGTGCCTAGATACAGATCTGGGCAGAGAATAACAACACTACCCCGTACTTCCAATCAGTAAGGGGAGAGTTATAGTGACAAACACAGAGCAATATATGCCAGAGTGTTTCCAGTGTACAGCCTGGTAAGACTTTCCAGAGAAGTGACATCTTCACTGTCATTTGAGACGGTGAGTGGATGACTGAGGTTAAAAAGATGGGAAGATGATTGAATAAGGGAGTCACATGTACTTGGTGTCAAAAGCTGAAAAACGAAAAAAGTATAACTTATTTGAATTTCAGTATCATTGAAATAAAATAAAAAAGTTAATATAGACCCAATATAGTTGCCAACATATCTATCAAACCTTTCCTAAATATCTCAACTGCGGTGTTATTTTTCTTTGTCTTTTGTGGGTATCTTCAGCATTTATTGAATTCTTCCCAGTGAGATGGCGTGTTTTATCAGATAAGACAGTGGCCTCCCTTGCACTTGCTAGTAGGGCAGCTGTGGTAAATTCCTCACTCTCTTAGTGATTGGTTTTTTTTTTTTTTTTTGATCTTAAAAATGTGAATGGTGACCATAATGCCCACCTCGTAGCATTGCTGTGAGGATTAAAAGAAAGACTTAGAATGGTGCCCGGCCCATTCCATTAAATGTTGACTATTGTTATTTGATAGTTATTGCATATATGTCTCATCATCTCTAGTGTATTATAGACACTCTTAAAGATAGAGACTCCATTTTATTCACCTTTAGTTCCTTCACAAGAGATAAATGATTTGTATAAATTACAATTCTCCTGTTTTTAAATAAAATAGTAAATATAAGATGACATTTCTTCTAATGGAACTAAGAGATGCTTAACTACTAGGTGTCATTAAAGAATGTAATAACAATAACAACCATAACAATAACATAACCTTTCTCTACAACTGGCCTTTTTCTTGTGGCCTGATTAAAGGGCACTTCTCTATAAGTACTTCT
This sequence comes from Procyon lotor, assembly GCA_028646535.1. Taxonomy (NCBI): domain Eukaryota; kingdom Metazoa; phylum Chordata; class Mammalia; order Carnivora; family Procyonidae; genus Procyon; species Procyon lotor. The sequence continues at coordinate 69,841,819 of CM053614.1, read as the reverse complement.
CACATATATGAAATGAACTGGGTTTGTCAAACATTCTCTTCTCTTCATAGACAGAACAAGTATTTAGAAGAATTAGTTTGATTATTTCCCAGGACCCAACAATGTTTAGTCATACTAGAACAGAACCCTCCACCAGTTACTTCTGTTATGCATACTCACTGGCTGCATAGCAGAATTTAAAGATATCCACAAATGATATTACAGCATGATAAAACTATGGGAAAATGTAAGCATGTACTGAAGATTTCATCTAATGACTCTTAATTACAAGAAAGCAAATGAGAGAGCATTTCTATTTTGCCAAAGGGAGAAAGACATCAAATGACTTGGCTAAGATTTTTCAGAAAAGCAACCCAGATCTTTGGAAAGAGAATGTGCAATGATATCTAAATCCTACATATTCTATCTGTGGCACTTTGTATGAATGGGAAATGAAAATCTTTTTGAACAAAGAGGAAAAATAAATCCAGTAATTATAGCCACAGGATATTATTGTGGCAAAAGGCAAGACACGGTAGCATACACACCAGTGGGGCAAATCTCTACATTAAAGAATGAAAGAAAACATTTAAATTCATGCACAATTGTTGAAATAATAGCTTCATGAGACAAAAAAAGACTTCTCCACAACATTACACTTTCTAGTATTTGTTCCCTAGAAAATAAGCCTAATGTATTCTTTTGAGTGTTTCTTACACATTTTTCTGAATTTTTTCCCATAAACTATGGTCCAGCAGATCCCGTGGGAAGCAAATATGCCTCTGTAAGCTCCTTCCATCCATTTGAAAACTTCTCTTAAAAGGTGAAGTCTAAAACTGGAAACATGAGTCCTAGAACTGAGTCGCTCCTGATGAGCTCTCAATAACACCCTCCACTGAGACCCAGAGATACTAGATGACACAGTCTTCCATGGCCCTGTCTTGCGGCAGACCTTTTCAGAACCTCATCTCAGACGGTAAAGAGCCAATGAAAATAAAAGTTTAATTTTCACACTTCCTCTTTCCGCAAGGATTAGTCTTCTCCTTGAACCACCGTGATGAATCTCTGAAACCCTCACTATCAAATCTCAGTGAAGAGCCTTGGACTCTGAAATCAGCATTTCTTACCTCTACACTTATAATGAGTGCTTACTCAATTTTTTTCACACAAAGTCAAAGCTGTTATTTCTTATGACCTCAGAGGTGATTGTGTGTAGGTATGTGTACTAATACTAGTTTTTCTAACCAGCCACCATATTTCAACTTCATATCCACATAAGCACTTCCATGCTCCTTTGATCAATGTTCACTTCTCCAGCAAGATAATAAAGTTGAAGAGAATCAGACTGTCTATTTTGGTATACATTATGGCTATAGCAATAAACACTAGGCCAGACACATAATAGGGGCTCAATCTATATTGGTGGAACGAATGACTGAAAAAGTAAATAAATGCATAAAAAATTTTCTTTACCAAATTATTTGTGTAAAAATGGATACTTCTTTTTTTTTTTAAATGGGTACTTTTCATATACAGTTCCATTATGATAGTTTTCACGATTTGAGACAAGAAGGCAAAATGACATACATGCTTCGTTATAAAATTAACTAACGTGTTCATTAAAGATCGACTCGATGTATTCATCATATTTGAGAATAGTTTACTGTATCAGTTTCAGCAAGTTGTTTGCAGAAATCCACATAGATTTCTTTCTTAACTCTTTATATGGAATTCCACACAAGATATGCAATTTGTACAAATGTTGCACATTGAACATTTATTGATATTCACAGCTGCCTTGATTTTTGTTTCCGTGGTTATTTTTAACTAACAAAGATACCGGTAATCATTGGTGATGTATGCCTCTGGAATGTGCTGGCTCACCAGTACCCTTTTGCTGAGATCTTTCTTTGGAAAAGCCCATATGGGATCTGGGAGCTTCTCCAGACACTTGCATTATCATTATTTCAGTGGCCTGCTGAGAATTCTGCAGGTTGGACCCACTGGAACAGGGGTTATTACTGAAATCCATCGTGAAAAGTGTCAGAATGCAATAATGAAAGCAAGGCAAGAAGTTTTTACCCAGTCAGGAATTCCTAAGTTACAGTGTTTAAGAGTTCCGATTCCTTTGCAGTTACATTTTTTACCATGTCCAGCAGAGGATTTAAAATACCAACACCCTTTGTCTCACTCTTGGCTGCACTCAACGTACATGGATTCAAAGACCAAATATTTAAGTTTTGGAGCTTTTTTAGGCACTCACTGTGGGATCTTTGCCAGCCATCTTGCACTCTTCGACTTTGATTGTAGATGCCGGCCAGAAAACCTGCTCGGAAAGGAAAATAAAGGTTGCAAAATCTCACTTATACATGACAGCTCAGTGCTCTTCATCTACGTTATGCTAACATATTTCTTTAAGGCATTTCTATATTTCCATTTCATGAGTCTTTCAGTTTATAAACTCAAATTCATGAAAATTTAATTATTTTATTCTAATAATTGTTTTTACTTCTCCCATCAATTTTTCCTTTAACAAAAGACTTTCAATAATATGTGCCCATTCCCTAATGACATAATATTAAAATAAGGTCATTCATGTGTATAGTAAAATGTATATTTTCCTCCTCTTCATACTTTTCTCAACTGCTTATGTAACAATGAATTTATATTTATATTGCCATTTTGGTTTAATACGGTTTTTGGTAAACCACACAGCTAGACTGGTAGATTTATTTAAAACAGGCCCCTAGGTACTTCAACAGCTAAAATAACTTGGATTGAATCCAAGAGATCCCCTCTCTGAAATACTCAGCTAGTGTTCTAAGTCACTATAGCCTTGGGTCAATTCTGACAGTGATGATTTTTTTTTTAATTGTCAGCCATTGACTCTTGTTAAAATAATAAATTCAGAACTCTCCTTGTTGCAATAAACTTATAATTAATTTACTTTTATTTATTTACTCCAATGAAGGTCAATTTATGTCCTTCTTGTGAAACAGAATGATAAACATAGGTCATACTTTTTCACAGAACAGTGCACTTAATAATGGTTCTTTTTTTTTTTTTTTTAAGATTTTACTTACTTGACAGAGAGAAACACAGCGAGAGAGGGAACACAAGCAGAGGGAATGGTAGTGGGAGAAGCAGGCTTCCTGTCGAGCAGGAAGCCTGATGCGGGGCTCGATCCCAGGACCCTGAGATCATGACCTGAGCTGAAGGCAGATGCTTAATGACTGAGCCACCCAGGTGCCCCAATAATGGTTCTTTTTAAGGCCTTCGTGGATTATAGACAGATGACAAAGTATGTCATTTTCTAAAGGAAGATAATCTTCCTTTAATCATTTTTTCAGGCTATATTATATGCTTCTTTCTGTCTATCTTTCTATCTCTCTCTCTGTAAACACACACACACACACACACACACACACACACACACTTGTATGCAAACACATACACAGGAAGTATTTTCTCATTTAGTTCTAGGTTTTGAAGTGTTAAAATCTATGAAGCTAGTCAGTGAAAACTGAATTGATTATACTTTCAGTCCATGAAGTACTAATTTCCAATTATTTATTGATATATGGCTTGTATTTTTTATAGTCCTAATGGAATACACAATTTTTTCATTGTATTTGAAATTTTTAAAGAAAAAGGAACCTAACAAAGTCAACATGGCCCTCATAGAAGTGAAAAACTTACACTCAAAGGTTCTTGACTTATATTGTTAATATTCAAGGAAAGAATGTGATCTTTGCTGCCCACATATATCCGGTCCTGATCTTCATCCATTAATAATATCCTGTAGTCTAAAGGGTGGTGGGACAGGCTGAAGTATTCAGAGGTCTTGGTTTCACGAAGCTCTGAAATAGTGAACAACATAGTGAAAACAGAGTATCTTGGTTCCATGATTCTATTTCTTTAATGAAAATTATTTTATAGAAGTATTTACCAAAAAAGTTAAGATATATTTTCCTTCCTATGATAATAAATTAATTTTAAAGTAGAATTATGTTTGTGGTTATCTTTATTTATTGCTTCTATATTGAAGTAAAACATAAATAAATCAATAAAAGCAATGTTGAAGATTATGATACTATTTTATTGCAAAATTATTCACATTATGCAAGAATATCATCTCACTTTTATCACTGGCTATCAGCAGATCAAAACTAAAATAGATCAACCAAAAAAATAGATTAAATGAGCAGATTGAATAACAACAACAACAAAACAAAAAACAATGACAGTGTGATGTCTTCCTAGCTTCTCTTAATGTTTTATGGTTATAAGCAATACATTCATCATTTTAGGATTGGTATTTTCTGCTTGAAATATTTACCTTACTTCCTCAACATAATTCTAACTAGCTTGATATTTTTTCTATAAATTACTTGAAAACAAATCTACTCTTTGCTCATTATAACTCATCCAGAAGGCAATGCTGTTTAAATGACAGTCTGCTTATGTTTATATCAAAAAGTAAACCACAAATATTTAGATGACCTTAATGTTTAGATTTTCAGTATCTCAATGATCACTGACTCATGCTCATTTAACTTCTTATACATTATGCGTAAAATATGTGACCATATAGCTGAACTTTGAAGACAATGAATGCACCATGATAATTAAAAAATCAATAATCAGTATAGCACATTCAATTTTTTTTCCAGCCAAATGCTCCTTTTTACAATTTATGTCTTTCCCATTCAAATGGTTCAGTATTTCTTCGTTCTTGGGATTATGATCTTGCGAGAGTGACAAACTCCACAAAGGGGTTTGCTTCCATAATTTACTATTTCAAAGATGAATTATTTCTAAATTTTAGACCTTGAATCACATATAACTTCTAGAAATTCTCATAGGCTGTGGTGTGACTTAAACCAAAATTTGAAATGGTAAGAATTCTTATAGAAAGCCATATCCTATGGGCCATATCCTATATGCAAGGATGGAGAAGTCAGTAATTTAACCTATTTCCTGGGCATATCAGTTCAGAATGTTTGCCATTATATTCTTCAAGTAGTTCTATATTTAGCCAAGAATCTGAAAATGTCATGGGAGTAGCACAGTGATTATGAAGCCAGGTTGTGGTACCAAACTTCATGTGACATTGAACAAGTTACTTAATGTCTTTGGGCTTTAACTTTCTCATTTGCAAAAAGCAACAATATCACCTCTACCAAGAGTTTCCATGGAAATCAACTGAATTAATACATGTAAATATTAGAAATGACTGACAGAAAAAGTATTCAGTAAATTCTAATAATTACTTGTTAGTATTATCAAATTTGAATTACTATCAAAAAGACATGAAATTAGATAAATAGATATACATTTTTCCCCTTTTTCTTCTAATTTAAGGAACTAGATTTCTAAAATTACTAACACATAATCATAAAACATAGTCTCTGATATTTTGTCCACCCAATGACAGTAAAATGTAGAAGCGATTTTTTTTAATGTAGAAGTGGTAAAAATACTTCAGAAGAGTTTTAAGAAGTAAATCATGAGAGAAGACAGGAACAAAAGACACCGAAAGATGATTTAAACAACAGACTAAGATGACAGATCTGGAAATCGGAGATTTGAGATGCAGAGCGCTGTGTGGGGTGCTAACCTAGTTCTAAGTTCCTGGGCCTCAGTAGGCATCACAGACAGGTAACACGGTTGGCAGCTGTGGTGCCAGTGGTCCAGGAACTAGAACTGCTTCTTTCCTGAGGAAAGCAAGACAGAGCAGAGGAATGTCATTTAGGAAAAAAGTCAGCCCCTGCCAGACCAGAGATTATTGCTGAAATGGGGGGGGGGGGGGGAGAAAAAAAATCCAAGAGCTCAGAACGTGAGAGAGAATATAGTATCCAACAAATGTCACTCAAAGTTTGCAGAGACAAAGTCTGCCTTGATTTTGCCTAAAATTCAAGGTATTATGTAAAGCTTGCATTTCATCATATGGAAGAGACTGATGTGATGGTTGTAAGATTTTTCTATAAAAAACATCAGGAGAAAAGGATAGGTTGGGGTGAAGAATAGATGTTCAACACATACCTCTTCAGTAAATAACTCTCCAGTGAAATGCACAGACTAGAAAAGTAAAATATAACTGAATTCATAGCCTCTGGGTCCCAACCACCAGAGTGTGAATCTGAGCTCTGCCATTTCATTTCTATATATTCTTGCCAGGTGCCTTTATCCCTCTGCACTCTAGTGTCCTCATGTGTAAGGTCAGAATAATAATAATGGTACTCACCTTGTAGGGGTGTCGTGAGGTTTAAATTGTTGATATACATCAAGTGCTTGAAAGAGTACTCATCCCATAGTGACATGGGTTATATTATTATGACATGGGAAAAGAAATCAAGCTTCAACCAGCAAGGTAAGGACAATTCCTTACATGTGGAGGAAACATGGAGGACCAGATTGCCTGATTTTTATTTATTGATATATTGAATACTTCATTTTTTCACAGGTAGAATGTACTCAAATTATTTGAACAGGAGAGCAAAATAAGAAAGTCATTTCTAAGGAAAATAATTTGTTTGAGTGGCAGGATAATTTTAAAGTACGTGAGACTGGAAAGCCAAGAGATGAGGATATTCCAGATATGATGCTGATAGACACCTGATAAGCTAAAAATGGAAAGGAAAAGTTGATGTGCAGAATGCTTAAAGGAAAAGATTTGGAATGGATTTTATAGGAAGCTGGTCTAGGGTAGGTTTAAGGAAGCTGTAAGCCAAGAAAAGGAGAAATGAACATGCCTTTACTAGTTTTGGGGGATTTGAAAGGGAAATTTCTTTGGTAGAGAGATTGCTTGAGTGTTAACAGATTAAATTCAAATCAAAGCAGGTATGTCCCACAAACCTGTAAAATTAGAATATGACTTTGCCATCAGAAATATTAAGTCAGCAGGTAGAGTTTTTCCAATTCTTAGGGGTTACGTGACTCTCTGAGAGTCAACAGCTCTGAGGAAGCCCTGAGAAGAGGCTCTGAGGGGAGTAAATCTAAAGTGAAAAGCCAAACATAGAGATGCATTGATTGTTTCATCCAAAAGGAGCAGCTCTGTACTTGAAACTGAAAGGGAATCATGATATATAGGCAAGAGTGAGACACTGGGGTGGGAGTATACAATTGGAGTCAGACAGCCTTGAATTGAAATCCAAGCTTCATCACTTACTGAGTATATTATTTTAAGAAAGCTACCACATTTTGCCCAGCTACGAGTTCCTCATCTATATGTTATGCTAATACACAGTACATATGTTATGTTAATACACAGTAGCAGGTCAGGGTGTGCTCCTTTGAGCAGGAGACACTTTTGACCTTCCATCTAACAGAGAACTTTCCTTATCTTCCCTGTAGGCAGAGCCGGTTTGTACCTATCATCATTGTCCCACCTCATCCCTAGCCAGTGAGTGGCTTAAATGTGGCATGTGGTGAATTCTGGTCAATGAGAATTAAAGGGAAGCCTTCTGCAAGAGTACTGGAAGAGGTTTCTTTTGTCTTCAAGACTGGCACCAAAAAAAAAGAGATGATTTCATTTTCTGCCTCTCGACACGTATATGTGAGCGCTACGACATGTGCCGCAGTTGCTGCTTACCAGGCACTTTGCTAGCTGAGAATGTCAAGCAAAAAATTAGAAAAAAAAAACCTGGCTGAAGAAATGATTTTATCACTGGACCACTTTTGTTATATAAGATTAAAAAAAAAATCCATGCATTTTTTTAGGCATATTGAGGATTGCATTTCCTGTTATTGAAACCCTTCCTAGGGGCACCTGGGTGGCTCAGTTGGTTAAGCATCTGCCTTCAGCTCAGGTCATGATCCCAGGATCCTGAGATCCAGCCCCATGTAGGACTCTGCTCAGTGGGAGTCTTTTTTTCCCTGCCCCTCCCTGCCGCTCCCCGCCCCCCCCTCCCCCGCCGGCTTGTGTGCTCTCTCTCCCTAAAATAAATAAGTAAAAATCTTAAAAAAGAAAAGAAAAAGAAACCCTTCTTAACTGCCACGTCTTCCAAGTATTCACAGTCCCTACCTGCCACCTTCTCATTCTTTCTATCACGGTTTGTTTCATTCCAGTATTTTTTCAAATACTTTTTTCCTTTTCCCTTCTCTTCCTAACCTATACTGAAATAAAATCAAGAGAGTGAACTTAGCTGGGAAAACAGCCTCAACCGAATTTTACAAGTAACAAACAATGGCGGTTTTTCTCTTTATCTGTGTCATTAGAAAATAATCAATTTCTTGCATTAATTCAAATACCAGAGGGAGCAATAACCGCATTAACTAAAGACCTTTCTGGTTCAAGGATTTTATCTATTTTTCTGAGCCATAAAACTATCTTCAAATTTAATTACCTGCCGCCCATTGACAGTTGACAGCTGTTAACCAAGGAAGATTTACTTAGGAAGGCCCCTGCTAGAAATCTAGAAGCCAAGGTTATTTTGTTTAAATGCTATTTAAATTACTGTTAGTTAGCCGTACTTGAACTCTGGAGCTTGGGAAAAAACAAAACAAAACAAACTTTTTAGAATAAAGAGATGAGTTCAAAGCATTGAGGATTTTTATCTATAAAAAGAACGAAGAATCCATCATTTTGGTTTAATGCAGTTCCAACATAAGTCAAATGAATGATTTAATGATTTGGTCATAGTGAGAGAAAGTGATTGATTTAATGATTTGGATAGTGAGAGAAGGAAATCACTATTTTTGGTCTTTCATCTAAACAAGTCAAAGAAAGCACCGTCCTTTGATTTCCTTAAATCTTAACAATGATGTCATTGTTTTTATAAGTGTTAGAGGTACGACTAGCTGTTCCTCAGAACGTGCTCAACAGATTGTGAAGGAACTGTGGCTGAGAGTATGCAGTATTAGAAAATGCAATGCCTCACAAAGGGCAGTGTAGGTCTCTAAGTCCCTGGGAAAATCTCCTGGGAAACAGTATTTAAAAAAAAAATCCACATTATCGTAGAGTTCTATGATGGAAAATTACCGTAATGCCTTCCATGCCAATGTTCCCTGAGGGAAAATTTGCAGCACAATATGCTTACCTGAAATTCATGTATTGACATGGATTTTCCTTTGTAATAGAAACTACTATGAGCCTTGAGGATTTAACCAAGGTTGGGAGAACAATACATTCCCTAAAATATAAACCCTAGCAATATAAGCTTCTGGATTCACTTGAATATAGTCAATACATTGCTATAGCAATTACAACATAATTTATTATACAGTAATATATTCTGTCTATAAATAATACTATCTCTGACCACATAGGAACCAACTTTTGTTCTCTGTTGAACTAGTCAGAGATCTTAACATTTCTGTGGTGACTAAGTCAATAACAACAACTCATTCATGTGCTCAGAAATGTGATCTTGGTGGAGGGTGGAGAGTCCTTCTCTTTCGTGAACAATATATATTTGTTAAACTATTAAGTAGGGGAACTCATTCATTCAGAATACTGCATTATCTTTGGTCTTTTATAGATGACAAGTACAAGATTACTTGACTGAAAATCAATTCCCAGGGTCTCTCTATTAGAAGCATATGCTATGGTTACTTATTAATTATATTTAAAGTTCATGATGTGTTATTAACTTATGTATTCAGTACAAACATATTGAGCCCTCATCACAGCCAACTAGACACTGCTCAAATAGAGGACAAAAATATGAAGATCCCAGGCTCTCACAATTCCAAATCTTATCTTACATTCTGTTATTCTATTTGGCTAGTCCACCGTGACCTTCTCAACATAAACCTTAGCTGTCCCCCAGGCAGAATGCACATCTACAGATTTCAAAGTAAATCCTTAGAATATCTTTTACTTTAGAGCTATTGCTAGTGACAGGATAATTTCCTCTCCAGAATGTCTTATCTCAGAAGAATTTTAAGTAGAGCAGGCTTAAATGACCCATCCTTTCCCTGAATTTCACTGTTTTGAAACTGAGTTAGAAACTGAACTTCACCTGTCCCTTTAGGACAAACAGATAGAGACAAGAGCAGTCAAACTTTACCAGAATGAAAAGATAGCTCCTAATTCCTACAGCAAAGAGAAGTTAGAAGGCATGTTGCTAAAACCACATTTACTTAAAGACAATAGCCCCAAATAATCACCACTTGTGGACTTACCAGTAGGAGAAATGGTTCCAGGTGCTTTATAAACTTAATTGTCATTCAAAAGCTTTTGTGTTAGGCCTTAATATTATTCCTGTTCCACACAGAATGAAACTAAAATTCAGAGAATTTGAGCAATCTAATTGGTCACACAGTAATGAGTAAAAGAGGCTAGAGCCAGGATTCAAGGCAAGGTGAGTTCCTTAATCCATGAATTCAGGTGAATACCCTCATTTTTCAAATCAGACAGACTTTAACACTATTTGTTGGGCTTCTAGCATGTTCTCCCCGCACATTCGCAATTGTACCTGTGCAATATCAAATGTAGTACAAGAAATGCCTCTGACCCTCAAATTGTCTTTGCTAGCTTGAGGACCATGACAGGGGGTGAGGTGGAGGGGTGACCACACTCTGAACAACCTGAGAACGATAAAAAATTCTCAGGGATGACATTCTTACAAAACCATCATACCAAGTCTGAAAAAGGCTACTATGAAAGTGAGATGATAAGAGTCAAGCATAACTTCACATAAAGGTAAAAAGTTCTACTTCTCTGTGTTTTTTTTTTTTGCTGGATAGGCAAGATTAACTAAGTGGAAGCAAAATACCAAATGGATGAGAGAAGGAATAAGGGAAACAGTTCTATTCAGTGAGTAAGCCTGGCCAGGGATGGGTAACAGTGAACACAGACTTGTGTCTGAACACAGAGTTGTGTCAGAGGGAAAATTAGCCAATATCCTGAAGCCTTTAAGAAGGATGGTTATCATTCTAGTTTGGCCCAGATGGTACAGCTTGTGGCTGTTTTTCCAGCAAAATTATCTAGAGTGCCTCTTCTGTACTCTGAAAGGATTCATGGTTTGAATGTTAAATTATATGGTCACTCCACTTTTAAGACCCTTTTTCTTGTTTGCATGGCTTTCCATTACTTTTAGAACAACATCTAATATTCTTTGTGTCCTTACAATGATCTGATTTGAGATTACCTCACTAAAAATCTCAATCATCACTTTTTGCCTATATTCTTTGTGTTCTCACGCTTCTGACCTCCTTTTCACATTTTCTAACATGACTTTCTCCTTTCTGCCTCAGGGCCTTTGTACATGTTCTTCCTCCTGCTGACAGAATTCCTCCTGCCATTTTCTAACCCCCACTCATAACTCAAGCAGTAGTTTCGATGTAACTTAAATTGGATGCTTCATAAAGGCTTCCTTCATCCTCTAGATGAGGTCAAGTCTCAGGTCTGTTGATATTTGCTCAATTTCCCTTTGTGGTTTTCTCTTAAAGACTGCCTGGAAGATCACTTAAAATGTTCTAAAATACCATGGAGTGGAGAGTGGGGGAACTACACTCTACGACTTGCTAAGACCATCTCTGCATTCTGTACAGTTTTACAGCTGAAATTGCTTCTGAATACAAGACAGATTTCTTTGTCCATTCACATTCTACCCTTTTCCTTCTATACTAAGTCTTAGGATCTTTTAATCTTGATGATTTAAAAATTATGAGAATGAGGAGTGCCTAGTCAGTTAAGTGTCTGACTCTTGATTTTGGCTCAGGTCATGATCTCAGGTTTGTGTGATCGAGCCCTGAACCAGGCTCCACGCTGGGCATGGAACCTGCTTGAGATTCTCTCCTTCCCTCTCTCTATCTGCCTCTCTCCCTCCCCTCTCTCCAAAAACAAAACAAAACAAAACCCAAACTCTCTTCCCTCCCCCTCTGCTTCTCCCTCCACTCATGCTCTCTCTCTAAAAAAAACAAAAACAAAAAAATTTTTGAGCATGAGCCAATAAAGTGAGAAAAATGCTATCAAAATTTCAAAAATCCAGGCTTACATGATTATAATTTATTCCTATTAAAAGGTAAGGTGTATAAGGGGAAGAAGGTGGGATCATTTTTGGAACTAGCCAACTGGGACTGAAGTTCTAGCCTCACCATTTGTTGATACAGAGTTTGATTGGCCCTCCTTCCCCCAGTCACTCCCTTCTACCCACCCCAATCTTGGCTCTAATATCTACAAAATAAAGGGAAGAATGAGATTATAAATGAGAATGATCTCTAATGTTTCCTGCTGCAATAAAAATGTCCATGAAAATAATTCCTTTTCCACTGTTTACAAGTATTACCTACTGTTGTAGAATATCTGTAAAGCGAATGTAATCTTTCCCATTACTATAAATCTCACAGGAAAAAATGTTAAATTTAAAAACGTATCTTAGAAATATGACCAAAGAAATACAACTGTGTTTTTTCTGGAAAAATGAAGCTAACCCAAAACTAAGGCGTTCTTTTCCCCTACCTAAAGCATATTCGATTTGTGTTGTGCACTGCAATCAACTGGGGCATGACAAACTCTGACTTTCCTTCTCTAAGCTCACTTGGGAGACAAGAAAGCACACTTCAAGGATGTTAGGTGTCAATCTCTGGCTCCTTATATAGGAAATGGTGGCTAGATTCTATCTCAGGGTATGAAGGATATACAATTGGGAAATAGCAAAGATGTCTCTGAACTGGAAGGAAGTAACTTCTGGAAAGTAGAACCAAATCTCTGAATCCATTGTTAAGCTGCAGAGGACAGCAGGGATGAGCTGAGCCATCATTATCATCACTGGTGTTCCTACCGTCAGGAAGGCCTCAAATTTCAGAGTGCCCACTTGAGATGTAAACAAGGGAGATAATTTGTGGAGGAGGAAACATTTCATCTGACACCTCCTTTCTGCAACTCTTGACACTTCTGGAAGAGCTGCCTTGGGGCAAGGTATTCAAAACCATCAGTACAAGGCAGTTAGCAAAACAAAAGCAGAAATGTAACAACAGAAAGCCAAAAACAAAACAAAACAGAAAACAAGTAAGGGGGCTATAATAACAATTGGAGAATGGTATAAATGAGTATCTCTACCAAATATAATATTATGCTTTTATTACGGTTATATATGTAGAGATTTGGAGATGTGGAAAATATTTTTCATGCTATCAAGTTTTAAGAGCAGGCTATAATCAATATGAAAACAACTGTTAAAAATTATTCACAGAAAATAAGAGTAAGAGGAACTATTTTAAAATATTAGCGCTAAAAATCTTTTAATGGTGAGACAGAAATTTAAAGACAAGAAGACAATTCCTCAAACCAACATGTGTATAATGGGCAGGGTGGGAAGAGCTGACATGGTTTATCATACCAGCAAAATCCCAGAGCACACAGAATGCAATAGACGCAACTCCTCCATGATAATCCCCAAGGTGACCACACTGGATCCATTATATGGAAAGATTCTTACAGAAGCATTTAACACTTGTCTATCACAAAATTTGAACTGGTTATTGGTTTTCCATAGTTTGAAACAAAACCTCCTTGGGATACCTTGTAGCTTCCACTGGGAACTTCCACTCAACACCCTTGATTGTAGCGAGAGTGGTGGGAGATTCCATGTGCTGGGTGAGGTCTCTTGTCACTTCTCACCCCCACAAAGTTCTGTAACCTTCATGCCACAGTTCTCTATGACACAAAGCTTACCTTTGATAGCATATAGTAGGCTCTACACAGAATTAAAATATTCCTTGCGGTGTATATTTATTCAGTTATCCAATAGGTAGTATACAAGCCAGGGCTAGGTAAAAAGATAAACATTCTTGGTCTCTCTCCTCAAAGTGGATATTGCAGAATGGAGGGACACAAACAACTACAGCATGAGACAGTGACTCAGGGGGCACTTGAGTGGCTTAGTTGGTTAAGCATGGGTCTCTGGGTTTTGATTTAGGTCACGACCTCAGGGTGGTAAGATGGAGCCCCCTCCACCATTGGGCTCTGTGCTCAGCACAGAGTCTGCTTGAGATTCTCTCTCTCTCCCTCTCCCTCTGTCCCTCCTGCTAGTGCTCTCTCTCTCTCTAAAATAAATAAAGAAACCTTAAAAAAAAAAAAAAAGATGACTCAGGAAATTAAGGGAAACTGAAGGAAGGTTAAGGCTTCCCGGAAATAACAAGGAAATCTCAAACAGAAGGAAATGCTTGACCTTATGTCTTCATTCAACAAATACTAGTTGAGCCACTTTATCAAACTAATAATCACAGTGATAAATGCCAACATTTACCAAATGCCAACAAAGTGTGGTAAAAGACAGGATAAGTGTTTCAGGCAGCTGCTTTACGTCAGGAGTCAGAGAAAGCCTCTGCAGCCAAGTGTCACATAAGCTGTGACCTGAGGAATAAATATGGGTTAATAAAGAAACATTTTCCAGGGAGTGGAAAGAACTTAAATAGAAACCCTGAGATGGGAGATTCAAGGATAATGAGAAGTTTTTGGAGTTGATAAAGAGTAAGATTTGAGCAGGCTCTGTCAAGCAGAAGTAAGGAGCCAACCAACATGCAAAAAAGCAAACTTCTTGGATGTCACACAAGCAACAGGCAATGAGGCAAACTCCTTGGGTATCAAACCAAAGTGGTTGATTTTTCCAAAGTCGCTGAAGGTGTCAGTGGGGGAAAAAAAATCCGAGCAAGTGCAGGACACGATCACTTACAAGTTTGTTAGATAAATTCTGCTACTAAAGAGTTCTCAAGGGCAAGATTATTTTATGATGCAATATTGAGCGTGTAAAGTGGAACAAAAATATTTGTAGAACAAAAATATTTGCATAACTAAGGTATAAGATATCCGCATCGAAATACATACGCATAGACAAAAGTCTTGGAAAATATTCAACCTGTTAACATTCTTCTTCAGGATGTACTCAGTTAAAAATAAGAGTCTTATAGTACTAAGGGCTCTGTTTAACCTTGTGTCAGTTTAAAGAAATATAATTACTCTTTAATCCAGTGTCAGGCAGTGCAAACTCTCTCTACAGACCTTTCGGATTTAAATATGTTCTCATACAGGAATCTGGAGTCACTTCACCTAACTAAATGCTGTGCTGCACAAAGAAAGAAATAGCAGATATCACAAACTGGAAAACGGCTGTATATTGCCAAAATTTTTTGAGCTCTAGATTCTTTCAGGATGGACCACCCACAACTTTTAGTAAGACAGACACAGACAAACTATTTGGATTTTAATAACCCAGCACCCCCACCAACCAAAATTCTTGAACTCAGCTTTCACTTGATTCTGCATTCTTAAACCCATTTTCATTTGCACACAGAAGAATATCATAAACTGTATACAGCAAACACTCAAATCTAAGGAACCAGGCTTCACGAACAAAAAAATAAAGAGATGTTTTCCGAAAGAGACAGCTATTTTATCTAAACATTATTTAATTCAGTGTGACTCATTGTTTAGCCAAGTTACTGCATTTGGCTTCAAAACAAAGAAACAAGTTGGAGAAGTGTAGGGGACAGTAGAGACATGTTCATTTCTCTTTAAACACATTCACCAGTCATTCAGTGCCAAGCCTCCTTTTCTCCTTTCTTCTGGTATCTCTCTCCCCTGACATTGTCTAAAATACAAGGTCAGTGACTCTCAGTGCTCAGCTGCTGGAGAAGAGATTTAAAGGGAGTCCTTGGGAGTGTGCCTCTACATAGTAATAGAGCTCCCCTTTGATTCTTTTCAAGAGAAACACAAAGGATCCGACCACATTTCCTGCAGCTTTGAAAACCCTAAGACTCATCATGTATACAATGGCTTGCATATACAATACGCAACACATTTCTTTTTTCTTCATCCTAGACCTGGAAACCATTTGCTCCCAAATTTCACATGACGGTATTCTGAGATGGAGTGGGTGTGGCATCATTCAATCTTTCAAAAGAGAAGATCACTGTTGGCACTTTTCTGCTTTTGCTCTGGAAACAAAATATTTATCATTCCCGGAGGCACTTCAAGGAGAATAGCAGAATATGGAATATTCTGAATATCAAAGTGTATGTATTTTACAAAATGCTATGGCCTCCAAGAGGTAAGCATTAGGCAAGACTGTCTCTTTAATTTTCAGGGTACAAGTAAAATCTCTTTGTGGAAATAAGGCACACTTAAAAGAGGAACTGACAAGCTATGGGAAACCAAAAGTTTGACCTCAGTATTAACAGCTCACAGTTGTCTTTTTAACATGGAGGGAAGTTTCATTCCACTGATTTATAGCCAGTGTTTCTCCTGAATTTCAAAGAGCAAAACATATTTTACTAGACAAAGCGACAGGTGCAGATAGTTGGGATGGTGTTATTTGAGGGATTTCACATTACACAGTTCAAGTGACTTAGCAAGATTAAGTCAAACAAGCCACTTTGTGCCCTAAAACCAAAAGAGTGGATAAACAGGTTTCTTGTTAAGCATTTGCCTTTGGTTTTTCTTCATCAAAGAGACATATAGGTTGTACCTCTATAATTTTAAAGCTTTGCAAGTTTTATTACTCATAAATAATGAATGCAAGAATAACCAAGACTGTCTTTTAACATTCAAGTGGAAAATTAATTCAAGTTAGTACAATTCAGGTCCAAAAATCATAATAACGTAATTCACAGAGATAATTAAAATGAAACTCTTTTTTTTTTAATTTTTGTTTTTAATCTAATGTATGCCTGGAATAAAGTCTGATGTTCAAAGACAGAGATCTATGCTCAAATCTTGGCACTGCATCTGTCTAGTTATGGGGCTTTGGGGAAGTTATTTAAATATTAGTGCCCAAGTACTCCCACCTGAATGAAGGAAGTAATATCTATCTCATGGGATGATTACACTAATAGAAAGAGAAAAATGTGTGAAGCACTTCAGGCATAGTAGCTCTCACTCTGGTCTCCATGCCAAGATGAAAGTTTCGGTTTTTAACAGGTTATTTGTACATTGTCTTAGGTTTAGACCATTACTTTGCAATCGTTTTCTTAGCTAATCTTGCTAAATCACATCTGTGAATTAATGTCTAATTTGTATTGAAGTTTAATTTTTGTACCAACTAAAGAGTTAGGATGTTTCCAATACTAGCAAAAATAATTCTCAAATTCCATCACAAAAGCAAATGATTTTTTAAAAATACAACTTTTCTTCATCTTTTTCCAGTCTGCCTCTCTTAAGTTACCACTCATGCTACCTTCCACCTATTGAGAATATATGAAGTACCTATTAATTTACTAAAAAAGTTTACACTGTCTTATTTTTTTTATTAACATATAATGTATCATTTGCCCCGGGTACATGTCTGAATCATCAGGCTTACACATATCATAGCACTTACCATAGCACATACACTGTCTTATTTAATCTTCACAGAATCCTACTAACTAGGCTCTACTGTCTTCTGCATTAAATATGAAAAAATTGTGGATGAAGCTTGGGTAATTTTCCCTACTTCTGGATGTAAGTCTGTGTGTCCCACAGTCCATGGTTCCTAGCCCTTCATGGAGGATGAGAACACACTCGGCTGGAGGACTTGGTCTCCTTCACTTTTCTCTGGATAGAGCAGTGGTTTTCAAATTTCCATATACAAATTGTAATGTTGTGTAATGTGTAAATTGCTTATTAAAAGTAAAAATTCATGGAGTACAAATAGTTCCTTCCAGAAATACTTATTCAGAGAGTCTTCTCAGATCTCTCTGTTGAATACACCAAACCTGTGGTAGTACCAGGGTGACTGACAAGGAGATTAATCAAGATCTTCCCAAGGTTGCCTCCTTCTTACAATTTAGATCTTAACCGGCACCTAGTCAAGGCATATCTGTGCTCATTTTACCTAAAGTATGCCCTCCCAGGGGTGCCTGGGTGGCTCAGTTAGTTAAGTGTCTGATTTGGGGACAGGTTATGGTCTCAGGTCCTGGGATTGAGCCCTGCACTGGGCTCCCAACTTAGCAGGGAGTCTCCTTCTCCCTCTCCTTCTCCCTCTGCCCCTTCCCCTGCTCATTCTCTCTCCATCTCTCTCTCAAATAAATAAAGCTTAAAAAAAAAAAAAAAAAAAGAATGCCCCTCCGTATTATTCTCTATGTCACAGTTCTATTTATTATCTTCAAGTGCTTTAAATTTTTTCTGGCCTTAAGCCTCAAATTTATTTTAAATATTATGCTGTTTGGGATAGAATTAATATCAATATGTGACTAGAATTGGTTTTGGAATCTATGCATTTACATGTGAATTTTTGACAATGACTTTTTAAAACATCATCTCACAAAGAACTCCAGATCTTCCAAAAGATAAAATTGTTTTTCTTCCCAAAACATTTGTTGTGAAAATTACAGATAATTTATATTTTGGCCTAATTTTCCTCTTTCCACAAAGAATTTGGAGAGTCTCAAATATGCATGAAATGGAAACACTGGTGCAAAAAAGCTCTCTCCTCAGTTTTTGGTAAAGAAGATCCCTAACTGATATATAAATAAGATCCAAAAAATAATGAACAAACTACTCATTTGAGATTCAAAATTGATTTTTCCTTTAAAAGAAACCATTGTTATAAGTGGGACTGAGGTCCACAGTTCTTCCTTGCAAAAAAAAAGCCTCTCTAATTATCATGTTAATATTACTAATAATGATATCTAAGCAAATATATGTCCGATATTATTTCTAAGATTTTACATAAATGATCATTTATCTTCATTATGGTCCTGCAAAGTCTGTAGTGGTCCCAAGTGCGGTCAGGTGTCAGTTTAAATACCCCTCTTGCCACATCTTGTGTTATCTAACAAAATTACTTAATTCTTTGGGGCCTAAGTTTACTTATCTGTAAAATGGGGATGATGAAATCATATATCTAATGGGTTTGTTAGGACAAATTAATATAGTAAGTAGTAGTTAGAACAGTTACAGGCACATTATATGGCTCATAATATAGTAGCTGTTCTCATTTTCTTATTTTCAGGGAATAATAGCAATATCCTCCAGGAAGGTCAAACATGTTTCTCCAGGCGACACAATGAAAAATGACCAAAGGGAGAAAACTGAAACTAGGTCTTTCTGTCCCTAGAGCCACTGTCCTTTACAACTCGCCACACCATCTTTCTACATTGTCAGAACACCACCCCACGAACTCTACCTGACTGCCAAGGGAACAAGTCTTTTTAAGGAAATGCATACAAAGCGCTAATTGAGCACATCACTGCAATAATTTTCAAGATCTATAATACATATATTATAGCCACCATGAAAATATCACTTTAAACCTCTGTATTTGTTTTGTAAAAACATCTTTCTCTTTGTCAAAGCATTTAATTCCCTACATACTTAAGGAGCAGAACTCACCAAATGAAATCAGAAACTCAACAACGTATCAGTGAGAAATTGTTCTTGTTCAGTCTTGGGTTTCTGAACCCTGCCTATCCAACATCTCCCACTTCACTGTTCACAAAGCACAGATGTACGACTCAACTTTTTACTCCCAGTCCATAAAAGGTTTCTGCATCACAACTGTTCCCTCACACAAACTGGAAACTATTGTGAAGCGAAAAATGTCAGGAAGTTTAAAAATGGGAAACAAAAAGTAATCATCCCTGCAGGTACTAAAAATTGGAAAACATCCTTTAGGGCATCTTTAACTTTTTTAAAACATATGCTTCCTGAGTCTTCTTAGTTGGACATCACTAAACTTACTGCTATTGCAAATACCAAAAAACTGAAAAATCAATCATGTCTCCTAGTGACCTACAGTCTTCAAGAGGAGATATAGTATGTACATGGTAATATTAATACAAGGCAGTAGAAAATAACTGTCTTTAAAGACAGGCACAGAATGACACAGGCATCTATCATCCAACCTCTAAACCAGGATATCATTCTCAATTCCTCCCTCACAGCCAATCAATTAATTGCCAAGTGTGTTGATTTACCTCTAAAATACCTCTTGAGTCTGTCCTTTCTTCTCTATCCCAATTATCAGTCTTTAATTCTACACACTTGTCATGTCATCTCTGACTGGATAATAGCATGAAATAGATAATTTCTCTTCTTGTCATTAGTCTCATCCCTTCTTCAAATATTTACTGAATGTTGGGAAAACATGGGCATTATGAGGCATTCTGCATTCCGGGGGCTAGGGATACAATGACTGTGACCCTAACCTACAAATCAAGTGGAATTCTCACTTCAGTTTCATGTGTCCACTTGAGTTAACAACCATCCAAAAGTTAAGCATAATCACATCTTTTACACACACAGCACTCCTGTCCCACTTTAAGTCTATTCAGTGACCTCCTATTTCCTAACCTGATTGTTCTGATCTTGTTAGAAGCTGTGGGGCACTTTAAGAATCTGGCAAATCTTAGGGACTTTCTTTTTCTCAAAAATTTCATATGTGATTATAGTCATAAAATATTGTACCCAACTTCAGGATGTCACTGATACCTCGGAATTCATTCAAATACCTCATTTTCAATGAGGAGGCTCCAGGCACCCAGGTTATGAATGTCCCATCTAAAGGGAAAATTCCATGCCTACAAGTTTGCTAAGTAAGGCTTTTATAACTTAACCTTTTCTCGCTTCCTCAGCCTAAATAGCTGGTAATTTCTCCTTGATCTTTTTGTTTCGCAGTCGAGCTACCTGTAATGTCTGACCAAAAAAATCTTACTACCTTATGCTTCCCAACTATGTTCATATTAGTCTTCTTTGTCTTATCTGCCTGGCTAAATTTTCCATGTTGTTAAGGCTTAACTAATCATATAATTTCTATAAAGTCTTTCCCAATTCTCACTTTCTCTTGAGAGAAATGAGAATAATGACTTACCTTTACTGACAACTTAGGATTTTACTGGCACTGAGATGTGTTTTAATTACCTATATTTAATCCCTGTACCATGAGATCTATATATCATATTCCATGTCTTATAAAGAAACTGTTGTTAGAGGAGTTAAATATGGGCTGATCCACTATAGCTATGAAGTGGTAGAGTCAGGACTGAAATCCAGAATCTATGAAAACTTGACTCTAAAGTTCTTTCCATTGTAATACTTTGAGTACACATCTATTCTTACACATATTAGCCTAACCAGACTCATTTGTACCACAAATCTAGGCGCTTCTCAAAATTTTTATTATTTCTTTTAGAAACTTCCAGAATGCCATAGACTGGCAAACTGTACCTATTCAGTGAAAATTGTTTGAATTGACTTGAAAAGTCCTTAAATTCTCATCCTAAATTGGAAGAGGGGAGGAAGAAGAGAAGAAAAAGGATTATTTGTCCCAGCAGGTGGTGTTACCTGACTTAGAGTATTTGTCATTTACCAGCCAGGGAATTTGAGGAGAGAGTGCTATAGACTAATCCTTTTCAAATGATCAGTGGTGAAGGACAAGTGCTTTCATTTCCTTTAAATAATTTTTTTTAACATATAATAAAAGTGAATTTCTAGGCAAATGAAAATTAACAACAACTCCGCCATACAAAATAAAAGCCGAGATGTTTTCACATTAGATTCAGCAGACAATAATCTGTCAAATGGCTACACTATTATTTTCTGTATTTACCACCTTGTGGACTGGTAATAACTGTTGGCATTCTCCGTCAGTTATGGAGGACCACACCTGAATAGCATTGGTACAAACAATTTTTTTTTTCCTTTTCTAAAAGTAGTAAGAGAAAATTCACTTGGCATTCTCATTTTGCTTGTGCAACAATTAGGACAAACAATGAATGAGTCAACAATGTATTCTGTCAACAAGGCTCCCAGTACTGAACAATCTACACAGGGCTCACTGAAGCAGCAGGCCTCAGATCTACTCTTGCTACCAACAGCCAGGTGGCATTGTGGAAGGCATTTACTAGAAAGAGAATCAGTAGCAGACAAACAACAATCATGTTCTTATAACCAGCTTTTTACTCTTACACATATCATCTAACTCAGCCTTAGTTTTTGCATCTGTAAATAAAAGAGTTGAGCCAAATAATAAGGTCCTTTCTAGCACTGGTCTTTTCCAACTTTTAGACTTTGTAAAACACCTCTACCCTAACCTAAACTGAATTCTTTCTAATTTAATCTATAATATGCTTTTTCTTCTTGACCAGTATTATTTCCACTGCTACACATGCAACTAATCCTAGCGTCTAAGAAGTAGTTACAAAATTTCTGAACAATGCTCGAGCACGTGTACTTAACTAAATTTCAATTTGTATATTTCTAGTTCCCTCTGATTTGATAATGAGAATAAAAAACATAACTAAAGTTTGGGAAAATAAAAAACATATCAAGTAATATTTTGGATTTTGACTGGAACTATGCCCCCTATTTAGTCCCATAACTTAACTTGAAGTTCTAATTTTTGACCTTAGGAAGTCATATATTCTCTCTCTTTTTTTTTTAGGAAGTCATATATTCTCTTGATTAAAATCCTCCATCTATAAAGAGATCCTTTTCCCTATCTAGTACACACTTGTGCCCTAAGTCAGGCAACTTAAAAATTATTATTTATTAGGTGATAACTTTACTACCTTTATGTATCCATAGCCTAGACATAGACGAGCATTCAAGGTCAGGTCATGGGTCGCTGTCAAATGATTTTTCTCTTAATACATTAAAAAAAAAAGATAGTCTCCATTAGTTAAGTCTAAAACAACTTCTTAGTCCCAACCTTTTTACACTTCTTGATGTTTTATTCATCAAAGGATTTCCACTCTCTTTATTCCTCTGGTAAGTATATTTAGAAAATAGGCAAAATACTCCAAAGTCCAAATTTTTTTTTCAAATCAAACTTCTTTCTTATCAGCCTTTTCTTTTTTTTTTTTTTTTTGTTATTCAGAAGTTTATTGGAAAGAGCAATTCTTTTATGATCTCTTACTTTATCATTTCTTTCTTACAGATCATTTCACATCCTATGTAGTTTGTAGAATGTAGTCCTTTTCATCCCATGATTTCCTTTCATTTTATTTAATCTACGATGGATCTATTCATGATGATATTGTTGCAGAATCTAGATCAATGAATTCTTTTTCTGACTCTGTAATCCCTCTTGAAACTGACCACAATCTCTTGCCCAAGAGATGATAAGATCACTTCAGCACTGTACCATTACTATGTTTTACAGCAACACGTTTCCTAAACTAAAAAGTTCTACTGCATCTTTAACTCAGCATTTGAATGTCATACAAAACACAATTTTGCAGATAAGTTTCCAAATTTAGCCTTAAGAATGTCTATCTAATTCCACCATGAGGAGATAATTGCTTAATCCCCTATGGTTACTATTCTCCATGAAAAATAATACAGGAATGTTTATTTAGCCTTTATTTTAGGTCATTTACAAACAGCTTTTCTACCTAAAATTTCAAACCAGAGAAGCAGCAAGACTAAGTTTTACTAATGGTGGCAATTAAAGAACCTCTGATGCTTTTGCTGAATAGACACAGTCAAAGAAAAATTTTTATTGCTGAAAAATACTTTTCCCTGATTCTAAAGCCTTAATATATTTTTCAAATTTATTTGAAATAAATTGACTTTTAATTGACATGTTATTTATTTGAAATAACATGGCTACATGTTACTTTTATCAAGGTCTCTACTCCCTGTATAATAAAAAACTGCATGCCTGAAAATACATTTTCTTAAAAGGGGATGTTGCTGAATATAGTGGATAATAATGTGCCTTTTCATAATAGTTCTGCAAAGAAAAAGAAAATAAATACTATAGATGAGGGTATAGAGTAATAGATACTCTCAATTTCAATTGGTACAAATATAAATTTGTACATTGTTTCTGAAAGACAGTTCAATCATAGATTGAGATGTTAGACAATAATTCCCTTAGAGGATAATAGGATAGACTACCTTCATGGCCTTGGAATAGGTAGATTTGTTAAAAAGGGCTAACAAGGGGCGCCTGGGTGGCTCAGTGGGTTAAAGCCTCTGCCTTCGGCTCAGGTCGTGATCTCAGGGTCCTGGGATCGAGCCCCACATCGGGCTCTCTGCTCGGCAGGGAGCCTGCTTCCCCCTCTCTCTCTGCCTGCCTCTCTGCCTACTTGTGATCTCCCTCTCTGTCAAATAAATAAAATCTTTAAAAAAAAAAAAAAAAAAAAGGGCTAACAAGTATAAACCAAAAGAAAAGAACAATGAATTAGAATACATTAAATTTGGAATCTCCATTTATGCAACCACAAGTCTGCTAAAAAAAAAGCCCAATGTAAGAATATTTGTAAAGTCTTATAACCTACACAGGGCTAATATCCAGAATGTATAAATAACTCCTGAAAAGCAGTAGGAAAAATATAATCTAAAATAAAATGTGCAATGTCTTTGAAATAACTGCCCTAGAATGTATCCAAGTAAATAACAAATATTTGAAAAAGTGTCCAAAATCATTAGTCATGCAGAGAATAGAAATTAAAACTATGAGATACCACAGTATACCATTAGCTAAATCTTTTGTCTTATTAAAAAAAAATTTAAAGACAGTAATTTCCAAGATTTGGCAAGGATATAGAACAGATGGAATTTCCATCTACTTCTGGAAGGAATATAACTTTGTAATAACCATTCTGGAAAAAAATTTGGCTTTATCTGCCCCATCTGAACATACGCATACTATATGACCCAGCAATTCAATTCTTAGATATGTGCCAAAACACATGTATATGAATGTCGCAGCAGCTTTATTCACGATAGCCTCAAACTGGAAAAGACATAAATGTCTACAAACAGGAAAATGGATAAACATTGAATTTTCCTACAAGAGGTAGTACTCAGAATTAAGAAAAACAAAAAACAAAAAACAAAACTGAACTACTTTTACTCATAACAATGCCAAATGAATCTCTCAAACAAAACATTAAGCACAATAAATCAGACAAAACTAAAATACACAATTCTATTTATAAAAAGTTTAAAATCAGGCAAAATTGTGCTATGGTGTTAGAAATTGGGACAGTGGTCACATTCAGCGAGAACGAGAGGGACAAAAGAGGACACATCGATTTTCAACTTGGGTGAAAGTGTGGTTGATTGGGGCTAACTCATGTGATACTCATTCTTACAGAAGGCTTTTGCACTTTTTCTGTACCTGCGTTTGATTTGTAGAAAATTGCATTGTAAAAAAAAAAAAAAAAAGATGCATTTAAATCTATCCATGCATAGTTTCTGAATCAGGCGGTGTTAGTTTTTGAGTTGCTGTAGCAAATTACTATGAGCTTTGTGGTTTAAAACAACAGAATTGTATTCTCTCAGTTTTGGAGGCCTGAAGTCCAACATCAGTATCACCAGGCTGACGCTGAGCAGGACACACTCCTCCTGGATGCTCTAGAAGAAAATTGTTCTTTGTCTCTTCCAGGTTTGGGGGCTACTGACATTCCTTGGCTTTGAAACCACCTCCCTTCAGTTTCTCCGTCTGTGATCACACTGCCTGCCTTCCTCTTCTGTTTCAAATTTCTCTGTCACTGTCTTATAAGCAAACTTGTGGTTGAACTTAAGGCACACCTGGATTACCCAGCATAATCTCCAGATCTCAAGAGTTTAAATTTATCCATACCAGTGAAGTCGATTTTGCCAAATTAAGTAACATTCACAAGTCCCAGGGATTAGGATGTGGCTGTCTTTCACGGAGCCACTATTTGCCTGTCATACATAGCACCACTGACAGTAATCAGGATGCTAAAATACTGTGAGCCTCATCTGAGAAGGGCTCACAGAGCAAGAGGGGAGAACTGCATGTTTATGGGTAATGGTATCAGAACTTGTAAAGAACAGGGGGTCACAGTCCAAAATGGCCACAGAGAATGCCAGGTAATAAAAAAAAATTAATATAATCCACTACTAGTAAAAACAAATGAAAATGTGCCTAAAATGGGGTACGTTATTATGAAAAGAGAAAATATCCATTTCAGCTGTTCTTACTCATCAAAAATCGCACCAGTGAAAATCTTCATTTCAGCGTGAAAAAAAAAAAAGTGACTGAAAGGCAAAAACCACAGACAACTTTTGTTTGGGTTTTTTTCCACACTTCAGCAACCCTCTGCCATCTCTAAGTGCCTGGGCTTATTACTCTCACACAGAGTTACTCAGGCTGGTAATGCAAACACCCTGAGCGTGAGGCTGGGGGCAAAGCATTTCACCATCACTCTGGCACCACACCAAGACTCAGGCACAATTTTGTGGAAGCAGAAGAACTGGTTCATTACATTCCCTAGTCAGGTCTCTGAGAGCAATCCTGTGAAGAGTCGAGAAACTCATATATCTACTCCCACATTATCACTGCATTATTATTACATGTTTATTGATACATGCATTATTGTTACATTGTTACATCCCCGACCTTCTCACTGTCACTGGTTTGAAATGAGTGTGTATCCCCTTGGAACAGTAGCTGGTATCACTTGTTATTCACAAAGCTCTTCTAAAGAAAAGGATAATCTTTCCTGTCATCACTTTCAAAGGAAATGAAACAATTTCGCTGTCTTATTCTCCTCAGTGAAAACTCAGGTTATTATGTGATTTTCAAATATGATTTTTCTCTAACTGATACAGTATGATTACAAATTAGACATCAGGATGATCCAGAAAAGGTTACATGTTTTAAGTGAAGTTACTGAGGTTATTCTTATAATTCTGGAAAATCATCTGCTCCCCAAAAAATGCTGTAAAAGAAGATGACAGAAGGCCTTTCCAAGGATTCCCATCTGTTTTTCTTTGTTTGAAGTGAACTTTAGAGCAGACTCAACATGAAGTTGCACAAGAAGGAAGCTTATGAGTCCACATGGAGAGAGGAGACTTTCTCTCCTTTACTGATCATGCTTTGGGACAATTTTGCCTGCCATCCACTTGGAGAGTTATTAAAGGAACAGCACAGGTATCTCCCACTAGAATGGTCAGAGCCTAAAGCTGGACCCACTGTTGGGTCAGAAAGGAACCTCTTAGTTGTTGGATCCTGAGTAAGTTCAAGATTTTTGGATAGGGCTGAGGTGAACAAGGTTGAAAAGAGTCACCTGGGGTTTTTCAATATTTTAATAAGTAGTAAAGGCATATTGATACTTATCAGTTAAATATCAGGCCTGCATCCACTGTATTAATGGGTGGCCATTTGTGCTCTTTTATACCTTTATGGAGAGGATATTTACCCAACAAATAAATCCAGTTTCATTAAAGCTAATACATAACCTATTCTTTACCTAAAATAATAGCTGCTCAAAAGACCAAAACTAACTGTCATATGTGTTTCTACTAATAACATTATTTCCTGATTTTGCATTTCATTATTCTAGTGATTTGAAATTATTAAAATGTGGACCCACTGACAGAACAAAGTGTTTTGATATTTAGATGTAAGAAAAGACACAACCACATCTTTTGAAAATAGATATTTTCAGAATGTTGAGGGTGCCACACTCCTCTATTTTCTCTTCTGTTACTATATAAGTGCATGTGCAGCTCTTTTGGATTTCTCTTGTCAATTCTTTATATATATATATAAATTATTAAATAATATATATATATTTATATATATAAATTTATATTATATACTTATATATATATACATATACATATATGTGTGTGTGTATATATATATATATATATATATATATATATATAGTTTATTTATTTATTTGTTAGAGAGAAAGAGAGAAAGCTTGAGCAGAAGGAGGAGCAGAGGGAGAAGCAGCCTCCCCAATGGGCAGGGAGCCCCATGCAGGACTCCATCCCAGGACCCGGGGATCATGACCTGAGCTGAAGGCAGATGCCTGACTGACTGAGCCACCCAGGGGTCCCTCTGTTTCTTTATATGGGATTAAAGTTGGTAAGAAATATAATAAGCTTCTATTAATAAGAAACGTTTCTCTAAGTGCTTTACATAATTCTGGATCAGCTCATCTAGTCTTCACAGTCTCTGTTTAAGAAAAGACACTCCATAATTTATCATTTAAAATGGAACTTTCTTTTAAGATTTTATTTATTAAAAAAAAAAAGATTTTATTTATTTATTTGAGAGAGAGAGGCAAAGAGACAGCACCAGTGGCGGCGGGGGCAGGGGGAAGGAGAGGGAGAAATAAGCTCCCCCCTGAGCAAGGAGCCTGACATGGGGCTAGCTGTCAGGATCCTGGGATCGTGACCTGAGCCAGGCACTCCTAAAAGAGAAAGCTTTTGAATGTGAAAGGGGGGAACTAGTAATAATTACTTCAGGACAACTGGTATAAATGGGGGCTGTCCTCGGCAAACTAAGAGGGATGACTACCCTATGTATGAGAACTATTTTTATCTTTATACAGGTAAGGAACCTGTGGTACAAATGTTTCAAACACGTGCCCATGGTGCACCTGGGTGGCTTGGTCAATTAGGTGACCAACTCTTGGTTTTGGCTCAGGTCATGATCTTGGGGTGACAAGACTGAGCCCTGCATTGGGCTTCACACTCCGTGAGGAGTCTCCGTGAGGAGTCTCCGTGAGGAGTCTCCGTGAGGAGTCTCCGTGAGGAGTCTGATTCTCTGTGTCTTTCCCTCTGCCCCTCCTGCTTGTGCTCACTCTCTCAAATAAATAAATAATCTTTTAAAAAAATCCAACAGCAACAACAACAAAAAACATGTGTCCAAATTCACAGCATCTATGGAGTAACAGAATCACGACTGACTCCCTGAGCCGTCAGACTCCAGAGTCCTTGACCTTAATCACAAGCCTGGATGACTGACTGCAGTAGAATCCACAAATGTAAACTCAAGGGAAGAGCAATAAAAGGAGATTATCCTATTAACAATTTACCTTCATTGATATTCAGTTGTTAACACCAGTTTGAGCTAGGGAGATTACTTGTTTTGCTGGTGTTTAGATTTCAATTCACCAATAGGTTCTTAAAAAAAAATAAACTTTTCTCAATCACTCAGGTTGTTTTAGCCAGACTTGGCATGTATTTAAGCAACCTCATTATCATGTGTTTATATAAAACTAAGTGTGTATGAATTTATTACTTGCTTCTTAAAAAGGGGTTGTGTGTGAGTAGATATTTGGATTAAATGTATTCAGATAATACAGCTTTTAATAGTCTTTCATAAATTAATAAAATAATTTTTAAATACTGTTACCATTTTTTTAGAGTTTGAAAATTGTTATTAATTTCTTGAAGGGTTCTCCATGAACATGAAATAAAAATTCATTGTTCTTCCAATTGTATAAAGGTGTCGGGATAACAGTGGATTTGATGGATAATTTGAATTTCAAAAGTGACCCCTTGAGGCTGCACATGAAGACAGTTGCTCTTTTCTGTCTGTTGTCTCCCATGTGGAATAATGGACCGAGTGTGTCTGCTTGTGATACACAGTAAAACATCAACATTCAAACACGCAAAATACCCACGACCGTGAATTCATAGTGAACTAACAATAGGATCACCTGGAAGGAACAAGGATTAGCAAAAGCAGGGAGAGGCTGGCACTGCCATGGGGCACAGCATTCAAGATAATGGTGACGCCCCCACCAGAGACTTGCAAAGGACACATAATCCTGTTTGGGAAAGTAGGTCAGAAGAGGAATTTGTGCTGATAAAAACTGTACTTTGGGCTTAGAGTTTAAGGATTAATAAACAAAGGAGCATTGTGCATAAAATTCTTTTCCGGAAAAATATGTTACATATGCTATCTTATTATCTCACTGACACTTGTGTTACTGGGTAAAACTCATTCATTTACATGTCTCCACTTCTGAAGGCGCCAGAACTGAAAAGAAAATGGACTTGATGCTTTATCCGGGCCTATGGCCCCTGGTACAAACCAAGAGGAACCTCCACCCCCTTCAAGTATGGCAGAAATTCAACGGTGTTATTATCAACCTAAAAGGTCACTCCATATGCCTCCCCTGTGCTTTGGAATGAAAATTACAGCCCTCGGGACTGAGCTTGAAGCAAAAATCAACATTATCCCCATCCTCCCTTTCCTCCCTCTTATTTCATTCTAACAACCACATGCCACTGGATAATGGGATCAGGAGGAGCAATCACTGAGGCCCTAACCTTACAAATTTCATCATCAATATATGTTAATGAAAAACACCTCTTTTCACCTTCACCTATGCTTTCCATTAAATTAATTCCTGAATTTAATCCATTTTCATTTCTTTTTGTCTTCTTAAATATGTACATATTTTCTTTAAATTAGAGTCAAATTCCTGCCTTCCAAGAAGAGAACATCAATACTTCAAATGATGCTGGCTTTGGTAGCAGGGACATATGGGGTCCTTTACTGAAAGGAATTTGAACTTTCAGAACATACTCACGTGCCCTGTATTCGCAAACCCAACAAATTACGCAATAAAATAATTTCATAAATGGTCAGCAGTTAAAGGAGGAAAGGAAAAAGCTAGTACAGACCAAAAAAAAAAAGGGAAAAACTGTTTAAATTACATGATTCATTCCCCCAACAAATGGGACATCTCAGAGTTGCTTATTCCTAGATAAAATATTTTCTTAAGGTATATTAATTTTTGACTTATGATGTATTAAATTTTTTTTTAAAAATTAGTAGCCATACCCTGATACAAAGGATTTTCTATCTAAGGATACATCATAAAAAATTAAAATCACATCATTATGAATATTTAAAATTATCAAAAATTTTCTAGAGAGTATGGTTAGTTAGCTCTTCCCTTTCTCTCAACCCTCAACCACCTGACAGTAACATTGAGGGAAATATTTGATCAGACCAGTTATAGCTTACATAAAGGAACTAAAAGCTCTTTCTTAACTAAGCAAACTAAGAATTTGTACCAACTCAAACATTTGGCTCGATCTCATGACCCTGAGATCATGACCTGAGCAGAGATCAAGATTCTGACGCTTAACTGACTGAGCCACCCAGGCGCCCCCCAGCTCAAACACTTTAACAGCTAAGCATTTACTAGTGTCTTAGTTGCAGGACAAGTTTACTAATGCCTTGTCTTTAATTGTGATGTTTCTAAATATGACCAAGGATATTCTATGTTCACAAAATAGGAAACTGAATCTGACAGACTGATAAGACGTAACGCTTTTCTCCTTCCCTGAAATTTCCATAGTATTTGCATATTGGACCCTGATATGGGGTTATCTAAGATACTGTTTTACTTTCATCTTGATTTTAATATGTCTAAAGGACTTGACGACACTTAAAGTACTGACATCCTGGAAATACCATTAGGCATTTGCTACCAAAGATGGCATAGACTACTAAATCTATCCGTATATGAGGAAGTCTTTCAGGAGAGTCTGACAAGAATATGTAGCCTGGACCCCACTATAAACCACTGGATTACAATCCCTTTGGGTAGGGCTCAATAATGTATACTTCAAATAAATCTTCCTGACAATATTGAATCTTAAGCAAGTTTGAGACCTACTGATCTGTATCATGACAGAACAAAGGTGTTTGCCTGTAGGGCTTCCATCTGGTTTAACTGATGGCCTGACCCTAGACCCCAGAGGAAAATGTTTGGTTACGTAGATGTCCAGATATATTCCAAACTAAAAAACCTCAGTGAATATTGTAGAACAAACTAGAGTACTTAAGGTAATTTGAGATAAATTTTATGTTGTAAGTTCATCAAACTACAGAACTTTTGAGGAGGGATTTCGGTCCCTATTATTAGAAATGAGGAAACAACTGAATAAAGGGCTCCACTCTAAGTCACATTTGATGATGGCATCAAATATCACTGTTTACAAATCACAAATGCTCAAACGAGGGTGTACAGAATGAATAGGAAATTTTAAAAATGCGTAAGATCGGGGTGCCTGGGTGGCTCGGTCGTTAAGCGTCTGCCTTCGGCTCAGGTCATGATCCCAGAGTCCTGGGATCGAGCCCCGCATCGGGCTCCCTGCTTGGCAGGAAGTCTGCTTCTCCCGCTACCATTCCCACTGCTTGTGTTCCCTCTCTCGCTGTGTTTCTCTCTGTCAAATAAATAATCTTTAAAAAAAAAAAATGCATAAGATCAACAGAAACAAGAAGATTAAGTTGTATCCGGTTGAGCCATCCAAGTTCACGAAGCTGCTAGGTGTAAAGCAGAGACCATTCTTTTTCTATCCTTCCACACTGCCGGGGACGTTTAATTAGATCGAATGCATTTTAGCCTAGACAGGGTCCAGCCTTGAAGTAGAGGTAACTCTACAATCTCCTTTTCCATTTATTGTAGGAATCTTAGTTTAGGGAGGAAATAAATCTTTCCACGTCAACTTAAATTAGAATACAACTGAATCCTAGACATGTTAGGACCAAGTGGTATCTAAAAAGGAAGAAGTTTGGACTCCTTCCTTAAAGTTAATACATTATTTGTTCCCCTCGCTGTATCACCTGGACTTTATAAGAGCTTTTGGTTTTTTAGGCTTATTTTTCCCTCTTGCTTTTGCCTTTCATCATTTGAAACCTTCATGATTTGAAATTTTCATCTGAGACTCCGTCCTAAAACAGACATCCATCATACTTTGAGAGACCATATTATCTGAGACCATAAATCCAAGAGAGGTAAATAGTGGTAAAAAGTCAAGATAATTCCCCATTTTTTTCTGTATGTGAAAATTGTATTTGCTTGAAATATATTAATGAGGCATTATAATGGTTTATCCTAGTTACATGCTGAGACACATATATTTTGATAATTTGTTTCCCTTTATGTTTGGGGGTCTAGAAACCACTTCCATCACTATTTATAGCAAGTGTGTTACTAAGTTTTAGCATGCCTGTCTTAGAGTTTGCGGTTGCTTTGGAAAAGTACCCAACACATCCACAGAAGGGATACTTGATCAATCATTTCCAAGTTCATCCCAAAGATTTACATCAAGCTTCAGGTGGATCCAGTAAACTCACAAATGCAAAAAGGAGCCACTCTAAGTCAGGGCAGCAGCTAGCCCTCTTGATCATGGCTAAAGGACTGCATGAACTGAATTCCATATGTTGAGAACAACCAAAAGGGAGATTTAAATCAAATATACAGCTGACATGATTTTTGGAGTGTGTGTTTTCTGTGTTAACGATTGTTCAGGGGTCCAACTTTTGAAACTGAAACCATTGCCGCTGAATGTTGACAGCCTCTGTTTGGGTGTCTCTTGGGTTCACTGGATGGTAAGCTCCTCTCTGAGACAAGGCACGAGGCCTTATTTGGTGATGATAGCTCAGCTCCCAGCTCAGTGGCTGGCACAGAAAATATTTCTGAGCTGAACTGAAATTTAGAAATCTCCAACACCTTTCACATATGCTTTGGTTTAGGAGTCCCTTTGTAAGTCTGCCAAACACAATTTATGTTTTAAATAATCAGTCTCAAGAATGTCTCATCTGTTGGGCTACAACTTCATGTATAAACTTGGGAAACAATATTTTAATGAAGAGGTATAAAATATAAAATGCTATTTATATAATACACAGCTTTTATTCAAATAAGCCTTAATTTTTCTGTAATAATCCCTGTGCTTAAATGTATGCCCAGCAAATGCATATAAGCCAGTATTTTTATCCCACTTAGCATTCAGCAATAATACTCTTTCCTAGAGGAAATGAAGTATTGTCTAGTTTCTACCAAATAAACTATAACTATTGCCCAGCATTTATAATCATAAAAATACATTTTTAAAAAAGATTGTGAATCTTCCCGATGGCCAACCATTTTCTGGCTTCTTCATTAATATTTTGGGCATACCTGAACACTGCTTTGCCTTCCTAAGATTCTATACCAACTTGATTATAGCTACTTTTCAGAATGGAGTACCATCGTATTTCTAACATGAGGCTCTGTCCGGTCCTAAAATAGGTCCAAACTATGGCCCTTAAAACACTGCTACATCATGGCAGAGAAAACTGACACGGCCTGGTAAAACCTGGGTACAGCCTGAACTCTGTCCAACAGCCTGATTGTTACAGAGGCAGTTTCCTGCTTCCATTTGATAGTAGGAAAATAAGCTCAGTCAGAGAGCCTGATCTAAGTTTAATTGGCAGAAACCCAGAGTGCGGGGCTGGAGATCCAAAACTGCAGAGGTCAAGGGCCTGCCGTCATTATTCTTCCAGTAGCGGCAGAGACAGAACTAGCAAGTGCATTCAATCAAAGGGGATGAACACTGAGTATAAGGCCACCCACACAAAGCTTTGTTGCTTACTTGGTCCTTTTCATAGAATACCATGAAGACAGGTGCTATGGGGCTTGAAAAATTCTGTTTGGGGAGAGTGGCTGCTTGGTAAGTGCTTTTTCTTCCATAGGTACCTTTGAAGTATAGTGTTGCATTTCTTCTTTAATTAGAGTTTGTTTATTTAGTGTCAGCAATGTTGACATAGCTTTATATGTGACTTTCAGACAAAGGTACACGGGAAGAAACAATATGGATTTTCGCCTAATTAACAAAGACCTTTATCTTGTTGACCAAACACACACAAAAAATGGGAACATACCAATAACATTACTTTGTCATTTTTTTCCTGACAACACTACAGAAGAGATTTTAAGAATAGGACACATCATAAAGTTGTTTTTCTCCTATATTCTGCAAATATCTCTCCTATATTTGATTTTTAAATCTATGCATCCATCCATTATTTTTAAACCATAGAAAAGCCTATTCTTAAAAAGAAAAACAAGAGTTTCTAAAAGGCATTGCTTCCAGATCAGTTAGTTCTGGAAATTTATTATAAAACATTAGAAATAATCCAGTCATCATTTGTAGTAATGTAATAAATGTAATTTGCAGTTAAACTTGTCACTAAATAGTATGATGTCACATATTTACTTGCATTGATTTTCAATATTACATGCCCACTTTGAATAGCCAATAAAATACCCAAATTTTAAAGTTACTTCATTTTATGGCTATATCAAATTTTATAAGTATTTGTGGCAATCTATCAAGTCAAATATATATCAAGCCAGAAGCGACTAGCTCTGTTCATACAAATTAAATAGCTATAAATTTAAACGGCTAAAGCCTTTCAAAAAATGATTTCAGGGGCACCTGAGTGTCTCAGTGCGTTAAAGCCCCTGCCTTCGGTTCAGGTCATGATCTCAGGGTCCTGGGATCGAGCCCCACATCAGGCTCTCTGCTCAGCGGGGAGACTGCTTCCCCCTCTCTCTCTGCCTGCCTCTCTACCTACTTGTGACCTCTCCCCTCACTGTCAAAAAAAAATGATTTCAAAGTTGAAAAAATATAACTATTATTAAGTTGCTACATTCATTCTTTCAAAAATATTCCTGAGTGTGTATTTTTTGCTAATCATTAGGGTCCAAGAATATAATACTGAATTAAACACCATATCTCTCTCTTCATGGAGTTTTCATTCAAAGTTTAACTTAACGCTGCTGGGTTATGATGTTGTTACTAACATAAACTTCAATTATACAGTGATTAGAGAAAAATATTAAGAAATATTGGATATAACGTAGGAGATTAGTAAATACTAGTAAAGAAAGACACACCAAAAAACCCACAAACACCTTAGAGCCTCCAAAATATTATCAGATAAAATAATTTTTATTCCCTTAGAGTCACATAGATGTCAATGGTTCTTAAGTCTACAACTCTTGATTCTACTTCTCTCCTGAGCTACAAAAATGTCACTTTCCTAAATATCTATTAAACATCTCTTCCAGATCTTTGTAAATATAATCCCAACTCAGCATATGTTGATGGGAACCCATTATCCTTCCTTCAAACCAACTTTTGCCTTGTCCACCTTCTGCTGTTAAAGGGGCTATGATTCTCCCAGACCCTTTCCATCAACATCTTTCACTTTGTTTCTTTATTTTTATTTACTTATTTATTTGAGAGAGAGTGAGAAGGAGAAGCGACTCCCCACTGAGCAGAGAGCCTGATGTGGGATTCCATAGCAGGACCCTGAGATCATGACGCGAGCTGAAGGCAGACAGTTAACCAACTGAGACACCCAGGCGCCCAGTATCTTTCATTTTCTCTTAATGTTTCCCCAGCTCTCATTGCATCCTTTCTGTCATAATTGATACCACCTGACATCACATATTGTATGTTTCTTTTCATCACCTGAATATTGAGATGGTTTCTTAAATGTTTTTTACTCTCTTAATCATTTGTAGCATTTACATATACTCTGGGGTAATATGAATCTTCCTTACATCATATTTCTATAAATTTGTTATTAATTAGCTTTGTGATCTTAAACAGGTCACATAAGCTCTTGAAAACTAATGTGAAATTAAATGATATCTAAAAGAAACGGAAACACGCAAATATGTAAGACCTCATTGCCACATATACTAAATATACACTTAGACTCTAAAATATTTAATCAACCTCTCTGGCCACGTCCTCCCTGATACCTCTAAATGTGTCTTTCACTCTGTCCTGGTGGTCTACTTAATATGCCACAAACACATTCCAATCATTCTATCTCCATGTCTTGGCTTTGTTCTCTTTGTTAAATTACTCAGAATATTCTTTCCAGAAGTTCATATGTCTTTGAGGATGCATATCAAACATCCAGATTTTTCTGATCTCTCTCTTTTCAATGTCCATAGAACTTAGTTTATACTACTTTACTTTACTTGATCTGGAAGGCAATAATTCCACACATTATAGTTCTCAACTATAAATGTATTAAGAGGGGTATTTATTTTGCTACTCATTTTATCCCCTGGATTGACTAATTTAGCATTTTGCATATAGTAAGTACTAAGTATGTTTTTAATAACATTTACCTAACAACTGGTATGAAATAATTTACATTACTGTAACAGGTTTAAGATTCCAAAGTGTCTTCCGATATATTTCCTCAATAATTTGCATAAACTCTGTGATGAAGACCATAAATTCAATCTGCACATAAGGAAACTGATTCTCAAGCAAATTTAGTAATTTGTCGAGATTATATAACTAGATGGTGAAACTCAGGCCCAAGATTCAGAGAAAGACTGTCCTCTGAGGAGTTATGTTTTGTCTATGATATTACAGTCAAAATTAAAATTAAAAGAAGTTTATTTGCACAATAAAACTTCACTTTAAGAAGTTTCTTGGGGGGCACTGGGGTGACTTAGTTAAGCATCTGCCTCTGACTCAAATGATGATCCCAGGGTCCTGGGATGGAGCCCTGTTTTGGGCTCCCTGCTCAGTGGGGAGTCTGTTTCTCCCTCTCTCACTCCCTCTGCGTACTCACTCTCTCTCTCTCTCTCTCAAATAAATAATTTTAAAAAAAGACATTTCTGGTTTCAAAAGGAGATCTGGAATGAAATCTTCCAACACAATTACTTTTACTTATTTTTCACAGTTGTACCCAGTTAAAGCCTGGTTTATCAGTGAATTCCATGGTGATGCCTATGCATAATTATAATCCACACTCCTGCAAGGTGCTGAGGCAGCTGGAGAAGGTGTTTGTTTTTATTGAAAACTATCTGTGCCTTCTGAAGAAACAAATATTAACAGTGTCGAAGGAGCTCATTCTTAAGAGCTTTTTACAAGTCAGTAGTAAGTTTAATTGCTTTTAAATAATTAAAATATGAAGCAGGAAAATACCTGGGACCCTCATTTTCATCTGTGGACACTGCATTTCTAACATAAGATTCTATGGTAGAAATACTGAACAAGAATATTTTGCACAAAAGTAAGTTCTCAAGCTTATATAGCTCAAAAGCTGACATATTTGCCAATTACATATGATTAGAGAGAACGCAGAGAGCCATGTCAGGCTGAAATTGTGGAAACAATGAAGCTTGTGAACCAACAAAGATGAGCAAGTTTTAATAAGCAGAAAAAAGTGAGAGAATTCCAGGGAAGGAGTCCTGTTGGAAATACCTATTGGAGGAACGCCTATTGGGAAACCATTTACGTGTTAACACATGAAATAAACAACCAATTACCAATTTAACATGCCATTATGGGAATCTAATTAGTGGTTGTAGGAAAATATTTTGAAATAAATAAGATATATTTTTCAAATGAAGAGAAGATACATTTCTGTTGGTGTATACATAAGGCCATATTAAAATATTAGGACCCACTTTCTAATAAAAGTGGCAATATTTTGCTACTACAGATAGCAGTCCTGTGGTGATGCTGACCAGGGAGGAAAATGAGGGTACAAAGTAGCATTATTATGTTAGGAGCATACTTACCATTTCTTTTATGTATCCATACATGTAAACACACACACACACACACACACACACACACAAGTTAACCTTCTCCCTGGAGAAGACATCATGAGAGGGAAGCACTCTATGCCCTAGAGATTAAGTATGTAATGCAAATGAATGAGGCAGGCCAGGAGACGTTACAAATGGATGGTCAGTAGGAACTGAGCCTTGGTCTCAGGGCTGAGATACAAAAAAAAGCAAATGACAGACTTGAAGCAGCACCAGGAATAGCAAATACTCCTTCCCTTCCTAGCTCCCACCCTTATGTTTTAAAACAGGACACTGAGTATTAATATCTGTATTCATTAGTCACGTATTTGTAACCCGCTGATGACCATATACTTTCCTTTCTTCAGAGGCAAAGATTATTCATGACATTTAAAGGACGATGTCAAAATCTGTGATTTGGGTTAGAGGGAAGTGAGGTCACTGTAATCTGGATAATCTGGGGAAATTCCACACCCAGCAAGAAGATTGCGGGAACCTATAGCTGATGTCTGTGTGGTTCCAGAGCCTGCTATTGTGGCCGGACCAGGTGTCAGCAAAGGAAATGGAGCAAACAACTGACAACATTTTGGAAGACAGTTTATCAGTAAATTGGGAATTACCCACATAAAAGGCATAACCAGTTTATCTTGTCAAAGCAAAAGCTGTATTAGAACAATAAAATACACATTTATAATTAGG
This sequence comes from Procyon lotor, assembly GCA_028646535.1. NCBI lineage: Eukaryota > Metazoa > Chordata > Mammalia > Carnivora > Procyonidae > Procyon > Procyon lotor. The sequence continues at coordinate 69,803,134 of CM053614.1, read as the reverse complement.
AAAGACTGTTTACTCTTCTCCAAACCTAACTTAGTGGTATTTTTAAGAGCATAAAATGCCTTCCATTATTTCAGTGGAATAAATTATAAGCAACTACAATTGTAACTACAATAAGGAGAGTGGAGATTTTTCAAAAGGGTTATTTTCATATAAAATCCTGGTATTACAACTCAGTGCAATTTTTAGTGACTTAGGTGAATGAACTAGAATGTCGCCCTCCCTCCCCCCCACAGATTTGGCAATGCTGTCGGTAATCACATATGAACTTAATGCTCATAATTAACTGTAATTAGCTGGCAAAATGTTAATGAAAGTATGTTTTTTAGCAGCAAAGAAAATCAGCATCTCACTACAAGGCCAGCAGAGAGTGTTTGATGTATAAACCTACGTGTTCATAGATTAGTTCTTAAATGTTAAAAGCATGAATTTTCTGTGTAACTTTTAACATTTATAGCCACATAAAAACTCTCACAGAAGTAAACATGTGCAGTAGGTGATGTTTTTCTACACAGCCATTTCTCATTCCCATTTCTACATTCTTCTTCCTCGCCTTTCCAGACCCCACACCGGAGCCCTTCCGGGAGGGTTGGATTTGTATTTATTGATATTCCCCGTGCCAGGCACTGCGGCAGGAGCAAAGTGAATCAGCGGAGCCACGAGCACCTCAAATATGTTTTTGATTAATATGTTTTCCTCCTGCTGGTATTTAAAGGTCATAGAATTTATTGCCAAATGTATTAGCTTCTTCCCCAAACCAGTGTCTCCTTTTCCGTAAAGCACTATTCACTTAATAGCCTCTTTCCAGTTTCTGGGATTCAGACCTCAGTATCATCCCTGACCCTTAGTCCCCCCACAATTCCTCAAAAAAAGAGCGTCGTGTCCTGTGGGGTCTAATCCTGGGATCTCCTCATCTTTAACTCCAACTTCAGGTTCCTCTCCTTCCTGGCTACTTTCTCAAACTTGACTTTTCTCGGCACCGATTCTTTCCTTGTCACCAAAGATGACTTTCTACAGAAGAGGTAACAGATGATCAAAACGCCCATGCTTGAAAACATCCCTCCTCTCTTTTCCTTGCAGAGCCAAAGCCCAGCCTGTAACCCGGAGAGATCTGTATTCTCCATGCTGTTTCTGAGCTGTTTCTCCGACCACGTTATTACTACCCCACCTCTTACTGGGTACGAAGCATGGTGCATTCTTCACTAAGGAAACAGTTTCGATCAGTGCCTTCTTTTCTTACTGAGAATTACCTTGCCCCACCTAAGTAGCATGGCAATGCTGTTCTAATAGGCCCAAAGTCCATCCGAAAAGTTCCTTTCCTTTCCATGTCTTGTTTGATGTCACTAATCAAACTAATCAGAACTGTCATCTTCCTCTTCGATTATTCCATAGCACCTTTGGGGATGCCTCCATGGAAGCTCTCTGCAGAGTTTGTATGATATTTCCCTTTCCTATTTGACTGGAAACTGACGGAGACTGAGGATCTTATTAATTTTTAGAAGTCATTATTTATTCCTTTCACTCAGCACATGCATGGGTTAAACAGATTTTTTTCCCTTTTAGTTGAACAAAAGCAAGACTTTTCTCCTCTTATTTTTAGATTGGGAAACCACAGCTTCGACATGCTAAATGACTTAATCAGAGTTTCTTGGCCATGGAGCTGTAAAGTTAGTCCTCTTGGACACCCAGCCTGCTATGCGACCCACTGTGCCATAACAATAAACAAGAACGCTACCAGAGGACGCGCCGGGGGTCAGAGGCTGTTTTAATTATTTTTACATGTGTTATTTAATTCTCACAATGACACTCTAGAAATCTTTATTTTACAAACACAGAAGCTGAAGCAAAGAGATGCTCAACTTCTTGCACAAGGATCATGTACCTAATATAACATGAAGCCAGAATTAAATATAGGAGTTTGGTACCAGAGCCCCAATTCTTAATGTTCTCTATGGGATTTGTATTTTTAAAAAGCACAGCAGAAAGAGACACTTTAAAGAATGTCTCTTTAATGGTAGTTTAGACACTTGTGCCCCTGGGTGGGAGAGAGAAAGACCTCCCTGAGAGCCCTTCAAATCACACCACAGATACCACACCTCCTTGCTTTATATCTTAACAGCTTGCCTTGGAGGGATATGTGTATTTTTGCCTGAGTGAGTTCAGACTTTAAGACTGGCCACCTTTAATTTATGTTGCTCTATAAAAGTCAACATGAGTTTCTGGCTGTAAATTTGTCATGCCTTAGTAATGAACTAAATTGTGTTTTCTGTCCATGTTCCATTTAAATTGATGGGACCTCATTCATTAGCACAAATGCATTTATAGCTGTAAGAAACAGACAAGGGTTTCACAAACTTCTGCCCCCTCAAAGAGCCAAGGGGAAGTCAGTAGAAGAGTTGATGAAGATGGATGGGAAGAGAAAGACAAATCTAACTGTCACTACAGGATCATCTTTCTAGTACCCAGCTTTTATCCTGTTACTTTCCCATTTGGAGACCTTAATTTTTTCTGCATTAGCTGCATGATCAGTTTTACAAGCTGCCTTGTATGCAAAGCTTCCTAGAGAGCTGGCTCAGACTGAGCCCAAGAGTGATTCTCCTTCAGACCCCTTTTGTTCATACATTAATTCACCTGTTCTCACACTGACTGTCTACAAGGCTTCAGGTACTGTTCCAGGTGCTGAAGCACGTGAAAGTGGTGAGTATGACAAAGTCTCTGCACACAGAAACAAGTAAGTAAGAGAGGTAATTTCAGCATTTGACACCCATTTTAAAATAACTCTCAATTGGGGCACCTGGGTGGCTCAGTGGGTTAAAGCCTCTGCCTTCGGCTCAGGTCATGATCTCAGGGTCCTGGGATGAAGCCCCGCATTGGGCTCTCTGCTCAGCGGGGAGCCTGCTTCCCTAGCTCTCTGCCTACCTCTCTGCCTGCTTATGATCTCTCTCTCTCTCTATGTCAAATAAATAAACAAAATCTTAAAAAAAATAAAACTCTCAAAATGTTGGGTCTCAAGACCTTTTTGCACACTTAAAAATGATTATATACCTCAAAGAACCTGTTTTGGTTTTATGTTTATTGATTGTTACCATAATATAAGTTAAAATGGAGGAAAGTTTAAATATGCATTAACATATTAAAAACCCCATAAAAACATAAATGATGTGAGTTTATGAAAATATCTGCATTTTCGAAGTAAAAATTAGAGAAGAGTAACAATGTTTTACATTTTTTTTAGATCTTTCTAGTATCTGGCTTAATAGAAGAGACTGGAATTTTCGTATCTTCCGCATTCAGTCTGCAATACCCCATGTCATATCATTTCTAGAAAACTTGACTATACAGTCATGAAATAGAAAGTGAAAAAAAGAAAGCTCCATCTTATTCTGTAATAAAACTAATTTGACGTTGTGGACCCCCCCTGATGGATCTTGGGGCCTTTAGAGGTCCCCGGACCACACTTTGAGAACCACTGGTATAAGGGAAGGAAACAAAGGTCAGGGAGTGGATAGGAATTATATAGGGGTCAGGAAATACTACCCTGAGGAAGCGAAAGCTGAGCTGGGGTTTGAAGAATGAGAAGGACCCAAAACAACTGTAGGCATATAAAAAACAAAACACACGAAGGGCCCAGAGTATGGAAGAGCTAAAAAAAAAAAATTGAGAACCTGAAAGGAGGTCACTGTGGTGAGAATGTGGTGAGCAGGGGAAAGGGCGCTATGCACTGTGGTTGCAGAGCAAGGCACAGCCAGACTGAACAGGGCAGAGGTCAGAAACTAGTGGCTTGTGGTTCTGATCCAGACAGCTGTCTTACAGATGTACTCTGTCTGTACAGTGCTTTTTTTTTTTTAACTATCCTTATTGAGACAGATATTTTTAAACGGGAATTTCACATAAAATTTCTATTTCTGGGTTTTCTTAAACAGACAAGAACACCAGGCAATAGCAGGATTATTTCCGTGTAGTGCAGCACTTACTACATCAGAGGGAGCCACAGTCCCCACCACTCCTTATTGCTTCCTCAAAGGTGAAGCCCTCTCTGCTTCCATCCATCTAGGCCCATTTCATTTATTAAAGTCATCTTCCACGTGCCACAGACATGTGGTAGGTGTGAGACCTCTAAGGAAGGATTCACTGGCTTTGTAGCATTTGGCTTTTACTTCCACGTGAGACGGGAAATCCTTGAATTATGGTATGTCAAATGCTCTCATTTATGTTTTTAAAAGATAACCAGTTGCTCCCTGGAAAACAGGTTGTAGGGGGCAGAGCAGAAGTTCCTTTTGAAATGTTCACCATTTGCACCTCCTCCAGCCCTTGAATGCATCACAAACTTTGTCTCTTCTCCTGCCTTCCCCAATAAGGATGTCCTTCCCCCAACTCGTACCTCACCTTATCTTTTCTTCCTCCAAGATCTACCTCAAAGGCCCCTCGTCAGAGTGGAGATGTGGGAGGGGGTATTCCCAGACCACAATCACCTCCTGCGGACTTCATAGTACTCTTTGTTTACCCTAAGACATTATAATCCATGGCTTTAGGCGCTTCACAGTCCGAATATTCTTATCAATTAGACTGTAAATTCCTTGAGGACCTGAACTTATCTCTCTACTTTTCCTACTATCTAGAACTGACTGCTCTTACCAACACCAATGAGCAAAATCACAACTAGCAGCAGTGTTTACAGCATTTACAATTCCTGAGGCGCTTTTCTCATGCAGTCTAGGCTCCCATGATCTCCTGTTCAGTGGCTGACTGACCAGGATAGGCAGACCTTTGAGAAATGACCAGAATTACATCTATAGTATAAGCAACTGCTTTTACACCACAACAACTTTTACACCACAACAACTACTCCCCTGTTCTATGTATTATTTAAAAGACCAAGGGCAAGTCATTGAACTTCTCTGTTAGTTTCCTCGTCTGTAAAATGGAGTTAGAATAAACAGCACCTCACTCATGGGTTGTTATGAAGATTAAAGGAGATAATAGATACACCATGTTCAGTTCTTATTAACTATCATTAGCAGCATAGCTTCTAGACGCTTGTCCTTGTATGTAAGACAAATGTGCTATTCCTAAGTCAGAAACAATTTTTTGCCATTTTTATAAAGTCCTCATCATTAAATGGCATATGGAAGTATACTTTCACGATATTAATTTTTTATTTTTTATTACTAAAAGACATTTTCAGCACCCTCAGAATATATATAAATACACACACACACACATATATATCAGCATTATATATATTGCCTAATTGCTTAATAGTATATATTATTATATATTACTAAATATATAATGTACATCACTTACAGTATATCTTTCTGGGGAGAAATTTATGATTAGTCAATTTATACATTAATAATTTCCCTAATGACTTATCTTTTTAGTAACTTTGGAATTTCAGGTTTTCTCACATTATCTGTTTCCAGTATCAAGCTCCACGATCTTTATAGCTGCTACCACCTCGCACAGGTGGGTTGAGTGTTGTAAAGAAATACAGAAGGCAGCAAAGAAGAAGGGAAATGATAAAACACAGCGACTCTGGAGCCAGATGACTTGGCTGGGGTCCTGGATCTACCCCTTGTTTTCTATCATGACTAACCTCTTTGTGCCTCATTTACTCCATCTATCAATTGGGGCTAATAACAATATCTAACCTGTAGGGGTGCTTCAGATTAAATAAGTTTTGGTGGTAATGTATGATTTATGTCCCCAAATATAAGAAGGGTTATTAAATTATTTAGCAAACAATTGAAGTAAAAGTGATACTGCTTTTTTATCATTAAAAATATTTTTAAAAATCATTTTGATAACTAAAAAGCCCCTTCTGCAACATAAATGAAAGCCATTTGATAATATTTAAAATGGGCCACACTGAAAGGCCCACAAATTTTTAAATTTGTCAACGTGATTTGTCACATGCAAAACACTTATTCCATAAGCAGCGTGAAAACACTTGTCAGTAAAACGAAAATGCTGCTGGACTCCAAAAGCTCTCATTTCTTTGCTCTTTCCATCATTGCATTGCTCCCAGCAGTTCCCAGGGAATTGCTTTCAGGGTCACGCCAAACTAGACCCAAGAGATTGCAATAATTACATCCCAGTGGTGTTGACATTCAGCTTTGTCCCACAAGCTGCCGAGGACAGGCAGGGCGCCATCTGTCATGTTAGATGGCCACTAGCTAGCTATAAGTGATGAAGATTACTTTTCTGACATGCTACAGTTTGCTTCTGAGCCAACCTTGTAAAGTCTGAAGCAATGAGAGTTTATTTTGGCAAAAGATCATAGCAAGATTATGAGTATACATTGAAAACACACAGTTACAAAATTTGGAGCACAGTATCACAAGAAACATGCATAGGTCCCTTGTACACTACACACTTTCTTTACAGCACTTACTATATATTTTTAACAAGTGTCCTAATTTATTATGTATTCCAAGATATGATATTTGTTAGTCATACCCCACCGAAGTCTTCAAATTTCGAATGTTCTGCCTCATTCTCCTCCAACTGCCAAGCTCTTTGTAGGCTGAAGTTCCTTACCTTCAACAGAACACTCTCTTCCATACTGAAGGATTATTTTTTAAATCCCTGTAAATATTAATCTGAAGTGCTATTTTAATGATCATGTACTCCATCACCTAATCTTGTCTCAATGTTTTCATGCCATTTGGTGATAACAGCCACTGATACTTCAAAAAGTATTTTAACTACATTTCTCCTTAAATATACATATTAGTTGATGGATGGAACTAAAGAGATTATATTCACCTCAATAGTTTCCTCTTTTCTTAAAAGTAAATTCCATCTTCATGCAGCTTTAGTAAATATATAATTTAAATATATATTTTCCTATCTATTCTTTTGTTCTGTATTGATAATTGATTGTAATGCAGTATTCTGTACTTTAAAAAATTTCCCCAAATTAACTTTTCTGCAAACTTTGAAATATAAGAGATAATTTATGATGTGTGAGATTGGATGTGGTATAGCTAGAAGCAATATGACTGAAAGAAGGCAAAATTCCTCCCAATGGATCCTATGTATTGAATTCCCACTCAGGGTGAAATTATTTCTTTCAACCTAACTCACACTTTTGGTTAGAGTTCTGTAATGACAAGTTTAAAATTTATAATCTTCATTCAAATTTAATAACTTTTTATGATTACAGCCTCTTCCATTAATGTGAGTTTTATTTTCACAATGGAATTTATTATATTTCCTTCAAGTTCTATAGAATAAAAATGAATATAATTTCACAAAAATTGACATTGAAACACTGAAGTAATTTAGGAAGTTTTATGCTGTAAGCTATAAAGGACAAGGTAACTGATTATACAGGAGGAATGTAAGGAGTAAAATGTAATCAAGAATGGTGCCCATGACAGGAAATTTTCCATATGACACTATGGTAACAGGTACATGTCATTATATATTTGTATAAACTCACAGAATGTACAATATCAAGAGTGAACCTTGACAGAGTTTGGGTGATTATGATGTGTCAATGTAGGGCTGTCAATTGTACAAATGTACCACTCTGATGGGGGAGGTTGATGATGGAGAAGGCTGTGCCTGTGTCACGGTAGGTTTTTGGGGAAATCTAGACCTTATTCTCAGTTTTGCTGTGAACCTAAAACTGCTCTGAATATGATGATGATGACGATGATGATGACAATAATAATGGGACTCAGGTTTCTAGCTTGGACCCTGGGATACATAGGTTGTCATTTACTAGGTACAGACAGAAGAGACAGGAATTTGGGGGAAGGAATCAGTGTTCAGAGTTAGACATCTTGAGTTTCAGGGCACCTATAGGATGTGGATATTCACGTAGGTGTCTGGTACACAGTGGTCTATAACAGCCTAGGATTCAAGGGAGACCTCAGCTGGAGATATAAATGGAAAGGTTCGTAGCATGAAGATGGTGATAGGATGCCTTGCCCGGGAATGAGACTGCCTAGAGTACGGAGTGTGACCTTACGAACAATGATGTTTATAGAGTAGGAACAAAAGGAAGGATTTGAAATGACGAGAAAGAAATTACCATAGAAGTGGGAAATGACCTGAAAGAATAGTGTCATTAAAGAATATTTTCAAGGAGAAAAGTGGCCCAAAGTGTCAAATGTTATCAAGAGATCAAGTCAGATAAGAAGTTAAAAGTAGCCTAATGTAGCAGTAAAGACTGGCGACACTTCAGTGAAGTAATGGGGATGATTCCCAACTGCAGAGACCTGAAGCCTAATGGGAGGAGAAGTCAACATGCAAACAGCAAGTACAGAAAGGCATCCAAAGAGCTTGGTACTGAACAAGAGAAGCAGATAGTGCCAAAAAATTGGACCTAGAAAGGGATTTTTTTTTTTTTTTTTTTGAATGATGGGAGACCTCTGAGCAGCATGCATACATGGAAATGGTCATTTAAGCAGGACATGTTGGGGATACAAGACAGGGAGAGTAAGTGATGAAACACTTACAGTCCCTTCAAAGACATAGTCTGTGGACTTTCAGAGCACAGCGAATCAGAAAAAGGGACACTTGGTTCTTTTCAGTCAGGAGGGCCAGAGGCAGAGAGAGGCGTGGATGCAGGAAGATTGCAGGCATCTGACTGTGCTCTCAAGATGCTGTGCAAGGAAGAAGAGGCAAAGAAGCACAAATTCCAAACACATATAACACTTTGCGAAAACGCTTTTCAGGCCATGCATTAAATTATGCATGGAATTTTAGCTACTTCTTACCTTGGCTTATGCTATGAACTCTTCTCTTTGTATGTATAGTTTTATTTTCTTTTGTTGAGCTAAAGCCATAATGCAAAAGACAAATGTGGAGTAAGAATAAAGGAGGCAAACCACAAAGAGGCTAACTGCTACATAAAATGAGTTTGGATACATAGCCAACCGAATCCTGGATGACCTGGAGCCAAAAGTCTATAAGGCTTCTCTATCCAATTTACAGAACATCCAATTCTTATTTTTGTAGTAGGCTTACCACTGTACTGTGCTAATGAGATCTGCACCAATCCTGCCTTCAAACCAATACCTTTTTGACTTTAACCCCCGCTGCTCTCTCACTCACTCTGCCTCAGCCACACTGTCCTTTTTTCTGGAATATGCTGGGAATGCTCCCTTACACCTCGGTTCCTTTGCTTTGGTTCTTTGCTCCATCCAGAATGCTCTTCCCATAGATATCCCCTTGATTATCACTCATCTCCCTCAAATCTCTGCTCAGACTCAGTCTCAAGAAGGCCACTGGTTGTCACACAATACCATAGCATGCCTTGCCTTCAGCCCTGTAGAACACCATTATCCTACTCTACAACTGATTTTCCATAATACTTATCACAGTCTAAGACACTGATAATTTATTTGTCATATGTAGTGTTTTTTAATCCCTCCTTCTACAAGGATATAAGGTCCACTATGGTAGGGGCATTTGTTTTTTTCAATGATATCCTGAACACTTAGAATAGTATCTGGCACATAATAAGCACTAATAACTATTGGTTACATGAATAAATGAATTTGAATAATGTGATTTATGTTTAAAAATCATAATGGCTGCTTATCTTAGAAATACATGTTACATAATTTACAGAAATCTTCCCAAAGATCTGTGCCCCTTAGTGTATTTGGGGGAGAAATATAATTGAAAGATTCACTCTTATCTTCATTTATAAAAAATGGCCTTATCCAAAAGTAGATCATACTACAAAAGAAAATAAATCAGCATGTCCTTTAGGGAAGTATCTTGCATTTTAAATATTCAGTAATAATCATTGTTATGGAATTAAAACTTTGATGACAAATAGCTAAAGTTAATTTGATTGTTAGAATGTACAGTGGTGTTTCGGATAAAGAATGATCATCTAGGGGCACGTGAGTGGCTCAGTTGGTTAAGCGTCTGCTTAGGCTCAGGTCATGATCCCAGGGTCCTGGGATAAAGCTCTACATTGGGCTCTCTGCTCAGCAGAGAGCCTGCTTCCCCTTCTGCCTGTTGTTCCTCCTGCTTGTGCTCTCTATCACTCTCTCTGTCAAATAAATAAATAAAATCTTAAAAAAAAAAAAAAAAGGAATGATCTTCTTCCAAAAATTTCATACCTGAGTGTTATTCTTGTCCCCTGGGGAAGGAGACACACACACACACACACACACACACACACACACACTCACTCAAAGTTTATTAACCATTTTACCAAAGAAGTCAACAAGACTAACATGGTTATTCTTTCAAGGGAAACTTAAATATTGCTCTATCTATAGTTTCTTAGCTAATTTTGTATCATTTTTATATTCAGAAACAACCTGTAAGATATGCTGTGCTTTATGATGAAGTCCTTTTTTTTTTTTTATTTAAAGATTTTATTTATTTATTTGACAGAGGGAGAGAGATCACAAGTAGGCAGAGAGGCAGGTAGAGAGAGAGAGGGGGAAGCAGGCTCCCTGCTGAGCAGAGAGTCCCATGCGGGGCTCGATCCCAGGACCCTGAGATCATGACCTGAGCCGAAGGCAGAGGCTTTAACCCACTGAGCCACTCAGGCACCCTAGTCATTTTTTTTTTTTTTTTTTTTTTACCACAAACATAACCACCAGCTTCCAACAAAGTAGGCTGATACTTCCTCTAAGCGCACTCTTGAGTTTAATCCAGTGCTTATAAGAAATAGACAAGTTCTGGCACCATTGAAAGAATTTTGCATATGTAATTGATTAGGAAACTGAATGCTACAATTGCTACATTCTTCCCAGAGCTTATCTTTTGTAGTATGGAAAAGTCAAACCTCTCCTACATGTGGTGTTTATCTTAGGAATCATGGAAACTGTTATCTGCATTTACAACTGGCTTCACAGCACCAGCAGCAATGAGTTGAAATAAGGTTAGACAATTAGATTCATACTGTTCCTTGTGCAGATAACCAATGACTAGGGCTGAAAACCTCTAATCAGCCAGTGCATTAACTTGATAACAGTGTGAGGGGGAAATGTCAAGCCACATAAAGTTTGCAGTGACAATGAAGGCTTGCTGAAAATCATAAAAGCCTGAGGAAGTTCATCCATATAGGGATGCAAATATTTATTGGGGGAAAATTTTGAAAAAAGTACTATGTGAATCTGTTGACTTAATCTAATAAATATTTCGGAATGCACTACCTTTAAATAAGACAAATATATCAATAAGAGGAAAAGGGTAGCATACAGAAACATGTAGGTACACAAGAAGGGCCTGGGTTCTTTTAATTGTCATCTACGCAGTACAAAATTTACCATAATCATATGAAAAGGAACCCCAATCACAATGGACTTTGTTCATTACAATTGATAGTACAGATTACAACACCTAGTTCCCCAAACGCTATTATTCAATACTATATGGATTAGACCACTAAAATGTCCCATTACAAGACTCAAATAATCTCGATTTATAAAATGAGATGTGTTAATCCTGTCTATTAACATGTCTTTGTTTCCTGGGAGTTATGTTATTGGTCTGAAATGCAATATACCTTCTGGCAGTTTTATTTTCTCAGAGGCCGGACAATTGCAAGAACTCACAGTCCCAATCACTGTAGAACACTGAGTGAAACTTCAAAATACACTCTGGAATTTTTAGAAAACGCATTTTTTCCTGATATTTTACATGTCAACTATGCCTCATATAATTTACATATTGGCTAGAATGCAATCATATAAAAAATAAGCCATTAATAGAGCTCCTGACTCATAGTAGGCATTTACTGAACATTTGGTGACTTGTTAAGCACTAATGTCAATGAAACATTTCATTTCCAACAGGCACATTAGAAGCCAGATTAGTATTGGCTTCTCCCTTGAGGAGCCACGATTACCTCATGTCTCACTTCAAACAATTTATTTTTCTTGTATGCATGGCTGAGTTCAAGAGTTCTTTCCTTGTTTTAATTGGATATATTCTTTGTTCTTTTTGGGGGGGAGTATAATTCCTGTAATACAGTAAAGACATCTAATAGAAGTCTCAGAGTTATCCGGAAAATTTTTATACAGCAAATGTTTCATTTGGATATTTTCCACATAAAAAATGGATATGAACATATGAAAATTTAAAAAAAGAAAAGGTCCTGAAGAGGATTCTCCTATTAGAGAATTGGATTAGAAAGTGATTAGAAAGTGATATCCACCTAAAATCATGTATAAAGCAGAAGGAATGGATTAAAAGAATGAGGATCCCACAGAGTGACATTCCATGAAACCAGACTATGAGAAAACTAGAAGTTCTCTTCTAACAGGTAAGTTAGTTTAAATGACTTCTTTAACATTTTCCTATTATAATACTTCATATTTTTCTCCCAAATGTTTGTTAATAGGCCACAGCCCACCCTATATGTAATGCTTTTCATATTTAACGATCAATACAAAATGTTCAAATTTTAAAAAGTTAAATCTAATAAATCAACAGCCTCTTTCCAAAATAAAAGACAGGCTGAGTCTGCCTAAGCTCATTACAGCACACGTGAAATTTAGATTCGGTTCCAAATCTCAGAGGGCAGAAACTCACACTTTCCACTAAGGTCCTCTTGTTCCAAATCACAAAGAGCAGAACTAGGCCCAGGCAGGTCTGTGTCTGGACTCTGCCTGCTCTGGGATAGTTTCAAACTGAATCAGAGGCAGCTCATTTGGAATATCAAATAAAAGTAACTGTATAATCCAGTGGAATAAACTTCTAAAGGAAAAGTTTGGTTTTACTCTCATTACCTGAACTTTTGAGAACAGGCTGCTCACTTCCCCAGTAGTCTTTGCACACTAAGATATAAGGTCTCTCACCCTCTCCTTGAAGTGACATTTTGTTTTTGTCCTATGACTCATGCATGCTTCTTGATGTTCCTCCCACCCTGGACACAAATAAAGGCTCACAGTTCGCCCTAAGACACGCTTCAGAAGGCTTTACAGTGATTCACTTCTCTGTGGTCCTTCATGATATCAAAGCACACACTTAAATCATGAGGAAAAGACCAAAGATGTCATTATAAATGAATTCATACCATCAATTACCATAATTTGCAAGAATCATCACTCATCTTTCATTTTCACTTGGTAGTCATGATTTCCTACAAGAAATGTTTTCATAGTCCACACTAAGTGTGAGGCACTGTGGTAAATGCAAGAGGTTGTACCCTAATCTGGGTTAAAATCAGCATCATGGCCACTTTGTGAGCAGAAATTTCCTTTCAGTAAAAACAACATCTGCTATGTTAAACTGCCCTCTTCAACTGATTTTTAATACTTCTTAATTCATCTATTACTAAGTTTCCTTTACTTTACAGTCATAAAAAAGTTCTAAGCAAAAGAAATGTATCCCTAATTTTATATATGAACATATCTCAGTAAAATTTCATATACGCAATAATCCCATTTCCCTTAAAATATTAAGAAAATATTTTAGATAGAAAGATCCATTTAAATCTCCACATTTTATAGGTAAGAAACTGGAGATCAGTCTAAGATCAAATGGCTATTAAGGAAAGAATCGAGGTAAAGTTTTTTGACTCCACCATAGAAGACTTTTAACCACACAACTAGCCTCTATCTAATTGCTACAAAAATTCGAGACCTCCTTAACTAACTTTTCAAACATGAGATTAGCTGTAAGACTATCTCATCTTAAAAATACCACTATGTTCCAATATGGCAACGGAATGAATGAAACCCATATTCTGCAGACTACTGTATGGGCAATTCCATAGTGAAGATGAGCAGCAAATACTTTCCAGCAGCGTAAACAGAGGGGCCAGGGACAAACTTCAGACTTGCAGGGAACATGGTGCAAGAACAGAGGCCGTCGACTCTCATACAAACTGTGGCATCGTTTTTCATGGAAGCTGGTGCAAGGCAACCGAGATGGAAGTTGCTGCCACATGTTCAGCAGAAATACTGAAGTGAATGTTTCCTTGTAGAAGAATTTCTTCATGTGTTTATTACTGCTTTGATGTACATCATAAATTTCTGCCTAAAGGTCACAAGATTATGATGACACATCACAAACCAGGTTGTAATAATATATTGATTGTTGAGGAAAACTGTGTAAAGACCTAAAGAATAATAAACATTAAGGCTAGTGTATGAATTAAAAAAATAGATTAGATGTCCTTTAAAACTAAAAAAAAAAATAAAATAAGAGGACTCTAAGGAAATCTTTGGTTCCAGTAGGTACAAGTAAAATGTTTTACTGTTGAGCTGAAGTCATTCTTTCTATGAATTCGTTGCTGCTGCAAACTTTCATAAGATTACAGTTTTGTGACAACATTTCTCTTTAGAATGAGAGAGGGAGGATGATTCTTATATTTAAATTTGTTAACTTGTTGAATGTTTTGCAACTTGGAATTTTCCCCTATAGTTTGGTTCTTAAGGAGAATATTACTGATGTCTGAAATATAAATATGGCTTCTTTTTATGGTTTCAGACCTTGGGAATATAGCTCTTCTCATTTTCCCTCTTTAATCCCTAGGTCAATTGTGTAAAGAATAATTTTGCCTTCTTTTTAAAAAAAAAAACAAACTATCCATTGATGAATTCATATAAATTCCAATAAAGTAAAAAAATGTAACAGCTTTTTCATAATGAGCTTTAAATACATGAGTCAATTCAAAGTGATTGTTATACCCACATACATTTGTTAAGTTTCAAACCTGTTTTCAGTTTGTAGTAAACTCTAGCCACACTGCCCCCACACAACCACCAAAAATCCTGCATTTCTGTATTTGCGTGACTTGTTGCCTCAATGATTCTGCCTTTGCAGTTCTTTAATCTGTCTTGTCACTGCCTAGTGGGCCATTAGTTTATACAAACTTGCTGTGCTAAGCATCTAAGACAACAACCCTGCTGGTGACATATTGATTTTAGTTTTAGTTTCAGTTGTCTCCCCTGAGATTTTGGAGCAGCTGCGTTTTTTTGTAAGATTCCACTGAGCCCAGAGCACACTCGACATTATCCATTCAAACTAATTCAAATAGAGGGATAGTTAATCACTGGTGAATGCATACGCTGTTGAAGATGCTAACAGTAAAGACTAATCAGCAAATTAATTAATTATAGCTTTGCACATATAGAGTCATTTTTTTTTTTTTACTTTTGTGAGTTTGTTTCTAATATCTGATAAAGTGCTTCTCAGTTTGTGCGATAACATACACTGTATATGCAGTACACATTCACATACACATTCACATGTCCATATGTTTATGAGAAAAGGCTTCGCTGAGAATGTATACACAGTCAGAAATTAAACTTAAGAATCACTTCCATTCATAAGGTTAACCATGGCAAGTGACTATGAGAAGTGGCTTGGTAAGCAAGGATTCAGAATTCTAGGAGTTAGTTAATGCAATATCCTAAAATTGATTAAGTCAGCTTTGTGCTAAAAAGTAACCAGTGTGTAGTCTGGTCCTTAATGCTGAAAACACAGCTGAATTTATATGAATATTTAAAAATCTCACTGAGTCAGTATTTTCTTACAACATGACCAATGAGAAAGGAATTAGGATATTTCTAGGTAACAGATATTGGTCAATTTTCCTCTCATTCTATCATTGACCACTAAGATCTTTAAATGTGTGCAAATATGTGTAGAATCTCTAATAGGTTAGGTTAATTAGACTGTGGCATATACGTGCAGCTTCTCAGTGCTTAGCTTACACATACAGTTACTAGGTAGTTAAATTATCCCATGAAAAGATTTCTATTTTAATGTAGCTATGTAATTTTACAGAGCAGATCCAAACTTTAAAGCATGACTCATCAAGGAAGTTTTCATATTCTTTCATGGAATCCTTATTTGACATGTTGATGAAATTTTAAATGAAAAGAGTTATTAAATGTTTAAACAGATTGAGGTTACCAATTTGTACACAGCATCCAAAACCATTATTTCATTTTGGTATACCAGAAATAGGTTGAGAAAACAAATATCAATAAGTCAAGAAGAGTGAACCACTGAATGCCTCTCACTGAGGTTTTATCTTCAGTAAACACTGGATTTAGAATAAAGTAGAAAGATTAAATTGATGATTCAACTCCCTAAACCAAGATTAAATGGGTGAAACAAATTCCCAAATCAAAGTACTGGTAGTATGTTTAACAAATTATAACATTAACAAATACAGTAGCCTCAAGGCAAAGGTTAAAGAATATTACCTTCAATCTGCCAAACCAGTTTTGAGATGTCGGGTACAGGCTTTTACAGTTCTTAGAGTTAATTACAACACAGATTTGTTCTATCAATTGAAAGCACTGCCGGTTCTGAGTAAACAGAGTAATAGAGACTGGATAGCAACTTGTAGTTGCATCTCATGGAAAAGAATCTTAAAAGAGTCCAAATATGTTTATGTCTCTAAAGTCATATTGAAATATTTAACACAGTCTAGTATGGAGGCTTTATAAATATTGATTTTGCATGTAATCTCAGACATCCTGAAGAGTATAATTTTGATTTTAATTTAACAAGAGTAAATAGTCTATATAAAGAATGTAGTTTGGGGGAGAGAAATATAGATTAAGGTTCTTTGTCTAAAGAATTCTCTTTGCATATTTTAACATTACAGATTTATGCATAATAAAATAAACAAAATGTTTTAGAAAGATGTCTCCTGACACTGTTTTCAGCTTATACCATTTAAAGTCAGAGATAATTCCTGAGATAGCCTCCAGGAGTTTTTTTTTAATTTTTTATTCATTTATTTGACAGCGATCACAAGTAGGCAGAGAGGTAGGCAGAGAGAGAGGGGGAAGCAGGCTCCCCGCTGAGCAGAGAGCCCAATGTGGGGCTTGATCCCAGGACCTTGAGATCATGACCTGAACTGAAGGCAGAGGCTTTAACCCACTGAGCCACCCAGGCGCCCCGCCTCCAGGAGATTCAAAAAGAAATAATTTTGTAGTTAATATCAAAGTACTGACATGAACACTAAGTTTGTAAGACTAACACTGTGAAGAGACATCTGAAAGGAAGGAGATACATCCCAGACATGTATCTCTATGGTAATGAACAAGAAATATAGAAGATTTGGTATCATTCTTAGGCGTCTGAATTTTTGTCTGTGCCGCTACTGCTGTTTCATGTCTCACAAATATAATGATCCTTGAATTGGCTTTGATTATGCTTGGGTCATAGTAAACATTTTAAATATTTATAATCACAATAAATAAAGAAATACACTAAGTCTAATTAAGGAGACAAAGTACGCTGTATTATCTCATAGTTTAATGCTAAAAACTGTTCTGATTTGATCATATATTTGAAATCGTATATCTTGAATTCTATATTACAAAAATAAACGTCTTTTTTTTTCCCATTTGATCTCACAAGCCCTGTTGAGAAAGGACACTTATTGATATCCTCATTTAGATAAGAGAAAAGGAAAGACTCCGTAGTTTAAGGGACTGAGATAGTCAAATTAAAACTAGAATCTCGACTCCGTAGTTTAAGGGACTGAGATAGTCAAATTAAAACTAGAATCTCGGCCTCAGGATTCCTAATCTTACATAATTTGTATTATACATAATCACATACCTACAATCTCCTTTTTATATTTTAAATAGATCTGCAAACAATTACATATCATTGATAATTCCCTTTCAATATATTAAAGTGTCATTTTCTTCTTTCTTGTATTATCACCTGTCCCTGTGATTGACTTAAAATACCTGTCATATAAGTTCTATAATTCAGTTTAACCTTTAAAATACATTCTTCTCTGGACACTTGTGTGGCTCAGTCAGTTAAGCATCTGCCTTCTGCTCAGGTCATGATCTCAAGGTCCTGGGATCCAGCCCCATGACAGGTTCCCTGCTCAGCAGGGAGTCTTCTTCTACTCCTCCCTCTGCCCCTCCACCCCTCTCCCACTCATGCAAGCTCTTTCTCTCTTTCTGTCACTCTATCGAATAAATAATATCTTAAAAAAAATAAAACAAAATACATTCTTCTCAAAGAGGTATGGTTACAAATTGAGTATGCATTGTTAGTAAAAATGTATTTTAGGGGCGCCTGGGTGGCTCAGTTGCTAAGTGTTTGCCTTTGGCTCAGGTCATGATCCTGGGGTCCTGGGATAGAGCCCCACATCAGGTCCCTGCTTGGGAGCCTGCTTCTCCCTCTTCACTCCCCTGCTAGTGTTCCCTTTCTGGCTATATCTCTCTCTGTCAAATAAATAAATAGAATTTAAAACAAAAATAAATAAATAGAAATGTATTTTAGATAAATACAACAAATCAAAGTAACTATACATTTTCAAATAGAGTGCAATGTTGTAAAGGTAGAGATGTAGTTATTTTAAGCATAAATGTGATGATAGAAATGATGACATATCATATAGTGTAAAAAGAAAAAAAGAATTTATTTGTGAGCTTGTGAAGCTCAGTGGGTTAAAGCCTCTGCCTTCAGCTCAGGTTGCCTTCGGCTCAGGTCATGATTTCGGGGTCCTGGGATCGAGCCCCGCATGGAGCTCTCTGCTCAGCAGGGACCTGCTTCCCCTTCTCTTTAGAAGGAACCTTCTAAAACCCTCCTAAATAATACCTAATGATAGAAGTATTTTTGTATTTATGACAATTTTTAATAACACAGTCACTAATAACTAATTCAGTCAGGTCAACTATGGAGTTGAGAGAGGACAAATAACCATTTAAATTACATCTTTTGCACTTTAAGCAAAATTAACAATCGCATTATTCAGTTTTTAGATGTTTGATGTTCTCATATGCCATCTATTATTCTCATAATTAGAAACACTAATTAAAATGTGCAGAAATGAATCAGATTAGATGTGTTTTAAGAGAAACCATTTGTTTTCAGAATTCTAACATATTGAAGGCATTGACATTGTGGTTAAGAAGTCTGTTGTCTTTGACAATCTGGGCACTTGTCCAATTTAATCTATCACATTTTCAATATGTAAATCTTTAACATTTATTGCTGTCACTTTTGGATAAAATTTTACCATGGCTCACTCAAGGGCAAGAAAAAAGAAAGCTCATTTTTAGTTTTGATCTCCTCAGTGGCTGATATGGGCAAATGTTCCTGAAGGAAGCTGAGGGTCTTCCAAGGTTCAAAGGTACCATTTACCTGCCACACCCTTTTCAACATAGACCATAAAACTCAATAAAAAGATTAATTACAATGTTAAAAGTGTATAGAGGAATATGAAAGTAAGTTCAGAAAGCTTAAAATCTTGAAAGAGTACTTGGTAAAATAAACTAAACAACCAAACCTAAAGGCTCAAAAATGACCAAAGTTGCTTTTCACTTGAGGTTTGGCTAAGTTGTTTTATTATATATGTATTTTTTCTACTTTTTAAATCTGTTGGTCTGAAGGCTGAAACACACACATTCTGTGTGACTGAACTTTCCCCCAGCTTGGCACATAATAAACTAACTACACAGTTCATGGAGTTTCAAAATACCAAAGAAGAACCAAGAGCTCAGTAATCTCTCTACAGAGAATGTTTAGATTCTGGCAAGGGTGTTGTTGTTGTTGTTTTCTAAATGGTGTCCTGAATTACTAGCATATTATCACTTTCTCCAAAGCCCAAAACAGCAGTCAAATATCCTGAGTAACAAATAAATGCATTATCTGGGTATAATCCTATTACTTTATGACCTTTGCAGTATTGTATTAGTGTGTTTCTTTACAAAGCACACACACATACACATAATTTGTACATTAACTGAGGTCTCCCTAAACTAACAAGATTTAATGAATCTTGCTTGAGACCTGAAACTGAATCTGAATTTGGTACAATTAAAAGTCTGTTTCACTTCTTGGTACTTCTGTCCCATGTGAGATATGGCTTGGATGTTCCACCTTCCTGCTAATTTCCACAGAAATTTCAGACATATTCAGCATTTTGTGATGCTCAGCTAATTTAAATGGTCCATGAGGGACACGGGGGGATCTCATCAGTCATTAAAGCATGTTTGCCATCTTTCTTCTACATCCCGCTTGAGTCCAAACTCAGGGTATATGTCCCTCCTCACTGTGCAAAATCTACTGCACTGGGTCCAGTCCTCTTCCATAACCCCTTCCATAAAAGAGGTATCCTCATGATACCTCTACTGTTTCCATACTAGAAATAGCCAAAAGGCCAATTTATCTTCTCCAGCCCCCCTAAAATTCTGATAAATGGACTTTACCCATTGGATTACATACACACACAAAATCTTCAAGTAACTTGGGACCCATGCATAGGAATGAGAATGAGGGAAAAGAAAACTGAAAAGCAAGAAGATAAAACTATGGTTCCTTTCACATTATTTTCTTGTTTTAAGTGATAAAATACATGAGAATGATAGGTTGATTAAAAATTTTTTTGGGGGGGGGCGCCTGGGTGGCTCAGTCGTTAAGCGTCTGCCTTCGGCTCAGGTCATGATCCCAGGGTCCTGGGATCGAGCCCCGCATCGGGCTCCCTGCTCGGCAGGAAGCCTGCTTCTCCCGCTACCGTTCCCTCTCTCGCTGTTTCTCTCTGTCAAATAAATAAAATCTTTAAAAAAAAAATTTTTTTTGGAAGGGGAAATACCAAATTTCTTTAAAGAACAAACACAAATATTCAAATTATTTTCTTGAGTTCTGGGGGAAAACATACCTTTTTTGCTGAATACAATAGTCAAAATCAGACTAGAAACTACAAAACTACAAGCACTAGTAATTTTACTCACTTAACTAAAATACATTCTCTAGACTACTGAACTATTACACTTTGCCTAAATCACAATTCTTTTCCCCATGCTAACTAGAAAACTGTATGACATTTACTCTTGAATGTAAAAAGCATGTGAAATCGTGAAATTCAAACAAGAATGATTACCTAGGAAATTTTATTTTTTTTCCCTCTGGTTCTTCTAAAAGTACGTACCATATGCTTAGGATAATAACCTCTGCAAAAGTTTGAAATAGTAAATACCTTTTAAAAAAACATATTCCTCCATTTATATTTCTATTAGTTATAGGCTGTTTCATTTAGAAATACAGCTTTGTAAATACTCCTTGCATAATGTTAAAATCTTAGGATCACATACAAGATCATTGGCTTGTACAGAGTTTCCTTATAGGAGACAATAAACTATTGCTTTACAGATTGAGTAAGATCACGGTGACATTTGATTTATCTTGCAGTTCTCTGTAATCTTTCACAGTTAAATGTTGAATACACATCAACGTTTTAATGGGAGACTTAGCACAGATTATTGAAATGTATTAACAGAGAGACCATTCTCCACTTTCACAGTTAATGGGGGTCCTTTTTTAAAAAAAATTCTAATACCAAGGTCATCTATATCTTGCAGTTACATAGATTTTTTTGCATACAACACTTCAAAGGTAGTCATGATATTTTCTTCTTTTCATATGACTTTCTATTTTATTACAGGCCTTTAATTAAGTTCAGTGTGTACACTGCCTAAAAAAGAGATAGATTTAGGTCCCAGACATTGTCAGAAAATAATATACTAAAAAGCACTGAAACCCAAGGGAAAAAAGAGACAGCTAGAGCATCCTATAGCTAACAGATCTCATAGACACTCTAATATTTTTTGAATTGAAGAATACAAGTCATTAGATCATTTTTCACAAACACTTATTTTTCAAAAACATATTCTCTAACATTAATTTTTTTACAAGGTATTTCTAAAAGGTTCAGGTTTAAGTACTTTGCTCTGGATCTACTCAAGTTCCTAAATAAACTCTCATTCTGAATAACTTGACTCCTCCGTTAAAACTTGGGATGTGTGGTTGTATCGTGATCTTTCTTTTTCTCCATTTTTCATTGCTCTCATGCAAAAATATTTTGTTGCTTGTCATTATAATCTAAAAGGATATAGGACATTGACTATTCTTAGAGTATTTCCCTGTTTTTCCAGAGAAGAATGGAAGTCGGGAATGGTGCTGTATTAGATAATTAAAGTTGTACTTCAGCCTCTTGAACCTAAACTCTTTCATTAGAGGATAGTTAATGGAAAAGAGGCAGAAAATGTGATACCCAGAAGTTCTACATATTTTTAAATCATAATCATCCCTGTTAGTTTATTTACATTGTTCTCCTTCTCTGGTTCTCCCTTTCTCTTAATGTTGTACCTTAAACTCCAACCAACTGCCTTGTCAATCAATTTACCTCAACATCTGGGAAACACATTAGCCAGGTTAGTTTCTCCAGTCCCATTTCATCTTAATCCCTGGAATCAACATTGTTCCAATCCATCATATGATGTCTTGGACTCTAAGAGAACTTAGGGAATTGATGTCTATGCCATTGCACTATCAGATAGACCCTTTACCTTTATCTCTTTATCTGGAGGCATATTCTTAAACTGTACTCTTTCTTTAGGTAAAACTCAGATTTTATCCAATCGCTTTGGTTTTTTCCTTATCTCTTTAGCCTTCAATACCAATCACTTATTGTGTCACATTATACAGTTACTATTCTCTGCATCTCTTTAATGAGATTGTATATCCCTGGAAAAGCAAGGTGTCTCTCATTTACTGTTCTGCTCTATACAGGAGAGGATGACTTAAATGTGGCAGGTTCTCAATAAGAAATTTTTACATTAGGAAATATCTTGAAAGGCTGATGGGAGTATCATATTGATGTGCATTTTGTGTTAGTTGTCACCCTGTGTGTATGTAGATACTAGCTCATAGATTACATGCATAATGCAGGGAAATATATTAAGGATATTTCTAAGGTATATCAAATAATTCCTGAACACAAAAGAAAGACCTTATAAAAAATTAACTTAAATTGCCCTTCGGCCATTATGAAACAGAAAGCATTTAAAAAATGTAAACAAACCTTAAAGTTACAAGGATTTTAATGCTGTGTCATGACTGAAAGGAGTAACTGAAGACACTTCTCTACTTTGAATGTATCGCTATAACTTGCTTGAGCTGTCACACATGAATGCTAAGAAAACTAACCCTACTGCCCAAACTGTTTCTGTCATTGCTATGATATAAATACCCAGTTTATAGTGCGATGAGATCATTCTTCCCTTGGTAGGCAATACAAATACTTCAAACTAGTTCCTGAATGCTGTGAATTACAGTTTTAACTGTGGCAGTTGCATCAGAGAGTGTGTTAGGATATACGCTTTATTCTTACTTAAATGGAGTGGCCTCTATTGCTAAAGAGTATAAAATACATAGTGAATTAATTTGCAAATGTGCAATTTAAACTTCTTGTGCCCCCCCTAAAAAACTAGAACATAGGTCCTTCTTTATGTCTTATACAGTTATTTCATTGTCATCTTAGTAGAATGTTTATTGGAATTAACCTTTACATGATTTTTTTTATATTTGTTACCACAATGATTATGGAAGTTCTTTTGAAATGTAGGGGTTATGGGCGCATGTTTCTACCAGATTTTTTTTTAACAAAATTCACCTATTTCCCTAAAGAACATGTTTCCAAAGTAGAAGGATATGGACCCCCTCCATCACTGGCTAAGTAGCACTTCATGAGATTTTGAAGCAGATAACTTTAAATGCTTTCTTCTTTTTCTCTTTTTAGATACTAACCATAAACAGTAGGTGTAAAACATCAACAAATTTTTATTTGTTTTTGGTCCAAAACCTTTCATAGATCACAGTACTCGATTTATCTTTTATGATTATGTCTTTCTAAAGCTTGATTAGATCCACTCTTTCTCTCTTCTCCTTCACCCTACACTTCTAATTTCTCCATAGACCCCTTACATGAATAGGGAGAGAAGAGAGGGATGATGACATAGGAATGTCATAGACAAGCAACAAATATACCCAAGTTCTATTTATTTGCCTGGTGGCCAAGGCACTTAATCTCCTAGGCTTCAACTGTAATATAAAAGGGCCAGATTAAATGACCTCGAGTTTTTCTTTCAGCAATAGAATTCTGATTCTAAATATAGCAAAGTGATGCATATTCTTTCTGGCTACCAGAATGCCACTTAGCATTTTGGAACAATTAGACTGTTAGAAATGGGACTGCAACATAAAACATGCCTTAGTCACTAATGGCACCCAACCCAACCACTTGATTTCTTCCTAATTGATTTATTCCACCCACCTACCCACCCACACACACACATACACCCTCTCCATAAATCCAGACTCTGAAAGTGCCATTTATTTTAGTTAAAACTTTCCCTAAACTAGTCTTTACTAATGGTGCTTAATCTCCATGTGGCTTAAAGTAACAAACCAAGGAGTCTGTGTGTGGTGAGCATGTGGTCACGAACAAGAGGAAATCTGAATTTAAAGGGCAGAAAGCAATGGAAAATGGAAGCCAGCCGACTAACTCTGTTTTTCCAGCTGTTTCACTGGTAAAAGAAATTCTAATAAAACAGATAGTATTTCTTTATGGCCTCATTAGTTTTCCCTATGTAAACTGACAATGCAAGGCAGTGTTCCTGAGTCCAATGTTGAGATACAGTAATCTTTTAATTTTTAAAATATATTTCTTGATGATGCTTAACAAAGTGGCAAAAGATTAAAATGTTACATAAAAATCTGCAGAAATTCTAATCCTTGATAAATAAAACAAATTCAATTCCTAATATGAGCATCAAATTATACATTAGCATAGAGTGATTAGAATATTGCAGAGATTTAAAAGTTTAAACATAAAAGGGTCTCTGTAATATATGGAATCTATTAATTATCTAGGTAGAAACAATGATTACTTCAAAAACACACAGAGGAGAATGCTTCAAAAAAATCTCTTAGGAAACATCCAAACAGTTACCTCATTTTCTAAAATATCTCTGTAATCTGGAAAAATCAAGGTAATGATTCAATTTAGGGTTGTCTAAAACAAAGTTTATCCTACATAAATTAATTACGTCAACTGTTCTCATTTTTGAGGTTTTTTTCTACAATCCATCCTTAACATTGACTGACTGATCTTCAGGCATATGATACTACTATATGAATAAAGTTTTAGATACTCCTTAATTAATATTTTTCATAATGTTTTCTAAAATGCTATGAAACAAAAAGTGAAAATATAGAAAACACAGTAATGTAAATGTAAGATTTGTGTTTAGTTTTTCATATCAATCATACTTAGTATTCCCACACAATTTTTAGCATGATCACATTAAAATTCACGACTGCATGATTTTTATTTATTTTTATTTTTTAAAAAGATTATTTATTTATTTATTTGACAGAGAGATCACAAGTAGGCAGAGAGGCAGGCAGAAGGAAGAGGGGAAAGCAGGCTCCCTGCTGAGCAGAGAGCCCAATGTGGGGCTTGATCCCAGGACCCTGAGATCATGACCTGAGCCGAAGGCAGAGGCTTTAACCCACTGAGCCACCCAGGTGCCCCTACTATATGATTTTTAAATTATCTTTTAAATAGCCCTACAACTACAAACATTAGATCTGCCTATTAATCCATTATAACAATGCAATTGTAGAGAACTTGAAAAATGCTTCAAACCACAATAAAATCAGTGTCTAAAAGTGATCACTCAAGGTAGCCACTGGTATCATATTTGTGTCAAATCAAGGTAACAGTCAAAACTCTTGTCATCTGACCATTAGTCATTCTAACTGTGGGAGTTCTTCATTTTACTGTCTCCTGATGGTGTCAATTAACCTCAATCATACACCTATTATCAAGAGTAGGTCCATTTCAGGTTACCTTTCATAAAAGGGTCTACGTTTTAAAATAAAATAAATAAATAAAAGGATTAAAAGGGAAACAAAAAGCCATCGTAGCAGCCACCTATATTAACCTGATGATACGAACTGAATCTCAGGTGGTCAGGTGGAGTATCCTGGTAGCTCTTCTAATCAAACAGGATCTCAAATGACCCTTCTTCAACCACAGGGGTTGTTCCTTCAGAAGTGGCTATCACAGGGTTGTCTGTTAGGCCCTACTCTAGTCTTGCCATCTTGCAACTCGGCTAACCTACATTTTCGCTTCTCTTCCTTCTGTGCCAGCGTTTTAAAAATACTCTACTTCTTGAATCAACCTCCCAGTAAAGGAAAGCTGATGAGATGGTGTGTGGCAGGCTGGTAGGGCTCATGGAGCACCAGCCCAGGCGGGAGAGGGAAGTGAGAGAGGCACACAGACCCCTGGGGACAGCATGGGGCTGTGGAACTGTCCAGCAGTTTGCATGGCCTGCCTGATCCACCGTGTTCTGAAAGTTAGGAATTCTGTTCACTTCTCCCTCTAATTTCCCCTTAAGTAATTATTAGAGAAATAAGGATCTAAAGTGAATGAGAGCTAGACAAAATTATTCTTTCTTGTCTCCTGGGCTGTGGGGCAGTGTATGGAATTGTAAGGCAGTGACTAGAAAAGTACTAAATTTGAGAATCTGCATCAAATCATAAAACAACGGAAGTCCATAAAAACTCAATATTCTAGAAAAAAAAAAAAAACACCTCAATATTCTTTTTTTTTGCTCCTTATGGGATAAGCAGATCTCTGGAGGGAAGTAATGTCTTCTTTTAAGGTTGGGAACTGTAGATGACTAGCAGTAAGAGGGCTGCTTAGTGAAGACCACAATCTTCAGACCTGCTCCCGTGCCCAGGTCAGTTCTGGCCTCACGTTGAAGGGAAGGATAAATAAAAGCAAGAGGAGGTGCGCATGACAGGGCACACAGACAGAAAGGAGTGCTCAGAGGTACAGAAAAGGAAAAAATGAGAATGAGGACCTTGAAGAGCAGAAAGGTAACCAGCTGAGGAAAACTGCTGCGAACAGTCTGAAGCTGCTTAACTGAGTGGAAGATTGGATGCTGGGGAAAACAAAGAATTGAATGGAGATTCAGTCTAAGAAAATTAAGAAGACGCTTGCATTTACAGTTTAAAGGTGAAGGCTACTGTGCTATTGTTTAACTGTAACTTTTAAATTAAGTTTCTTTAGGTTGTTGTTCAGCACCCTTATAAATTGATAGTACAGCCAGATAGTACTGAACAATGGATCATTACCATGTTGAATGAATACATAATAAAAATTTCTAAACTCTTCATGAACTGGGAAGTATTTTTTTCCTTTGTACTTACACCTTGACATAACTGTCACTAAGAACTGACACAAAGAATAACAGGACAGAATTTAGATGTAATTTATGGAGACCCTATCCAGAGACTTGTTTTTTCTAAATAATTTCCCAGATTTAAAAGATGCAAACTATATGAACCCAAGAACTCAATCTGAAATAATTCTTATTAAAGATGAGTAACACTGAGCTCCATGTATAAGAATAGTAGAAACAAAGAGATATATGTATCATAATAATAAGGCAAGAATTAAAAATTATTATATTATTAGTATACTTGTGCTCCAGGCAATGTTTTCTGTTTATATTTAGCAAAATATGGGCAGAACCAAATCACATCAATCCTGCAGCTCACAGTACTTGGGAATCAGACTTCCATAATAACATTCTGTTGAGTATCAGATCACTTAACGTAAGATCTCTTTTTCCTTAAATGAGTATGTATGAACCTAGGATATCTGGCACCAGATGAATCAATCAATGAAATGATTGAGTACAAAGTTTTATGGATTTTTTTAGGTACAACACAACAGGCTATATGATACATCATTAACCACAGCCTGCCCAGAACTTCTCTAACTTCACTGCTGATCATAGTGCCTTGATAAATTCTAACCCAGAATCTGTCAACGTAGCCTATGTTATTTTATGGACAGTTTGTGCCTTCATGCAAACCTCAACACGTGGCACAACACAACAGTTTGTGCCTTCATGCAAACCACATCTCTACATATTTATGAAAAAAGAAGTTGTGTTGTTTTTGATTTCCTTCACTAAACTTCGTTACATACCCTTTTGTAACATACTTTTTCATAACTAATATTTTCATAAATGAGGACAAAAGTAAATGTATTATTTTGTCCAGTTTGGGTCTATTTATGTTCAGTATCATAAACATACTATATATTTTTAAGGAAGATATGCTATAAACCTTGTTTTATTATTTTTATTTCCTTTTTTCTAATTATATATTCTTCAAAGAGTTCTATTTTTTCTCTTTTATGCTCTAATGCCACCAAAGATATAGCATTCCCATAAGACCTCTTGCTTTACCCAGAAATGATTTTTTCATCGGTCATTGTGCCCAACTCTAGACCAAGAGTCGAAAACTTCATGTTGGCAAGGTTTAGACAGGTGAACATAAATGAGTAAAGGAAACCAGGCTAGAAGCAGACAGCCCTACTCAG
>CM053614.1:69734056-69774469 GCA_028646535.1 Procyon lotor | reverse complement strand
TTTTTTCTCTTTTATGCTCTAATGCCACCAAAGATATAGCATTCCCATAAGACCTCTTGCTTTACCCAGAAATGATTTTTTCATCGGTCATTGTGCCCAACTCTAGACCAAGAGTCGAAAACTTCATGTTGGCAAGGTTTAGACAGGTGAACATAAATGAGTAAAGGAAACCAGGCTAGAAGCAGACAGCCCTACTCAGTTCCCATCTATCCTTCTTAGGTCCTCTGACTTCTCAAGAACAATGAGAAATACATACCATCAGCGAAAATCTGACTCTTAAATGTTAGCAGCTAATTAGCTTTTTGTTAAATATTATTATTATTTTATTATGTTCAGTTGGCTAATTCACTTTTAAATATTATGAAGCCAAGAACATTGTTTTTTAGGCCAGTGAGTGAAAAGTTTTCCATATCTAGAATGATGTTTCTTAATATAAACAGACAATATATTTCTTAAGGGCATGGAGTATATCCTAGTCATCGTTTAATTCCCTCGGCTTTATGCAAAATTATAAAAATAATATCTAACATTTAGTATATTTTTGCTGCATGTCATGTCTTGCTAAATGTTTTACATACATTATCACATTTAATATTCATAATGAAAGTATCAGGTAAGAACTAATCTATTCTTACTACCAGCAAATAAAGTCTAGGGAAGTTGAGGGAATTGCCATGAGTTACATGGTTCCTAACTCGTGGGGGAATATTTCAAACCCAGGTACTCTACTCCTAAGCCTGACCAACTCGCCTTGGCTATAGAGCGTACAAAACAGAAACCGTTGTTCCATTTTGGTTTAAACTAGACAAAGATAATAGTTAGGAGGGCCTATTCACTACTATCCTGTAAATCGTCCATTAAATGTAAGTAAATAAAATCCTCCTATGTAACAAGTAAATGCGTAAAATTGAGTTCTTCCATGACTAGGGCACTGCACTACCCTATAAATTCTCCACCACCTTTTTCCTCTTTACTTCTGAGATAATACAAACACAAGAATGAAATATGGAAAATGTATAATTTGAATTTTAGTATGTGTTCCCTAGAAGACAAGATGTTGGATATATTGCCTACATGGCTTAAAAATAAATTGGAAAATACTGCAATATAACACCTCATTTTGTACACCGCACTAAGCAATCTGGCATAATTGAGTCGAGGAAATGAGTCACAGTTTTACCTGTTACAGAGGGTGGTACAAGGAATTACTGCACTTCATTTTGGTGGTTTAACTCCAGAAATAAATTAGGAGCCTGAATATTATTTAAAAAGTCAAGCAATTTTTCTATTTGTCATGTTAGAATTAAATGATGATTTGATTTTCATCAATGATACTCTCAAACAAATAAATGATAAGGGAAATATTCCTTTCACTCATGACTCTAAAATTTACCAGTGTGGGTATGTTAGTAGTATTTTACAAAAGTCTGTTCCATTTGTGAAATCTGCATTTTGCTACATTGAGCCGTATTCATAAAGTCTATGAGGCCAGATATTGGTATTTTATTTCTGGAAATATTTTAAGCCTTTAGTTAGTTATTCAGTTCTTCATTTACTTTGCTTCGTTTATATGCTTTGCAAGACTTGCTATCAAGTCCTAAATAATAAGAGCACACCACATCTAATCATTTCTTTTTAAAAAGACAAAATACATATATTTCCCTTAAAGATTAGTCAATAAAGTTATAGGTGGAAGCTTAGGGAAAAAAAAATCTTAGTTTGATGTGACTAGAATCCTAAAAACACACAATGTCCTAGAATATCATTGCTGTTTTGTTAATAAGTAGCTAATTTTCTTCTCCTTCACAAACTGCATCCGATGAGCAAAATGTGTTTTTGGAATTTGCCCATTTTGTGTACACTGTGCATTTCAGGTGTTAAACTTCTACCTTCCACAAAAACAGAGTTTTTTTCCCTCTAATGAAAGACACCATATTGGTACATTGAAACATACACATAAAGCTCTCGAGAATGGCCAAGTT
The DNA here is from genome assembly GCA_028646535.1 of Procyon lotor. Classification (NCBI taxonomy): domain Eukaryota; kingdom Metazoa; phylum Chordata; class Mammalia; order Carnivora; family Procyonidae; genus Procyon; species Procyon lotor. Next base: position 69,772,487 of record CM053614.1, on the reverse strand, counting down.
TTTAATTCATGTTGTTTTAATATAAACAAGTAAACATGACATGTCCTTTATAGTCAATACTGACTCTTCAAAGGCCTCAAGTACTTGGTTTTGTGTTCTGTTTATTGACCTGCTTGTAACATGGCTTTGTTTATTTCTCTCTCATTACCCTTACACATGGTATTTTGCTGCAGAAATCTTCTGATCTATAAGAATGCAGATACGTTTCATAAGCTAATAAGAGCCGTGTCTTCTGTGCCCACATAACAATAATAGGATGACATTACTAAGCCCAGAGACCTAAACCAAGATAATTCTCTAAGGTTAAAAGCATATTAAGAAAGGTCTCTCTGAATCATTGGCCCTTCATGATCCTGGAACTCAGAGCCAGACAGAGTCTGATTGACTATTCTGACCTACTCCTGCTCCCCTCCAGTACTCCACATTGCTAATGCAAATATAATAGCATCTATTACGCATCATGCTTATTGAAGAGGCTGGAAAAGAAGGATATAGGAAAAAAAGAACAGAACCTGTTCCCACTGCCATAGGTGACATAAAGGTGACAAAAGGAAGAAACCTTCCTTTTCTTACACCTACTCCCACTCTCCCTACCTCTACCACTACTATCTGTAAACTCTTCACCTTCTGAAGGGTCTGTTTTCCCACAATTAGACACAAAGTACATACAGATGAAATTGTCTAGAAGTACCCATTGCACAAAACTTTAATCTTCCTAGCAGCGGACTCTATGACCAGTGATATAACGTAAAGCAAGACTTAGCTTAGGTTATCAAGAACCTCATTGAGATGTTCCTACATTTCAAATATAAAGGAAATAAAAATAGAACATAATTTTCTAGGTCGTGGTTTGAAACAGATCTTCACATTTCACACAGAAGTGAAGGATATCTGTTCACCTTTTTTTTTTTTTTTAAGATTGTATTTATTTATTTGACAGAAAGAGACACAGCGAGAGAGGAAACACAAGCAGGGGGAGTCGGAGAGGAAGAAGCAGGCTTCCTTCCTGATGAGCAGGGAGCTTGATGTGAGACTCAATCCCAGGACGCTGGGATCATGACCCAAGCCCAAGGCAACCTTAAAGACTGAGCCACCCAGGCGCCCTATTATCTATTTACTCTTAAGAGGTTGTCAATTCTCGGGACACCTGGGTGGCTCAGTTCCTTAAGCAGCTGCCTTCGGCTCAGGTCATGATCCCAGAGTCCTGGGATCGAGTCCCACATCGGGCCCCTTGCTCGGCAGGGACCCTGCTTCTGACACTCTGCCTACTTGTGTGCTCACTCGCTCTCTCTTTTTCTCTTTCTCTCTGACAAATAAATAAATAAAACCTTTAAAAAAAATAGGTTGTCAATTCTCAAGCTCATTATGGCTAACACTAATGATGATTTCTCTGGCACTGAAAATCTTAATTGTGGGGTAAAGGAGCTAAAATTTTCTGTTTAGCACGATCCTGCACCCCATTAAGAGTAATAGGCTAACTACAGCTCTCTTCCATTGTTAAAAATTCCTGGGAGATTTCATGTTCTCTCACAGAAAGTGAACTTTAGAAATTTGGGGACAGTGATTCCTAACATGACTACAGACTAGAATTGCCTAGAGTACTTTAAAGACAAGAGTTTCTGTGCCTCATCCCTAGATACACTAACTTAATTGGTCTGGGTGTGGTCTGGGCATCAGGATTTTAAAGCTCCCTAGATGACTCTAATGTGTAGCCAATGTTGAGAGTCACTGTTCTGAGGTCTTAGGCTTAATCCAAGCCATGATTCCCAAAACTCAGAATTACTGACTTTTTTTTTTTTTTCCTTAGCTTACTTTCTTCCGTCTTGTAGCCTTATGACGATGGAGTGTCGAAGCGCTGATGGGAATGAAAGCTCAGAGAAAGCATGAGCTCTGCTATGGAATTAATGCTGGGGCATGGAAGAGGTTTCTGAAGATCTAATTATCTTGCACCTTGGGTCTGGCTCCATCATACCTTTGCTCTATCCCTCAAGTATGGCTGAGATTGTGGGGCGTGGGGAGGCGAGGGAGAGAAGGGAAGAAGGAGAGAGAGCAGAGAGAGCTCACACTCACGCTGCAGAGTAAGCAAAGGAGAGATTTGGAAGTCACGAAATAGACAGGATAAAACCCATTCCCCATTCCCACCACCACTATATACAGTTTAGGATTAATAATGCAGGGCATTTAAAGACGATTTGGCAAACTGGAGTCAAGCTGTTTGTCAACTGATCAGCCAGGCAGAGATAATGATTCTGCAGAGATACAGACACTGCTGGGAATTTGGAGGTAAATAAAACAAAACAAGACCAAAAAAAAAGAAAACCCAGCAAAAGTGCTTGGCTTCAGAAGCTTGGAGACCTTTCCTCAAATGCAAACGCCTCTTCTTTGGCATTCCAACTGAACTCCCCTCTCAATCTAGTTTTTAACCATGATAAAAACTCTAATCCCTGTTAGCAGAATGATTAATGCCCAAATGGGTTTAAAGTCAATATTCTAAAGCAATTTAAGAGAATGTTTTTATTTCAAAACTGACCTCTTCTATGAGTTGTTTGTGCGCTTTTATGGCCAGGTGCACCTGGTATAATAGTTTTTATGTAGTTGGGGTATCCTGCTGACTATAACGGGTGGTCACCACAGAGAGGATTCATGCCATCCTTCTTTTTATACTGAAAGATGTAGCACACAACATTGCCCGAGGTAGGTACTCTAAAATATTCCTGGAATTCAACGCAGTTCTTTGGGTCTTTATTTTTTTTTAAATTTAAACAATGTATTAATGGAATCTATCTAAAGTAGGGACGATGAATGGGGAACAAAGGAATAAGAAACTGATGGACACAACATTGTTTATAAAAGCCTAAAAGCTTTTTCTCATATTGACCCATAATTTGTCAACAATCAATTCTAAGTAGATTTCCCAGCTTTCATTTTAAGGTGAACATAATTTGTACTGTTGGCATTTAATACAGATACTTGGATACCTTGAAAAAGATCTAAGCTCTTAAGGGACCTAATCAAATTTATCTTTAGTTCTAAAAAATTCAATTTTTTTTTTACCCAGAAGCAATTTTAGAAAAGTTTTTAAAACTGTATTTTAGTGTAAAATAGTTATTATAAAAACTGGAAACCAAAGACGGTTATTTGTTTTAAAGATCATTTTACCTAAGTGCTGACAACACTGAATTTCATTTACAAAGCACAAGTAAATGACACATCTCAATACTAGGCCACCTTTAACTCAATTTCTGCTACACATTCCGTCAGCAACTGGGCTCTCAGGCTTTCACCATTTTGTGAATAATTTCAGACTAAGTTTGATAATCTCTTTCTCACTTCAATTAAAGAAGAAGAAAAACCAAAGAGGGGACGTGAAGAAAACAAATGCAAGGTGATAAACTGCTGGATGAGAGTATTTTACACTTTAAATTTCTGTTGTAATATCTGAAATGTCTACACATAACTGTATATGTATAGAAGAGTGTCAAATACATATCAGAAAAGTAGACAGATATGAGATGTGCTAAATCAATGCAGACAGTCATACAAGATTCTATAAAGGCAGACTGCTGAAAATAAATAAATTATAAAAGAGACATAGCTATTACAGGCATAAATGAGGAGAGAAGCAATCCTTCCCTTTCACCTGAAATCAGCATATTTTATTATTCTGTAGCAAAGCAATAAGTGCTCTTTCTTCTTCAACAAAATATAGCCTATGTAGTTTTTTTTTTAGTTTAGTTTATATACTTGTCCTGCAATAGAAAATTGTTTACACCACTATTATTGGTACAATTAAATGAATAACCAGTGTATATATTACTGGCAAAAATATCTCTTTGGTTATCCTACTTTAAATATCAAAACAAAAAAAACATACAACTGCATAAAACATATGTGTTACAAACCTCTGGGGGGGAAAAAAAGATGCGCAGTTAGATTTTCACACAAAGGTTTTACAACTTCAGTCATATCAGCAGGTTCTGAGTACTAATGGAAAATGGAATTGATGCAATTATGTTGAACAGTGGCAGGAAGCATGCTTTTAAGAGAATCAGCTTACAGGGAAAAATCCCAGTTGCATGTGCATTAAAGATGTCAAGACATTAAACTAAAGATCTTCTCTCTGTGCCATCTAAACCCCTGCCTGATTCCAGGAAATAACTTTCTGAAGCCATGCCAAGCCCTGTGCTTGAAAATAACATCTTAATTGGTTTCTTCTAATAAAATTCAAAATGTTCCTTTTGGTAATGACAATACACTCATTGTTTTACTCCTGCTTAATGTTCTGGTCTCTTGGAATGTTGTGAGTATTACAGTTCAGGGAAAAGGAAGAAAAAAAAAAGCTCATGAGTCTGAATTTATGTAGCAACAATCTAGCTGGATGGACCAGCAAAAGTTGGAAGTTTCTGATGCCAGAAAGAGTGCTTCTATTTAAAGCCAGATTTGTATATGATACCAATGAGACTCCAATTGCTTCCCACTGTTTGCATCATTATTACATAATAACAGTTACGTTGTAAATACAGAGCTAGGTTGATAATGTTTAGAGAAAGTTTAAGGCTTTTACTAGCAACTGACCCAAAATAAATTATCCAATAAGTCTTTTCAAATCAAGGAATAATTTAAGCCATGAGGATTTGTTTTTGCTTGAATTATAACAACTTGTGTGTATTTAAGAGGTTGGAAAGTTACAAAGAGCTCCAAAATATTCACTGCATCATATTATCAGAATTTCTACATGCCTGGTCATCCTCTTAAGTTTCTTTACTGAAAGTTTTTCAAGGTAGTCTATTGAACGATTTGTATACCTACAGACACAACTCTAATTTCATAATGAAATTCAATACAAATGTTATTTCGTTTATACAAGTCCATTTTATAATCACTTTGGTGCTATTCACTTATTCATTAAACAAAAGGTCCCTGCGTTAAGAATGATGGTTCTGTTGGAATCGTGTTTTTACACGTAGTGGTCTCAAACACTTGAGAGAACAGTGGCCACACAGACCCCCTCTACCTGAGCCAAAAAAGGAAGGTCAAAAATACTAGGGTATTGGACTCCCTTTACTCTTGGTTTCTAATTTTGCTAGTGCGGTCTTAAAATCTTCAGATTTGTGTCCACTATCAAATTTCAGTAATGAATGAAATGTCAGCTTGGTGCACCTCACAGAGTTTATGCAAAATGATGTCTATTTATAGAAAAGAAGAGGTCTTTTCTAAGTTTTGTGAAATGAAGAGTTTAGAAAACAAACCACGTAAAGAAAGATTATGTTTCATATGCTATAATTGGAAATCTGCTAATTCCTTGGCAATTCATGCTAACTATAGTAACAAGAGCAACTTGGGCTGCAAGGCTTCACTAGCTGTAAAAGAAGCAAGCATAGGGAGCCAATTTAGGTATTTGTGGTGTCTGCGCATAGGATTTGCCCCATTCATTCCCTTTAGGCTCCTGTTCCTGTTATCTGCAGTAATGATGGATTACCTTCTTCTGGCAAGGTCAGCGAGTCCCTTTGTTCTCACCATTACTAACCATCCGTGATGGGAAGGAGGCCAGGCTCAAAGACAGAACTCACTAGAGTTTCTTGCTCTGCTCCTCAGCTCACTTGCACCACGTCATTACTCTACATACACCTGTGTTGTGGTACTAGGTTAAGAACTACAGTGTTGGCCAAGCTAATCACCCCATTATTATAGAAGTATAAATTTGTGGTATTTGAAACTTGAACATAAGAAAACATAAACAAATCATTAAAAATGATACCAGCTATACAATAGCTTTTTTTCTGACTTCTCAACTTTTATTTTGTGCATTTACAAGACAGTATATGCTCAGGAAATACTTAATCAGTAGTGAAACACAACAGATCTTTACTCACAGGGTATGTGTATTTACGTGTGTGTATATAGATAATACATTTATTTTTACTGATATACATCCCCTCTCCATAATGGATTCTATCTTTAGAAAGTGAAACTCCATGCTAAGGAAATAAGATATTTTTCTTGAAAGAATTTAGCAACTGCTTCTTTAGTGCTATTACTTCTGCAGAGCATCAAGGTGTTTTGTTTTGTCTTGTTTTTATGAGATCAGCGGTCTGACCCTCTTCTTAGAGGAATACCAATTATCTGTTGCAAAATTATATTACTTTGACTCCTTTGGTCTATCATGTCCATGGGGACTAGGGACCGACATTAGCCATTACATTATATAGAAGATTAAATATGAGCAATCTTATATTGAAACTCTGGTACTTGCTCATTTTTTATAAGAAAATCATTTCAGGGAGGTAGTAAATGAAGAATTAATTAGTAGATTATTTCACACTTTTTAATCTAGAATCTTAAATGCTAGCAAGTGCTAAAATTGAGAAAGGCAAGAATACTAGGCATTTCCACCGATATAACTTCAAACTAGGACATAAGATTACTTTAATAATTGTTTTCCTTCTAAGGCGATATACGAATAGAATGAATACAAATGAATAGAGTAGAATATTCTATTCTAGGGTTTTTGACAAAGAGGAAAATGATATCCTGATGTATACAGCACAACAATCAAAACACTTAACTTACGAGGCTGTAATTTGGGAAAGGCAAGACAACAAAAGTATGTTCATTAACTTACATGAATTAGACACAAATAAAAATATGAATTTTTGATATTTATGTATAGCCTCACTTTTTCCAAAGAAGATTCAGAACATTTCTAATACAGTGTTAAATATTTTTAAAATTTGACATAACAATCCACAAATTATTGCTAAAAAAAAAAAACCCAGTAGTTAACTGAAAATTTAGGGAATGTTAAGGGTACAGTGTTGTCCGTACTTTGGAAAGCATATCACATGAGGCAAATCTTAAAATTCCTATTAATGGCTTGGTGTTTCTGAAGATTTTATAATACAAGTTTGCAGAATTCTCTACAAGCACAGCTATAATTAATGTTTCTCTTCTTATACCATTTCCTCCAGTTGTACCTCTACCACCAACGGCTGGAGGTCCTTACCCTCTCTGGGCCTTCAAGCCTAACTACTTCATAGGCATTCTGTAGTAAATGACATAACAAGTGGGAAATCCTCCAAAAAGTGAAAAGTATGCTGCAATAGTAACATTTCACCACTGAGTTCTCAAAGGCAGTTAATTCCCATTGAATAAGAAGGGAAGGTTGAAATGATAGCTTTGGAGAAGCATGCACCTTGGAAATGTGGGATGAACTTGCCATCTTTTAGAGCTCAGCACATTGTTTCAGGGTGAGCACTACCCTAAAATAGCACACAGCTCAGCACTTAGCTCTGCCTTTTATGTGCCCTTGCCAACTCATACTCTGTGTCAGAAAATGTCTACCTTTTCTGTTCCTTGCTTTTAAATTTGTTTTCATTAACAACAGTGGTCCTCAGGAACATATAAATGAAAGTGCAGAAGGTAAAAGAGTGCTGGAAATTGCCCAAAGCTTATAGCTCTCTTTCTCAATACTTTTATTTTTGACAGTAATGGAACTAAAACCAAAATGATAGTTTTTTTTATACCTTGTCATATAAAAGATATTGAGGAAATGGAAAAATGGAGCATATCTCAGTGCTCTCTTTAGTGGAGGCTGCAATAGTATCCATAAAAAAGAACATCTGAATCATTTTTTTTCTTTAAGAGAAAATGTAGGCTCTATTGAACTTATGAAGACACTACTCTGACAAATTTGCACGGTGAGCTGAAGGGAATGAATAATAAATTTTCCTATAGTTGTCCTTTGTCTTAGCTCAGACTTGCTCCCTTAGCCACAAAGGGAGACCGTATCTACCGCAATGAAAGAAGCATGTTCCACAGCTTCTCATTCTACACCTTGATAAGTCCAAAATTGGAGGGGTACTTAGGGATGCTATAGAGAATGAATTTTATTTCTTGTATTTTCAGGAAGGAATGATATTCTAAGAGAAAAAGCAGAAGTCTATTGTGACACCTTTAACATGATAAAGTGAGTTTAACTGTGATTTCGTAAGTCTTAGAACTAATTCTAGCAGCATCTACCGAAATGGTCTGGCTCTGGCTCTGGAGTCTGACCTTTGTGTTTTTGTGTGTGTGTCCTTTTCCATCCCTGTGACCTCAGGCAAGTTACTTTCTTGGATTCCCCATTTTATGAGGATAAAAATAGCACCTAATTCACAGTCTTGTTTAGAGAATTAAAAATAATGCCTGGCACAAAGGCAATATTAATGTTAGTCATTATTATAATAAATACAAATAAATTATCAAAAGTATTTTGAAAAAACAAAAACCAAAGTAGCATATACATCTATAAAGAATGCAAAAATGTATATCTTTAGTTCTAAGTATATTCTTCAAAATCAAAATTGCAAAGGAAGCTATGTAACATACATTTTTAATCTACATGTATGAATAACATACCAAATATGTGATCAATCTGTGAACGAATTTAAAATAAGCTATCTAAAGCAATCTACAGATTCAAAGTAATCCCTTATCAAATACCAACAGTATTTTTCACAGAACTAAAACAAATAATCCTAAAATTTGTATGGAACCACAAAAGATCCTGAATAACAAGAGAGGTCTTGAAAAGGAAGAACAAAACTGGAGGTATCACAACCCAGATTTCAAAACAGACAGTACGGTATTGGCACAAAAACAGACACATAGATCAATGGAACATGATAGAGAGTGTAGAAATAAACCCATATGTATATGGCCAATTAATCTGTGCAAAGGAAGCAAGAATATATAATGGGGAACAGATAATATCTTCAATAAATGGTGCTGGGAAAACCAGACAGCCACATGCAAAAGAATGACAGTGGACCACTGTCATTCATATTCAAATTCAAAATTTCATATATAGAAATAAACTCAAGATGGATTAAGGACTAGATGTGAGACCTGAAACCATAAAACTCCTAGAAGGAACCATGCGCAGTAATCTCCCGGACATCAGTCTTAACAATATTTTTCTGGATCCTTCTCAGGCAGGGGAAACAAAAAAAATGAAAATAGACAATGAGGGCCATATCAAACTCAAAAGCTTTTGCACAATGAAGGAAACCATCAATAAAATGAAAAGGCAATATACTGTATAGGAGAATATGTTTGCAAATGACATATCCAATAAGAGCTTGATATTCAAAATATATAAAGAACTCATACAACTCAACACCAAAAAAAAAAGCAACAACAACAACAAAAACAAAAACCAATCCAATAAAAAATGGGCAGAGGACATGGAAAGACATTTCTTCAAAGAAATACAGATGGCCAACAGACACATGAAAAGGTGCTCAACATTACTTAATCATCACAGAAATACAAACCAAAATCACAATGAGCTATTACCTCATACCTGTCAGAATGGCTAGTATCAAAAAGACAAGAAATAACAGGTCTTAGCAAGGACGTTGAGAAAACGGAAGCCTCATGCACTGTTGGCAGGATTGGAAACTGAGGCAGCCATTAGGGAAAACAGTATGGAGGGTCCTCAAAAAATTAAAAATAGAAATATCATATGACCCAGGAATTCCACTTCTGGGTATTTACCCAAAGAAAACAAAAACACTAATTTGAAAAGATACCAGCACCCCTAAGTTTATTGCAACATTATTTGCAATAGCCAAAATATGGAACCTACTTTAAGTGTCCATCAATAAATGAAAGGATAAAGAAGATGTAGTACACACACACATACACACACACACCCCACACAGGGGAATATTACTTATCCATAAAAAGGAATGAAATCTTACCATTTACAGTAACATTACTAGACTTAGAGGGCATTACGCTAAGTGAAATAAGTCAGGAAAAGACAAATGCCATATTGTTTCACTTACATATGGAACCTATAAAACAAATGAACAAACAAAAAACAGAAAAAGACTGCTAAATACAGAGAACTGGTGATTGCCAGAGAAGAGGAAGGTGGGGGGATGGGCAGAACAGGTGAAGGAGATTAAGGGGTACAAACTTCCAGTTATAAAACAAACAAGTTACAGAGATGAAAAGTACAGCATAAGGAATATACTAAATAACACTGTAATAACATTTTATGGTGACAAATGGTGACTACATTTATCATGGTGAGCAATGAGTAATGTACAGAATTACTGAATCACTATGTAGTACACCTGAAGTTAATATTGTTTATCAATTATACTTCAATAACACTAGTTAGTTAAGCCATATGAGCTATCTTCACTCAACAGAGAGTTTGATCATAATTGTTTATACATATCTATGGATAAGCATGGAATAGGGCACAGTTTTTTTAGGGAATTGCTTTGGTCAGATGACTGAAAAACATAGCCACAACAGCTCACTCTTTTAATTTTTATATCACTGGAGCATCCCATCTTTGTTCGTAGTTGTGGGAAACTTGTACCTTTAGAAATGGCTTATCACAGCATCACCTTTTGGCAACAGAACTAAGCTTACTAGAATCTGACAAAACTCACTGAGAGTAAGAATTACTTTTTTTATGACAGGAAAATAAGAGTTTTCAACTTTTTTCCAAAATCTTTAAAAGAACACATCATTGTAACATATGTCTATCCTAATATTTCTTCTAATACATTCTTTGCACTACTTAAAACTTCTCTAATTCAAGGCTGTGAAAGAGATTTCATTTTATTTGGACTACGAATCCTATACCAATATATATTACAGGGAAAAACAGACATACAAAATTTCTTAGTTTCTTCTCATTGTCTGTTCTCAATATATTTATAACAATTTTAACTTGTTCTTTTTATCACAATTTAGTGCTACTCTACTTAAAACTCTTTATGATTTAGGTGATGTCCTACTCACAATTGTATTCATCAATCCCTTCCTGATTTCAAAGACACTCTCACAAAGAGAAGAATGCAGAATTTCTACTTACAGCAGCATTCCTTGTTGAGTTTGATTTTATTCAACATGCAAGTGTTATTAAAGATGTTTAACTGACATTTAAATGAAACTATCAGAAGGGGAATTAAAACATGCTGCATTAACACAAGTTTTCTCAAGAACTAAATATTTCAGAAGATTCAATACAACCTGAATGAGCTTTCCTCAAGATTAATGGAGGAATCAAGAACAATTGCCTTTATTTTTATCTCTTGGGTAACCATAAGACAAACTGTCTTCAACAAATGTGCCTTGTAATGTTAATGCTACTAGAGTTCATAAAGAGACAATTTATTATTTTGAGTTTATTGTCCAACAACAATTCATCAGCTTTTGGGTTTAGCTCACTAGTTCACAGGGGTCCTTTTATTTGTTGTTTAATTAAGCTTCTTGTCAAATGAGGCAGATATTAAAAGATAAAAGGTGTTTTGTAAAATTCCATCATCTTCCATTTATATACTATCGATAACCTAGAGTCTTTGACAATTTTATTAATGAAAATTGAGCACTGAAAGAAGGCAAAAAAGAATCACAAAGTAAATCACTGAGAGAACTGATAATCCTATGCAAGCTTAGTCTCTACACTTCATATACTTTCTTCCCAGTAGAACTCAAACTAACATTTTTATGTTTTTAAGCCACCATCATGCACATGTAAATGTAAAACTCAACCCTGAGTCCGAAACTTGGCAAATATAAGGTAAGGAAAAATGTATCCAAATGGTAGAAATCTTTATAAAGTTTCCATCTTTTAATTGTCATTTTCCTTTTGAGTTTAAGGCAATTAGTTACAGGCTTCAGGGGAGTGGGGGGCAGTTTAGTAGTAGGGACTCTTTGCTGTTCTAGTGAACACAAGCAAAGGATTAATAGTAATCACAAACAAATGACTTTTCTGCCACGCATCTAACTATCAGTGAATTTATTTTTGAGTTTTCACGGCTTTGTAAGTGCTTTATATATTTCCATGGCCACCTTGATAACTCGAGTTTTGAGCCAAAGGCAAACTTGAAGTAGAGCCAGATTGCTGCCTGTTCAGTAAAATTGTATCCAGGCTTTCTGAAGCCTATGGGATATTGAGTGCATCCTACTTATTTCATTTTGTTTTGGGCTCTGTGTGTGTGTGTGTGTGTGTGTGTGTGTGTGTGTGTCCCAGGCTTCTTTGTCTAAGAGGAAAGTGATGAGGGATGTGGGAACATCCTACTTCTTTATTTCAGAATATTATGTTTCCAGATCTAAAACAATGCAAATATAAATGATAATCCAGAATTTATCAGGATTACTTTAAAAAAAACAATGTCTGATATCTTAGAGGTTTGTACTGGACAGATAAAACATGTTCATGGCTGAATTATTGCCTTTAAAGTAAAAGAGGTAGAACTACTGTATAATTTTGGATAAATTAACTCCTGAATTGCAGTTGGTATCCAATCTTAAACATAGCCAAGCAAAAAATTTTGCTATTTCAGTGACTTAATAATACTCTAGCTCATATAAGATCAACTGGTTTGATACATAAATCTTAATTATAATAGACTTTAGGATCTATTAATTTCTGTACAGAAAATGTATTCCAAAGACCAAATATTCCTGAATAAATTTCAACTTACTCATCAAAGGAGAAAGGGGAAAAATCTAATATACTATTTAACAGCCATTACTTTAGGAGTATGTTTATAACAGATATTTGGTATTTATATGGATATATTTATATTTTTACTTTATTTTATGGGTATATTTATAGAAATATATTTCATATCATGGTATAGAAGTGGATCAGAAATTATCCTACATGCCCTCCACATTCCTGAGGTTTTATGGTATTAAATGTTCCAAGAGTGGCAAATAGTTGCTACAATTTCAAGCCATGCACTATGCCATGATAATCATAAGAAGTAAACTAAGTAGATAGGATTCTTATTAAGTTCAAGTTTATCATGAAAAATTGGACTTAAAAAAATAGAATCTTAAATAATACATTTGTGCATTACTTTAAAAGTCTAGACATATCTAGACATGCTAGACATACTAGCATATATAGATGCCAACAGTATTAAGGATTAAGGTAACATTACTGACAGGCCACCAGTCAAGGCCCTATGGAACGTTGTGCATGTAATGAGGTCTCTTCTCTCTAATACAGAAAACTAGGCTTCCAGTCAAAGCACACAAAATACTCTCTGGAAGAAAACATCTAAAATTTATAGAGATGAAATGTCTTTTAGGGAAGAAAATAGATAAAGAGATTTGAGAATTAACTGGAAAGAGTAAATATAAAAGTTGAATTCCCGGGGCACCTGAGTGGCTCAGTGGGTTAAAGCCTCTGCCTTCGGCTGAGGTCATGATCTCAGGGTCCTGGGATCGAGCCCCGCATCAGGCTCTCTGCTCAGCAGGGAGCCTGCTTCCCCCTCTCTCCCTGCCTGCCTCTCTGCCTACTTGTGATCTCTCTCTCTCTCTCTCTGTCAAATAGATAAATAAAATCTTTAAAAAAAAAAAAAGTTGAATTGCCAGACTACATTGAATCTCTGGTGTATAATGTGGGAAAATTTCAGAAATAGAAAATATTCGACCATCAGCTATATACCAGGATATGAGTCTAAAGCTATCTGTGCAAAAAGTAACAAAAATTCTTCTTTCTGGTACTTGTATCTTAATGCTTTGATGAAGAAATTTTGCAATCTACTTAGGAACTGTCATTATTTTAAATTAACCAAGATTTGTGATGAACCACTTTTGTAGTGTATGAAGTCTTTATTAGTTGGGGAGGTTAGTGGTTAGGAAGTATCAAAATGTATATTAATTCAACATTTATTGAAAAATAACAAGTGGTAGTCTCCACACTAAGTGGAGGGGGAGTAATTACAGTACAAAAGAAGACCATAATTTTACCCTAAAGGAATTTATAAATACTAACTCTAACGTAAGTCTTTGTGTATTTTAATAACATGTGCACTATATACTATAAAACACAATTTACAAACTTAATTCATTTCGTTTCAAAATAGTTCTGTGTTATTCTCATTTTACAGATGATAAAATTCTGGGTTAGGGAGATTAAATAACTACTTCAGTGTAGCATCCTCAGAAAGTAGCAGGGAACTATGATTTAAAAACAGCCCTGTATGACTTCAAAATTTATGAATTTTTGAAAATTGTTTGTTTAGTTTGTTCTTTTCTTTTCTCAGGTCCCTCCTACAAAATGTTTTTGAAAGCATTGAAAGGAATTATTGTAGAAGACTTCCTCAAAAGAGATGATACTATAAAGCAAAACTAAGCTTAAACATCATATAAATTTGGTTACTAAGGGGTCTTAGAGTTAAGTTAGCCTCCCAATTTTTTACCCAGTTGGGAGAACTAAGGTCCTGACAAAGTTTCAGAGTTTATTAGTGAAGAACCAAGGTTTTAAAATCCTGATATTGCATGTAAATACTGTTCTCATGACACGACACTACACTGCCAATGAAATGATCATACTTCACATACATCAAAAATATATGTGCTTAAACATATTCCTAATATTTTAATAAAAACTTTCCAGAGGCCACTGGAAGCATGGCATTTTCCCCACTTAATTATAACTAAAATTTTGTTGGTATTTTTCATTATACAAAAAAGATATAAGCGTTATATATAGACAAAAATACATTGTAGGACTCTAATTCTTAGCAGGAAGAATCAGGGATATGTCAGTATATAATAACAGAAATTAAAAAGCACGAAGTAAAAACTGATATACCTGAAAAGAGAAATAGACAAATCCGTAATTATAGTTGGAGAGTTCAATTTCTTCTGTCAGTAATTAAAGGAACAAGTAGAGAGAAAATCAGTAAGGATATAGAAAACATAACAAACCATCAACTGATTGGATCTAATTGGCATTAATAAAACATTCCATATGACAAAAGCAGAATATACATTATTTTCTATGTAGGCTATAATCAGTGCCGTAAAATGAATTTTAGTAGTTTTTTAGAGAACCTGAAGCATATTATCTATGTTCTTTGACAACAAGAGACTGAATCAAAGACCTACAAACATAAAGATATATAAAAAAACACACAAATATCTTCAAATTACACAACATATTTCTAAATAACTTGCGAGTAAAAGAAAAATAAGAGGAGCATTAGAAGACATTTTGAACTGACTAAAAGTCACAGCACATTTTATCAAACACTGCTACCCAATATATCAAGGGAAATTTGGAGAAAAGCTGGTTACATTAGAAAAAAAGTTCTCAAATCAGTGACCCATGTTTCCATGTTAAGAATTTTCAAAAAGAAGAGCAAATTAAACATGAAGCAAGAAGAAATAAGACAATTTCATTTTAGAGCATATACCAAAGAAATATTAGAGAGAATAATAATAATAATAACAACAAAACCAAAAGCTGATTTTTAAACAGCTCAATAAAAAAGTTGATCTCCACATGGATCAGTCAGAACATAGAGGGAGTAGATAAAAATTATCAATTTCATAAATAAAGAACATTACTACAGATCCTACAGACATAGTGAGGAGTAATCTTATTATAAGAATCTGCTTAGTTTAAAAAAAAAAAAAAAAGAATCTGCTTAGTTTTAAAGCAGAAACAATACCTAACACGTTTAACTCAGAATCACATTACCTTTTAAAATATAGACAATATTTCTGTTTTTCTCAAGGTCAAAAACTTTTTCTAAAGTGACATGCAACTGATATCTTTTATCAAATTGTACAGTATTTATTCCTGGCTTTGAAAAACACTACATGCTAAAATCCCTACTGGATAAAGGCAAATCATTTCAATAATGCTTTCCTTTGTATATTTACAAGCAGAACAAATTTGTTTATTATACATAAGTACCCTTGACTTTCCTTATGACCCTTAGAGAGTCTAAAGATTGAGGAAAAAATATACAATGACAATAATGTTATGAAATGTGAATCTGTCAAACTATTGGATTTTTTTTCAATAAAAATTCAGTTTAATCAAAAAGTCTTTGCATGAACCTTATATTTATTTGAAAAGCTATCTGGCATAAAATTAGAATGATAACAATTACAAAATGTAGTTTCTAATAGGAATCACAGTTCTTTAACATGCAAGATTTAGCTTGTACAAATGTAACTAATTAATAACATCTGAAGTACATTCTCCCATAGGACTGATGACCATCTGGTTGACCTTTCACTAGATCAATAGGGAAGGCAAATCTGTAAATCACTGTTTCCCAAATGTTATCACTCCACCATTCTACCACAAGTTTTATCCAAAACTTGGATCGGAGAAGAGATCTTTTGTTTCACACATTTTTAAATTGACTTTGGCTGTTAATTAGACTGTAAGGTAAGACTGAGAGGATTCTTCTAAAGTCCCATCCAGAAAGAGACTGGCAGAAGACCAAGTAATAGCGAAGGAAAAGAATTCAAGACAAAAGAGTCAGGAGGCAAAGTAATTATGAGAGAATATAAAGATGCAAATGACCTCTGTGTGATGTAACCAGACATTATTTGAATTTTCTCAGAATCATTTTTCAACTCATAATTTTTTACTGTAAATTAGTGATAGAAATTTTGAAATAAATGAAAGGAAATATGTATCATGCATATTTTAATTAATATATATTCATATATGTGTCAACCCTGTACAAGTTCTATGCTTTAATGTCAAGAGTAAATAATTTTTGGAAGAAATGTTGTTACTTACTCATTATGATACACAGAAAAGTCATCATAAAATCAATGAGAAACTTCAAAATAATAAGAAATTCAGGAAAGGCTCCTGAAACAAGTATACTGTCATATCTCCTAAGAAAATAACTATGAATTATTGATTAAAATCTATATTTTTTTTAAAGATTTTATTAATTTATTGGACAGAGAGAGAGAGAGATCACAAGCAGGCAGAGAGGCAGGCAGAGAGAGAGGGAAGCAGGTTCCCTGCTGAGCAGAGAGCCCGATGCAGGGCTTGATCCCAGGACCCTGAGATCATGACCCGAGCCACAGGCGGAGGCTTTAACCCACTGAGCCATCCAGGGGCCCCAAAATCTATATGTTTTAACAACTGTCTTTGTCCAAGGTATTTTTTTCTATGATATTATGCCTAAAATATAGTTCACTGTACAAATTTTTCGTGTTAATTTAGAAATTATGGAATTTCATTATTTGTTCTCCCTGTTGATATATCTCTTTAAAACAAATTAAGTGATATTTTGTCTGATTATTTCCTAGAAAGAATAAAATATTATAGAACTCTCAGATCAATAGCTTATCTTATCATGCTGTATTCTACATATGTTATAAATTAAGGTAAGTCTTATCCTGCAAGAATCTGTTTTGAGTTTGAGAACATTAGGCATGGAGTACTTTAAAAAGCCCATCATAACTTCTAGTCACTTTATACATAGCAGTTACTGTCCCATTTAGTACTGAAGTTATTTTAAAAATTTATACTACTTAATTTCCTCTATAAAAGATAAACTGTAAAGTCTTTCAATAATGGACTTGATGGATTATCTCTGCTGACACACTTGTTTTTAAAATTTACACACTTTGGGGCACCTGGGTGGCTCAGTGGGTTAAAGCCTCTGCCTATGGCTCAGGTCATGATCTCAGGGTCCTGGGATTGAGCCTCACATCGGGCTCTCTGCTCAGCAGGGAGCCTGCTTCTCCCTCTCTCTCTGCCTGCCTCTCTGCCTACTTGTGATCTCTCTCTGTTAAATAAATAAATAGAATCTTTAAAAAAAAATAAAATTTACACACTTTGAGTTAAGTTTGGGTTAAAAAAAAAAGTTTGGTTAGTTTTGATGTAATAGAACAAGTTTAGATAACTAATCTATGAGACCACTCTATCTTCCTATATATATATTGAGAGAAATATAGAAGAGAAAAATTGCACTACTACCTAATGCCTTTTTGTTTGTTTGTTTGGGTATTTCCTAGTTCTCAACTTGAAGGAAAAGGTGTAAGTAGGCTGATGTTACAGTAATTCTAAAAAAAAAAAAAGACACTTCTACTTCTAAGGGTCTGTTTTTCCTTTCTTCACAACTTAACTGAATAGCCATGGGTTTTAAGAGAGAATGCCTGGCCTAGAAGCTAAGGAAGCAATTAGAAGCTCACACTCTAAGTTCTAAATAAAGCTCTTTCAGTGCTTATGATAACCTTGGGGAAAGCCCTTGGTGACTTAAGAAGGAAAGAAAAAAAAAAAAAAGGATATCCATTTGACTGATAAGTGTCAGTCATCGGCTGTTTGAAATTCAAGATAATAAAGTGTTTCAAAGACATTCTGCTATAGAAAGGTCTGAGAGTAAACTGTTTCTCAAATAAAATGAAAATATGCTCAATGACACTAAGGTTTATGCAAAAAGTAAGTTGAAAGAAGCAATAAAAATATAAATAACCCTGATTGGCAAGATAATTTTCTTGATCCATTTCTTATTCTTGTCCAATTAGCATGGAGTGACCAAAGTCATCCATCTATAAGTTGTTTGAATTATCTAGATTAAAGTTCATGCATACATTTGGCAAACCATTCCCTCAGAAGGTCTTACACTTTTTATGTTTGAGCAAATTTGAAATCATATCCATTTTTCTAAGCTTCTGAAGATAACATATGTACACAACAGCAATCAAAAACATATTTCCAACTATTCTTTTAGATCCATTTCAATTACTTAGGAGATTTTGCCAATCTCAGGAACTCTTTTTGGACATGGAGGAAGCACCATTAGAACAACATGGAGAAATCAGTTTGGAGACTAAGACCAAAATTTATTAAGAAAATTTTTAAATAATTAAGCCTGCATAGATTTTTCTGCTGATGAGGATTAGAACACAGAGGGTGTTTCTCAAACACCAGGTGACAAATAAGAAGATACTTCAAAATAGGCAGAATATACCTCAAGCATTTTCATAAACAAATACATTAGAGGGCTTTTGCCTATGAATCAATAATTTAAAATAGCCATGTCATCCAAAAAAGCAGTTCAGTAAATATTTTCAAAATTAATCAATAGTTGGTATTTTACTATCTTTATTACTAATGTTTGGATCTGAATGTGAAATTTTAAAACAGATTTCAAATTATATTTTTCCCAGAGTTTTTATCAACTTTCTTACCATCAAATGTTAAATAAACTCTTGCTTGGGGCTGAGACGATCCTTTTACAGAGATAGAACAAACAAATACTCCAACCAACACGAAAATTGCCTGGAATGCCATTTCTTCAGATTTGTGAGTTAATATCCAAGGGAAAATACCTTTAAAAGAGAGATAACAAGTTTATCACATTTCATTTCACATTTTAGGGGCATACCTGCGCACATACACAGATACACACAAAACCAGCAATCTAGACAGCGTACCTTATTCACAAAAGACATATCTGAACAGTAGGAGGTGCTCTGACTTTGTTTCTTAGATGTGAAAATTTGGATTTGATTCATTTGTGTCTGAAAGTCTTTGGGAGAAAAGAAACTGCTTACTCTTCCAACAAATAATGTTAATATTAAAGCAGAACAAAGCAACCAGGAAAAAGGTATTGGTTCCCAAAAGGAAAACCCAATATTTAAACTTGATCTTCTAATAACCACATAACATTGAAAAGACTCGAGAATGGTACCAATACATATTAGTGGATGAAAACTCATTCTACCATAAATATAGTAGTAGAAGGAAAATGTCACATGGACATTCATGTGCACCCACTCACTTCCATCCTCATTAGCTCTTTTGGAGTAATCATCTCTGAGATGGTGTTTCTACACATAAATATATGTGTGCTCAATCCTTGACCATGGAAATCACTCAGATTAGTTATCTGCCAATTTATACAGATGACCGTGCAGCTGTTAAATGATGCAGATGAGGTAACCGTGGACTAGTGCCAAATTCAAACCAATGACTTAGTGGTGAGCAATCCAGTGAACCATGTATCCCTCAATGCATATTTAAGATAAATCAACCAGAAAGCAGGCTGTCAAAATTCCAAAAGATAAATCAGAGAGAAAAGCATTATCTTTTGAAACTGTAGCTGTAACACTGATACATGCTATTAAATAAAGTCTGAATACCAAGGAAGATCAGGTAATGGGTAACTAGAGATCCATAGCAGCTCTAGTGGCCACAAGATGCAAAATAAACCCAGGACCATGAAAGAAATCATATAATTTTGAGTTTGATGTAATTATACAATAAAATGACAGGGTTTAATCTAGAAATGTATTTTTACAGGTTACAACAATGCTAATCTTCACTATTATGTCCTTTTTAATATTAAAATCTTAACATTATATTTTATTTCATAAAGAAATGCCAGGAAAAATTGAAAAGACTGCTTCATGAATACAGAAGAAAAAGCACAGTTAAACTGAACATGCCTTTTAAAACAATTTAAACATTTTAAACAGTTGATTTCCTAGGTGGTACATATGTTATAGGACACAGAAAAAAAACTGTTTGCCTCTTTTACCACACAGATGGAGGAAACTCTAGAGATGTTTGTGTTGGTAATTTTCAAATGAAACAGTTTCTTCCTGCTTCCACAACCTCTTCACCTTGTCATCCCTAAATTAACTTAGAAGAAAATTGATTTTATGGGATAACTTTCCCTTAGTAATTTGCTCCCTGGTTTTGTTGACTTTACAGTAAAAAAAAAAAAAAAAAAAAAAAAAGCTATAAATACGACTAACCTTTGTCTCTATTAAGCAGGCGGATAATATTTACACATTTTTACATATTGCTATTATTAGTATTTTATCTGGTATGTCTCATCAAAAGCAACATATGCTAAAAATTGCAAAGAATAATAGTGGAGATGAAATGACAGGTCAAATGAAGTGTGTATACAGAGCAATGTGATTTCAAGACTACCTGGAGATGAGAAGAGACGGAAAGCCAAGGGTCTTACACGTGCCTCCCCCCCAATATATTATAACTTCTCTTTTAACTGAGACACTTAGATATGCTGCTTGTCTTCACTTCTACTGATGCAACACTAATAACATGTAAGACAAGGAATCTTATGTCGTCTCGAGCAATCCCTTATCAGAATACTCAACTTTAAACTCTCCGCAGGTGTCATAACCTAAAGAAACAACTCAAGCAGGGCTCTCAGTAAGGGAAACCCTTCCCTGACAAACAGAATGTGCTCTTAAGAAAATGTCCAGACTTGAGCACACCGACGTGTAAAAAGTCGATACACAGAACCAAAAGTTATATTTTGCTAAATTTGTAATGCCGAAAATAATGAACCCAGCTTACCGAGATGGGACGAGATCAGCGCGTAAAAGTCAACAATTTGCCACCGGTATGGCTCCGCGTGTCTCTCTAGTCTTTTTCCCAAGAAGACCTTAATTTCTAGAGCGTCCCAGCGGTGAAATATCTTTCTTCCCGGTCCTCTGAGTTTCTTTGTAAAGGAATCCTGAACGTCGCAGCGCCGCGGCACCCGGAGCCCTACTCCGCGTCGCTCAATCAAGCACCTCGTAGTGAATGGAAAGTGGCCGGGCACCGGGGGCGAGCGCTCGGGTGTCGGGTTACAGCGACGCGGCGCGCGGCTCGGGCTGCCGGAGCGCACCGCCCAGCCGGCGAGCCTCACCCGCCCAGCACACCCGCCGCATCTCCGCCGCCGCGAGGCCCCACCCAGAGCACGCCCGCGGGAGAGTGGCAGGGAGCCCCGAGGGCGGTCGGCGATCCGCCCGCGGGCGGGGCCGACCCCAGGACAGGCTACCCAGAGACGCAGGAATGCGCTGCTGCTGGCCGGAGGACCAGCTCGCTCACTCGGCTCCTTTCGCGGTCCGCGGTGGAGTGAGCAACTCTTGTAGGGTGCGCTCCAAGGATTTTGTTACCGGCAGCTCTTGGAAGGCATTCAGGATTTGCTTAGCCGTAAATATCAAAGTGCAAAGCAGTTTGTTTTTTTTTTTTTTTTCCTGCCAGAAAAGGATCGCTGCATCCTTTTAAGGCAAAGAGATGCGTTTGTAAAAGGGTATGAGTCTTATCCTTTTCCTGCAGCAGATTTTCTAAAACCCCTGAGATAAACCAACTATCTCATCGCAGTTTACCCTTTTAATGGGTGTTGTTTTCCATTGCGTTTCCTTAATATCCCGAAGGCAGTAATTCTGTTGACCTCTACACATTGACTCATATTCAGAACTCTTCCCTCCCGGATAGTCTCAAAACATAATTATAAGAAATTATTTCACAATTGTGTGGAAGAAGGCTGTTTGAATTATGCCAACAGATAGAAGTTTATAAATCTAGACATTAGGGATATATTTCCAGCACTACTTTCAGGAAAATTTGTTACACTCTGGAACTGACTTTTGTATTTTAGGTGAAAATTATTTAGGTGAAAATTATTTCTCTGGATCACAATGGACTAGATATTTGAACAGGAGGACAAATGAGCTTAACCCCCTCCCCCCATAAAATGAGCAGGTACTTATTTAAAAATCACTGTGGGCTACGACAGCCCACGAATGTCACTATACAAAGAGATTATGGAACGTGATTTCTCCACCTTGTTCCTTATAATTTTCCTTATGAAATAAAACAGATCATTAAATTCTTATAAACTGAATCATAGAAAATACTTCTGAGAGTGCAAAATCACTGCTGGTGTGGGTCAGTTGAACTAAATCTCAGGTTTGAGGAAGTGAACAGGTGATTAAGGCTTAATCTTTCATGTGCCAAGCACTACCTGTTACATCCAGTTGACATAAACTTGTCTTTAACTCTTTCTGTACAGAAGGGATGACATCAAATGTAATTTTAAGAGTTCAAAAGGATGCAAATTTCAAAACTAAAAAATATATTCCAGGGCAAATGTTATCTTCAAATGTCTATGTTTATGAAAGAAATTGCTAATTCAATGGATTATTTTTAAAAGTTTAGTACAGTTAAACTATTTTTGTGATTAGTGCAATAAAAATGTGAACAGCTCCTTAAGTTTATAATAATGAATTTAATCACAAAACATCTGATAGTATTAAAGAGCAGATGCAAACATGAAGAAGCACCAAGCACATTTCTCTGAATTACTTCTGACACCGATCAAGACCCTCTATACTGAGCACTATTATCTTCCTACTGATGTCTGAGTCAGCATTTATCAATTAAGGAGGGAGAAGAGTAAATCATTAGAAAGAAGACTGCTGTGAGCACTCACACAAATTATATAATTGTTAATTTAGAAATGTGTAACCATTAGACACCGATTGATCTGTAAATCTGTATAAAGTAGAATATATTTATACATTTTACCTTTAAGTTTCAGGAAACCAAGATAAAGAAAGGCAAGGTGAAATGCATTTCAAATGGTGTTTTTACAAAGAAGTTTACTACCTATCTCAATTCTCAAAATCCAAAGGAGTAAATCCATGTTTCACACATGTTCACAAGGCTTTGGAAACTAGTCTATACAACTTATACTGTGATTCCCTCTACCTTGCCTAAATAAACTTCTTTTCAATGTATTTAACTGAATGCTATTTGCATAATACTGAGACATTTACCACTGGCCTCACCTCAGAATAAGTCATGAAATTACTGATAGGCATTAGCCAAGGCAGATTCAAGCACACGGATGAAATGAGTGCTTATGCTTGCCTGAAACTTGGACTGTATAAGTGGAATTTTAAGAGCGTCAGTAGTTGCCCGTTGTAAGCCTTATCTCTGCTCCCATTTCTCCAAATTACTTAGAAATCTAAACCACCTTAATGAAAAGTAACTTTATAAGAAACTTTGGCGGCCAGTGCCACTTTTATAGGATGAGTCTTTGACTCTTTCCTGATGGGAGGGAAATAATGTGAGCTAACTAAGCAAGCTAGTTTGGGAAAGGAGGACACTAAATAGATCCACAGGAGTAATGACACAATTCAATTTAGAGGCCACTAATTACAAAGTTTGCCCCCATCAAGATGTCTTGGGAAAAACATCCAAGTTAAAATACTTAAGAGTCACTTTTATTAAGATGTTAAAGAAATGGTGTGACCTCTTATACACTGAGGTTTCTCTGCTGTAGTGGCCTTATTTTAAATATTTTGTATTTTTGGTGATCCTGAAAAAAGTCATTTACTTTAAACTCTTGGACTGAATTCCAGTGATGTACCCAACTCTTCCTTATGCTGCTATGAATTCTCTTGTTTCAAATTTAAAGAAAATAGACTGTTCTCAGATTTTTCTCCATCATATAGGTGAGCTCTATAATCAACTTCATCTAACAAGAGAACCTCAATCCTCCAGATATTTAAAGTTGTCTCCTTATTGTCATAACTAATACTTGTCTCAGGAGAAGCTAGACCGTATATATTCCAAGCACTTTCTGTATTATATGAACAGCATTCTTTAATTACGTTACTATTTCACAAAGGAGATCACTAAAGCTTTGTCCAAAGTCGCATATGGATAGTAAATACTAGAATAGAAAGAGAAACTCAAGCATGACTGACTCACCGCCTTAGGGTGTTGAATATGAACCTGAGCAAGTGTTTCCTCTGGATTTTTCCTCCTCGTCTCAACTTCCAGATGCTAGCACTTTAAATTTCCTGAACTGTATCTTTGAAAGTCTCTACTTCAAATGGTTATTTACTTTGTTTACATCAGCCTTTCTTCTCCTCGGGGTTACCTTTAGCTGCTCTGGGACCAAGCTGGTCAAACAGGTCTGGTCTAGAAATCTGTGTGCACAATTATTCTTTGCATAGTTGATAGGCTTCGGTATTTCCTTCATTAAGATCATTCTTTATTTTTCAGTAAGATGACTGTGTCTCTACTTTCATTCTTAACACATTGCTAATTTATATCCCTGACCCTTGATCTCTTTCTCTGTTGACAGGTACTAGACTAGGCTTCTCAATCTGTAGGGTCACTGGCATTAAGCAAACAAACAAAACTGGCCTGGAGAGGAAAACTGGCCAGAGAGAGAATTTTCATTGTCTGCCTCTGTCCACCTTTGTAATTTTAAACCAGGTGAATGTATAAGCTCTTAACAAAATTCAAAGTTTAATTCTTCAATATTTTTAAAATACCTTTCAACATCTCAAACATCATAAAGTGCTATATTTCAATCAAAATAAGAGCACACCATTTCTAATGTTTACACATTACAATATTTCAAACGTAGAAGTGGAATTATAAAGAATTTCAGTAGAAGAGTCTGTTAGTGATTTTACTTCTTTAGTATTTGCACCTGACCAGGTCGTAAGAATGTTGTGATCACTCATGCTTTCCTCACGGGTATAAAATGAAAGCTCTGTTTTGTCCTTATTGTAACATTTCATGTGAACCTCTATGGGAGGAATATATGTCTTTAAGATGAGCCTTACAACTACAGTTGCAAAGTAACCATTATTTAATAGATACTGTTTATTAGTTGAATATATATACATGCATCCACAGTAAGATTTCTTTAAAGAAAGGAAACCTGTTTTTATGGACGTCTTGTATCTGAAGCTCTCTTTCTCTTCACCTGGGAGTACAAAACCCTTTCCATATTTATTCTCACAGGAGAGCCAGGACAGGGCTGCGTAAGTGCCTCTGATTGTCAGATGTGTGTAATGAGGCTCAAAAATAATAACCGGCTGGAGTAATGAATTCAGGACTGTTAGCTACGGCTAATTGACTCCCATCCACAGCCCTTCAATATGGTCAAGGGCCTTTTCCATGTAGTCTTAAGATTTTACCATTTTTCTACTCTTTGTGGTCTTCAAATGGTTGACTAGAAAGTAAGAGAATTAAATTGTGTAAACAGCAACTTTCACATACTAGTAGAAGCATTCTCATGATGAAAGTCATTTGGTAAATTCAGTTGTCTTCTTTTACCAGTGATTTCAAGAAGATAGAGCTGTAGAGTAAATTTGAAAAGCATCAACTCCTTATTCTACTTACTTATTTTTTGTCATGATACTTAATGCTTTGAAATTCCAGGTGACATTTAGCAACTTTAAAGAAGGATATATAATTTTTATTTTTTAACAAACATAAGTTAAAACATGCAACACTCAGGATGCATTTCAATAAAATAATTTTCCTTGATGGATTGTGTCCATTGCAATGGGTTCACTGAACTTCAGACAGGGTGGGGGGGGGTGGTATGCTCAAAAGAGCATGCATTATTTAATAAATATTTTACAAAGAGTACTTCTTTTAGTATTTAAAAAGTAGATATAAGTATCTCCATGTGGGAACACGAAGGCTGGTTCAGATATTTGAGGCACCATTCCCCTGCCTAAGCCCTCCCCTGAGGCAATGAATTCAGATCTGCCTCTTCCAGAGTCCATATATTTCCTGTTTTTCACTGCCTTTGGGCATTAATCTAATAGTCCAATAAATAGGAAAGGGGAGTAAAGACCCTTACCTCTTCTTAGCTATTTAGGTCCTGCAGAAGGTTTTCTGTTATTGTTGGATACTTGTATCTGAAGTTGATCTTCTACAAATTGATAGATTTGTAGATGATGTAGATGTAACACTTTGTCTCAGAGATCTGAATGATAAATGCAAACATCCCATCTTCATCATGAAATTCTAGATAGCTTGAAAGCAAGTCACTGTCTAATCCTCCTTGGTGTCTATCAGAATGCTAGCACTCTGATGATTAATAAACAGATTGGCACATAGATGGAGGAGGATTTAGGGAATATAGGCAGAAGAGGGAACCAATAATGAATTGGCTATGTAAAAGACAACGCAATAATGAAACAAAATTTCATGCATATTCTTTTGTCATCCATCTAAGTACTTTTATAGATATATAAGCTGGTTTTATTCCTTTTAAATGTTGACTTTGTTACTTAGGTAAATTTAGTAAATGCTAATCCAGAAACAACTTTGCACAGTGAACTGAAGCCTAAATAACACGAGGTTCATCAATATCAGGGAAGGTCAAGTCTGGTTTTAAAATTACAATTCACAAATTACCTGTTATGCTAATTGTCACAAGGATTAACCAAAAACCTTTTGTTCTTTACTGAAGGATAAAGTTCCAGTTTATTTTCATGGCTCTTACATTCCCTTTCACTGCTTTGTTGGCGTTAATCCCTCACTCCCTCTTACCTATTCCTTCCTCTGGTGAATTAAACTTCATATTGTTATGTCCGGATCAAGACCCTCCCAAAAGAACCCACAAAAGGCAGGCTGGATGCAACAGCAAGAGGGTTTATTTCCAGCTAGCTGGGGCTCCCACCGGCACACACGATGCAGCGCAGTGCTAAGGCAACAAGCCCCGCCTCTCTCCTTTGCAGCATTTTTATGCATTTGTAAACAAGCACAGAAGTCACTACACACGTAGGTGGAGTTCCTTATTCTTTATATGGCAATTACCTAAATCTATGCATTTCATTGGTGCACCTGAACAACTCAGGGGCTAGGCATCACACAGGGAAGCTAAATTCCAGGAATAGTTTCACACCCATACCCTTAGGCCTGTCTTTTTCTGGCACGCCCTGTCATGGAGGAACTTAAAACTGAACTCCACAATATGTATCCAAAAAAATGCCTTACCTTACAATTCTCTGATCATACCTTGTCTCCTAACACTTCTGTGGTTTTGCACATGGTATTTTCCCCATTTTTCCCTATTTCACCTACCTGGCAAATTCTTTCTTATTCCCTGAAACTCACCTCAAATATATCCTCTATGTAGAACGTTCCTCATCTATAATCCTAAGAAAAGGAGTTAAGTCCTGAATGTTATATATAGATTGGTAACTTTACCAGTTTTGATGTCAAATAAATTTTTATTTACATCTCTGATACCTAACTTGCTAACTATATCATTTGGAGTATTGCTTGATTGCCAGTGTTTTGTTATTTGCAAAATGAGAATTATAACAATTACTGTTAGGTTGCTTTGTTAATTAAATACCTTAATGTGTGTTAACACTTACTCCTTCATTTCTGTATTCCCCCAAATTTGTTTATCCCTATGCCATATCATTTAATGTTACAGTTGTATGAACCTTTTGTCCATTGATGCCCAAATTCTACAGAGCAGAACATAGGAATCTGAGATGTTCTGTAGCCAGCAGCAAAGCCAATCTTGTCACATAGTGACTGATGGACAAATGGTCACTCAATTAATTAAACCAAACTTTTCTTTCAGTGATGTTCTGTGTACCTTAAAAATATTTTAAATTTTTAAATTTTAAATTTAAAATATTTTAATTTAATTTTAAATTTAAATTTTAAATTTAAATTTAAAATACATTAAATATTTTATTGTTACTGTTGGTGTCGCATTCAAGCACATGAAATGTCTTACAGGCTTCTTAAGTAACCGTTTTCCAAGGCTCATAACTTTACTCTCAATGGTAATTATGTTGTATTTTCCCCTTTAGGCCACATTTGAATTTTAATTTGAGTTTGTAAAAACTGTGGGAACATTTGAACTGGCTGATTCTTGATTATCAACTACTATAGGAACAGGTGGTATGCATTAATCTTGAATTCTTTTTTCATTTAAGTTTTAAAATTAAAATTTGGAAAACATGTTTTGAGTTCTCCATTTAAAATTTAGAACAGGATTCTCTGAAAATCCTATCATGTTAAACATAAAAAAAACCAGATTAAAAAGAAACTAGTAGCAGCAATTCTTGGCATTATAAAGAGAAAAAAAAACCTGCTTTCAGAAATTGGATATAATTTTATTTCTTCTCATGTTTTATTATAGATTTGTTTCATTCCAGCCTTCTATCAAGGTCTTAATCTGAAGAAACAAGAATATCATCTTTTAAGAAATAAATTTTCTAATTGTATTTTCATATTTTAATCTATCAATTTGTAGATTTCAACTCCATTTCTTTATTTTTAAGGTATATATCATTTGAAATAATCTCATAAATTAAAAATCTGGCATTAACTAATGAATTAATAACAGCGTTATTAATTCTTGCTTTAATTCTTACAAGCTAATAAGCCTTGCTTTACCAAGGGATTCTTCAATTTATCCAAAAGATTCCTTTAATCCGCATGTTACCCTAATACATTCAAGTTAAAAAAATTATACATTGATTTTCAAAAAATAGCTATGAGTTACATGAAGAGTTACAGGGCTGCCTGGGTGGCTCAGTTGGTTAAATGTCTGACTCTTGATATTGGCTCAGGTCATGATCTCAGGGTTGAGAGATCGAGCCCTGCATCGGGCTCCAGGTTGGGCATGGAGCCTGCTTAAGATCCTTTCTCTTCCTCTCCCTGTGCCACCCCCACCCCTCGCTTGAGCTCTATCTCTCTCAAATAAATAGAGTAATAATACATATCATCAATAATACTAATCATTCAGTTTTAAAATGTAATGAAAGAAATTAATATAAAACTTTTGTAATTATAAGCATATTATTTCAGGAATATATGGTATATTCTTTGTATTTATCTACAGCAAATCCATATCAACTAGGAAAATATCATTTGTACTTCATAATTATAGAAAATATGAAAATTTTACAAAAGTGGGGCACCTGAGTGGCTCAATGGGTTAAAGACTCTGCCTTCGGCTCAGGTCATGATCTCAAGGTCCTGGGATCGAGCCCCACAATGGACTCTCTTCTCAGCAGGGAGCCTGCTTTCCACTCTCTCTCTGCCTGCCTCTCTGCCTATTTGTGATCTCTCTCTGTCAAATAAATAAATAAATAAATAAATAAATAAATAAATAAATAGAATCTTTAAAAAAATTTTACAAAAGTAAACCTTATTGAGAAACATTTAGCTGTGACCATAGAATCAAGTGCTATTACTGGATAGTTTTCTCCTTGATAACTTAGAAGGTAGAAAATGTGCACCTGTAACTCCAGAAAATTCACTTTATGGATACGATTTCTTCTAGAGAACTTCTCTTTTCAATGTAAACTATTTTTCTTCCTGATTTTAAAAAGGCCACCCCTCAAACACCAATACACATGCATATATTTTGAAAAAGTGTCCTATTAAAAGTTTTTAGGAATATTCTGACCCTGGATCTGCAGGGTTTAAGAACAAACACAAACATACACTGTAATTTTATTACAACATAGGCATACTAAAGAAATAACCTCAATTTTGACAGTAAAAATTAGACTTATGCATCCATTTATTAATGTCATTTGTTTACGTGTGTATAGAGAGACCAGTGCAAAGTTTTCTACAGTGCAACAGTCTTCAATATTAGGAAACACTTCATTATTTGAATTCCATTTAATTTAAATCTCTTGAGTGTGTGTAGTCTTTGGCCACAATATATTGTTTCTCCATGGGATTTATGTTCTTTATAGACCTTATGTATCTCCTGGGGTACATTTTGGTTACATGACATATTTATACAGAATATGCATATTTGATTCTTTTCGCCTTCTATTTTCATTTAAAACTCTCTAAACTCATAATCATCTGTTGTTTTCATTCTTTTTTTTCAATTCCTCCCTTACCAGCCTTTTAAAAATTTTATTTAGGATAACGATTTGAATCAACCCAAAATATGGTAGGAGTATCTACAAATTAAACACAAGAAATTATTTTTAATGGAGAAAGTAAGCTTTAAACAATGAGTCATTAAACAATGCACTGTTAACATTCATCGGAGCTTTGAATGTGCCATGTTTTAATCTTCTTAGATTTGGAAGGGCAAACAAATGTTCTTTGCTTTTAAAGTTTACATTTTCCTCGTATTTAGACTTGAAAGAAATAATCTCTCAGTTTCACCATTTTTAAGCTAAGATATCACAGACTGACAGAAACTTAAATATAAACCTACTTTCTGGGGTGCCTGGGTGACTCAGTCGGTTAAGCATCTACTTTCGGCACAGGTCATGATATCAGGATCCTGGGGTGGAGCCCCACATCAGGTTCCCCACTTAGTGGGGAGTCTGTTTTTCCTTCTTCCCCTCTCAACCATTTGTGCTCTCTCTTGTTCTGTCTTACTCTCTCAAAAAAAAATAAATAAATAAATAAAATCTTTTTTTAAAAAATCTACTTTCCTTGGACATCTTAACCTGGTGACTAATCAAATCACATTATGATCCATATTTTATGAACTTGCTAATTTGTACAATAGTTTAACCCAAATAATGTACAGTATAATAGCATTTCTTGAAATATTTCTTACATGGTGTTACAAATAAATATAGTCAGCTACCCTGGCACCTACACCTACTGTCTCTTTCCCCTTTTATTGTCTATTCCTCACCCTCATCTCTGATTAAAAAACCCCAGTGTCTGCTACTGAAACATGGAAGCATGTAGGGAATCAAAGTTTTGTAGCATGTAATTCCAAAGTAGGCAGGGAACGACATTATTCCCCATTTCTGATAATTTCTAACAGAGAGCTCTATTAATTCAGTTTGCATCCTATTGTCCCAAGGAACTTCACAAGGAACAACTCTGTTAGCATTTATAACTTATATTTTTAGCATATATACTCTTACACCTCAATCAAGATTTAAAAACAATGAAAGCTAGGTAAAGGAATAAATCTGAATGAAACATAGGAAAGACAGAATCTCCGTCCCTCCCTATCCTTTCTAGGTCATCACCATCTTGCACTGCTATGTCCTCTGGGATGTCCCCTCTCCAAGCAGGTCATGGCTACGTTCTCTTGACTATTTCAGTGGCTTTCTGAATTATATTGACATCACTTGGGAGGAATTGTGGGTTGAACTGTGTAACTCAAAAAATATGTTGAAGTCCTAATCCCCTGTACCTGTGGAAGGACCTTTTGGAAACAGTCCTTGCAGATAACCAAATTAGGAGGTCATTAGAGTATGCCTTAATCCAATACGAGTGGTATCTTTAAAAGAAGAAGGCCTTGCAAATATGGTGATAGATTGGCATTAAGCTCCCACAAGCCCAGGAACACCTGAGGCTGCCAGAAACTGGAAAAGAGAAGGAAGAATTCCTTCATGCAGGGCTCAAAGGGAGCATGGCCCTGCTGATACCTTGAATTTGGACTTCTAACCTTAGAATTGTGAGAAAATACATTTCTGATGTTTTAAGCCACTCAGTCTGTGGCACTTTCTACAGCGGCCCTAGGAACTTAATTAATGTTAATTAATTTTCTTCTCCTGCTGTCTGCATTGTGCTGTTTTCTTTCCTGCAGATCTACTACTTTCGTAAGTTAACATTCTATGAGAACTTGAACAGGTTCTTTATTTTCTCTCAGCTTCAGATTCCAGTCTCATCCAATGATGTTTCCCTCCCACAATTGTGTAGCTTAAACCAAAGAAAAAATTTGAAATATCTGACATGTGTTAGGAGTCATCGATTAATTTCCCTGCTTCACTAATTTCAAACATTTTCTGATTACACATAATTTAAAATTCTCAATTTCATAGTTATTAATCAAAGTCAAGATGTTTCATGTCTTAAATATTTAATAAAAATAAAAACACATATTTACAAAAATAACATTGAGACTTGATTTTTTGCCAGAGACATAAATATCAACTCATGTTTAGCTTAATATATAAATATATTTATATTGGAAACAAAGTTATGATATATAAGTGTGATAATTAGTTTTATGTGTTTATTTGACAGGACCACAGTATTAAAATATTTGGTCAAACATTATTCTGGATATTTCTGTGAGAATGTTTCTGGACAAAATGAACATTTAAATTAGTGGCCTTTGAATAAAGTAGATTACCCTCTATAATGAGGGTGGGCATCATTATAGACTAGATAGAATAGAACTAGAATAGAACAAAAAGACTCCTTCTCTCACTATTATTTTTTTATATGCATCTTTATGTTTATTGTAGCATTATTTACAATAGCCAAGATATATGGAAGCAATTCAGATGCCCATCAATAGATGAATGGATAAAGAAGATGGGGCACTTATATACAAACATATATGTGGTGTGTGTGTGTGTGTGTGTGTGTGTATACACATGTGTGTGTATATATATATATATTTATATATATATGACATCGCTTCTCGGCCTTTTGGCTAAGATCAAGTATATATATATGACAATATTATAAGCCATAAAAAGAATGAGATCTTGTCACTTGCAATAATAATTCATCTGAACCTATATGGTAGGTGATTTCTAAGTGAAATAAAAGACTAACCTCTCTTGAGCATGAAAGCAATTTTGTAGCAGATGTCCTTCAAACCTGAGCTGAAACATGGCTCTTCTCTGGGTCTCCTACCTGTTGGCCCATCCTGAAGATTTTGTACTTACCAGCCTGCAAAACGACATAAGTCAATTCCTTAAAATAAGTCTCTTTCTACAATGCACACATCCTACTGGTTCTATATTTCTGGAGAACCTTAATACAGTATGTATACATGGATTAGTATACACACATATAATACCTAGCTATATATGTTGAGGAGTCCTAGAAGCAATAACACCACAATAACAGCAAGCATATCTGATATCTAGATCTCGGTTTCTGAATACAATTCTCTAATAAAAAGGAATGAGGGCACTTAGGAGAAATGGCTGGTTCTAAGACCAGGGCAAAAATAAATCAACAAAAGAGCCTGGATCATTTTGTATTTCCAAGAAGTAAGGAAATACTCAAAAATGAAATGACAGAAAAACTTCAAAGAAATCCCACTCAAAAGAGTTCTAAATGGCCACACTTGGAACAATTTCAGCAACAAGATAAGTAACATAGTACTAGGTTATAATCTAAAGTATAAAATAAGTATACATAAGCCATACTGATATAAATGACTGAATGAATAAATAGTTGAAAGTGAAAAGTATTTCTTCCCAGAAGAATTCCAAGTAAGATGGGTAGTCACTACCCCCTACAGGAGGTGAAGATTCATTTCTGTCCTCACACATGCTTGTGGGCTAGACTTAATAACTCACTTCCAAAGAACAGAGCAACAAAAGAGAAAATAGTGACTACACAGTGGAGAATCACAGAAAACACTACCTTTGCCAAGTAATTAGCATCACGAGAGATAGCATGTTTCTGAGATAATGTGAAGAGAAGGGTACTTCACCTGTTGTGTTCTTTCCAAAACCCATAACCACAGTCTAATAGTAAGAAAACAACAGACAAAACAAAATTAGAAGGTGTTATGCAGAATATCTGTCCAGTACTCCTTAGTATTGTCAAGGTCATGAGAAACAAGGAAAGATGGAGAAACTGCTACAGACTAAAGAAGACTAGGGAGGCCTGAAAACCAAATGCATTGTATGACCTTGGATTCTAGATCTGGAACATAAAGAGGACATTATGAAAAACTCAGTGAAATCCAAATAAAGCCTGAAGTTCAGTTAATAGTAATGTATCAATGTCAGATTCTTAGTTCTGACAAATGTACTATGGTAATGTAAAATGTTAACACTGGGAGGAACAGAATGAAAGTGTATGAGAACTCTATACTGTCTTTGTCACTTTTCTGTACATCTAAGATATTACAAAATAGAAACCAACAATAGCACCAATTTAAAAAATCAAATAGTACACATGGACTTATAATAAAAGAAATAACATTTCTCTAGCTAATTCCTATTTTCCTCTAGTCCCACTCTCTCTTTCTCTCTTTTTTTTTTTTTTTTTTAAGAGAAAGAAGGAGGGAGAGCAGGGGACGGGCAGAGCCAGAGGGAGAAAGAGAATCCTGAGCAGGCCCCATGCCCAGTGCAGAGCCCAACTTGGGGCTGGATCCCATGACCCGGAGATCAGGACCTGAGCTGAAAGCAAAGTCTTTTGTCCATCTGAGCCACCCCTCCCCAACTCTCTACTTTTAATAATGTGTAAAGGTATGTTAATATTTCTTACTCAATTTCAAAGGTGATCTTTTGTGCTCACAGAATGATAGGTGGAAGCACAGAATTCATACAATATTTAACTTATTTTCAATCTTTTTCTCTGTAAGGTGAGATTACTGGGGCACCTGGGTGGCTCAGTTCATTAAATGTCTGCCTTCAGCTCAGGTCCTGATCTCAGCCCTGCATCAGGCTCCCTGCTCAGTGAGGTGTCTGCTTCACCCTTTGCTGCCCCACCCCCGGCTCACGCTCTCTCTATTGTTTTCTCTCTCTCTCTCTCAAATAAATAAATAAAATCTTTAAAAAAGTGAGATTATGATTATTGTTACTTTTAATTTTGTTTCTGTTGTAAATTATATTCTTAGACTCTTATTCATTATGCCATTAACAATAGCCAGTATCCTTCAAATTCTCGTTTTGTAGGATCTGTATGTCATTACTACCCACAACCTTTTCTTCAGTTCTTTTCCAACTTTCTCTCTTCAGTCATGTTGTTAAGGTTGGTCACATTTTATTCAGTTCTACAACAATAATTAATGCTTCTGGTCTTCATCTACAGCTTACTTCGTATAAGCTGTTCTTCTCTTATTCATGTCCACCTAAATAGCATTTACCATGGAACCACGGTATGGTGTGGTACCATTTTCTTTTCTATCTAATTTTATTCATTCATTCATACCACTATTCCTATCTTTACTGGAGCGTAAGGTGACTTTTTTGGTTGCTTTTGTCACTTTTATATTCTCCAAATTCTCAAAATAACAAACTAATGAAATTCTTTTTCTTCCTCATGAAATAATTCCCATTTCTACCCTTTATTGTCCTGCTTCAATCTTGACTGATTGTAAAATGTTCTGAGACATATCTGTGACTCACAAGGTTTCAATTCTCTTTTTTTTTACATTCTATATGTCCAACTTCCTCTTTTTGTGTTAGTTTGTCCATTTACACTTTCATTTTTCTGCAACTCACACTTAAAGAACTTCCTTTAAGAAGACTAATGTCTTTTTAATGCTTTCCAATGTCCAGTGGAAAGTAATACTCTCACGCCTTACCTGTGTAGTGATGAATTTTTGTCCACCATTCTCTTCCTATCTCTATGTGTTCCAGTATGAAGACTGGTCAACTTTGAGGGCATAGTACAACATTCTTCTAGGATTCAACTTTGTGAAGAAGTCTGATATCAGTTTGAGTATTCCTTTGTAGTTAACCAATTCGGTCTTTTACAATCTTCTCTTTTTCTGTGCCATAGTGAAATTTTACAACAGTTTTCTAAATGTTTATCTTTTTCACATACTCCATTAACTCTTCGGTTAGCCCTTTTAATCTGTAAATTTTATCTCTCCAAAGTGATTGTCTATTAATTTATTTTTAAGTCTCTTCCTAGTATTTTATCTCTTCATGCTTCCTAGAAATTTTTGTTAGTTTGATATTCTGTCCCCAGGGTTCATCTTCTATTTATTTTATCTTTATCTTTTAACTTCTTAAGAAATATTTTGATTTTATATTCTAAACTTCATAGTGAATTATTTGAAGGCAATAAATTATTAATTGCTAGGAGATCACTTTTGTTCTCTGATTATTCTTTTGTCAGAGAATCCCATTTTTATATGATGGGTACAGTATATTCTTTACCAAAGTCTAATGACCCTATTGTATATTTTTTTATGTTTTATTCTCTTTTGTGAGTTATTTCCCTGGGGTCATTTATTTCTTTGTTCACTGTGGCTTTTTCATATTTCATATGTTTCTAAACTTTCCTGTGAACTTTGGTTGTCCATTTATGTGGACTCATAGCTATGAGTTTCTCTGATGTGTGAGGTATTTGCTGATTGCCAGACTTCTTGGAATAAAGTCAGAAAATTGGATTGCTACATACTCGGAATACTCCTCACCAACTGCTGCCTTATCCTCATATTATCTAGGTCACAGTTTTTCTATCCTCTTGCAATAGCACCACTTTATCATATGCTTTCTGTCTTCTAGAGGTAGATCAAAATCTCATAAATAGCTCCATTCTGCTCACTGGTTGTTACATATCCCTTCAATATCACTATAAAGTAAACTGGGAAAGGACATAAACATAAATGTTCCATCTACCATTTTGAACAAAGCTCCCCCACCCCGTTAATTCACTTGAAGTGAATTAAGTTCACCTATGAACTTAAATAGGGTTTCATTAGACACCATGTCTTCTAATTTAAAAAATTAATATATAAATAATAAATAAGTAAGGATGTATGTATTAAACACATGAATGTAAAATTGTTTATGTAATCTCTAGTCTTAAAGACTATGCAAGTCTCTATATCTCCTTGTAAGGATACTTTTCTTTATCGCCTGACAGCACAATTACCTTCTCATGTGTAGTGGAGCAGTGACTTCATGACATTTTAATGGATTTTAAGTGGATCCTGACCCTGACCTTATCTTATTCGTATGTGATTTTCTGTAAAGCATTAGACCTATGTTCTTTATTCAGTTAAATTGTGTGAAACAAAGCCAGTACTTCCTCACTTCCATTCATGAAATATTTATAAATCACTTTTACTGATGTGATGAATTAGTAATAAAATTATTTTAAATTATTGTATAAAAATAATATTGGTGAACCAATTTTGGATCTGTGCATCTGAGCCGTACATTCCTTGTGATGCCATTTTCCCCACCATTTTCAATGTTAGGAATGGCCTCTGTCTAATGTACAGCTATTTCAATGATGTCTAGGCCAACTTGTCTTTCTCCACTGTGAGTATTTATAGAGTTTCCTTATGTGACTGCCTTGTCTCTTTAAACTACTTATTGTAAAACCTGGCCATCTTCACTTCTGTTTGAAAACTTAAAAGCAAATACACTAAAACGAAAGTTTATAATCACTGTATTTGGGTTGTGGTAATTAATATGACTTTACACAAGTTATTAATAGACACTTCTCTTAATTCAGCAGATTTCTTTAGTTTTTTTGGGGAACAAATAGTAGTATTATCTAAAAACTACTTTTATACTTGATTAAATTAATATCTGGTCAAACTGCCTTTTGTTCCTAAATCATCTGTAATATTTAGAATCCTAGAATTAGAAGGGATCTTTGAGATCATATTGTCCAACGCATTCTTTATACCTATAGAAATTGATGCTTGAGTTGGTTGGTGAATTGTTAGAATAAAACTAATATGCATTAGAGCCTAAGATAGAACTAATATCTGTTGGTCACAAGTCCAGAGCTCTTCCTATTTCCACTTTGTGTTCACTACACTTTCATACTTTAGTAAACTAGATATTCATCCTCCATTGATTCAGAGAACTGAGATGAACAGGTAAACATGTCATTTATTATTGTACAGCAATTTGTCACTTACTGTTGTACAAGAACTCACAGACCTGGTATCATTGGATAAGATCTTAGAGGTCATCACATCTATTATACTTATACCTTCTGTACTCTTATAGTATGTGTTTTTTTTTTAAAGATTTTATTTATTTATTTGAGAGAGACAGAGAATGAGAGAGAGAGCATGAGAGGGGAGAGGGGAGAAACAGACTCCCTGCTGAGCACGGAGCCCGATGTGGGACTCCATCCCAGGACTCTAGGATTATGACCTGACCCAAAAGCAGCTGCTTAACCAATTGAGCCACCCAGGCACCCCTATAGTATGTGTTACGTTTAATATTGTGTAGGCTTAATATGTGAATATTTTTTGTATTCAGTCTATATCCTATGCATATGTTTAAATCTTGATTCTTTTATTCAATTAAAACTATTTATTGAGGGGGCGCCTGGGTGGCTCAGTGGGTCAAAGCCTCTGCCTTCAGCTCAGGTCATGATCTCAGTATCCTGGGATTGAGTCCCACATCAGGCTCTCTGCTCAGC
>CM053614.1:69711288-69733556 GCA_028646535.1 Procyon lotor | reverse complement strand
GATTTTCTGCTCCTAGAATTGCTGTTCTTATTCTCTTCTCTCTCCTGTTGTGTTTGCCGGCTTTTAGAGTGGTTTTCAGCCTCTTTCTGGATCCCAGTGCTCTCCGTGCCTCCTACACCTCTGCCATCTTGCCTCATTATCTATTTTCATTGTTTAAAATATTTAGCTTTCAACTTTTTGTTGCTCTAAACTTGGCACTATTAATATTTTGGTTCAAATATTTCTTTGCTGGGGATGAAGGTGGGATGCTGTCTCTTCATCTAAGAGTATAATGGCATTCTTGGCCTTTAACTCACTAGAAACTAGTAACTTCCCCATCTCCAAGTTGTGAAAACAAAAATGTTTCCAGATATGGCCAAATGTGCCCTAGGGAACAAAATCACCCCTAGTAGGGAAATACATCTTTAAATTATGCTCTAATAAATACCTTTAGGTATAAAGCTTCTTTCCATATATAAAAGTATTTCTAAGGATTAAATTTTAGATTCATTTTATAAGTAGAAAAATGGAGACTGAGAGAATAATACACCTTTCCAAAGGTTACCCAGTTATGAAGTGGCAAAGTTGGAATTTTATCTCCAATCGGTAGGAATTCAGGGCTCATATTTCATCATGTTTCAGGACTCCTAAATGAAGGCCCCACATACCATAGTCCTAGACTTTAGTAACTTGCTTTTTGTCCTCTCCTTCATCCTCCTTCTACTCTTTTTTTTCCAGATTATCTCACTCTCTCCCATTCTGTCTTCTCATAATCTATTTTCCTATCTCACATTTGAAAATTCCTATTTTCCCTGTTGCTCCCTTTTTATTTACCTTTTTTGTTTGGTCAGGTTCCAAAGAAGCAGACCCTGAGCCAAGGACATATGTGTAAATGATTTATTAAGGAAGTGCCCCCAGGGGATGCCGGTTAGGGAGTTGGAGGAAGCTGGAGAGAGAAGGGAAGGAAGCCAAGCAACAATGCAGATGTAGTCTCAAGCATAAGTCTTCAACCTACAGGGAGCTCTGAAGTATACACTGCACCTTAGAGGTGCCCAAATTGGAAGCAAGAGAGCTGGTTTTCACAGCATCTGACAGTCTTCTGTCATTGTTGAGGGGTAGGAGATAGATTGTTGAATACACAACAAACCACTAACACCCTACCACCCCCACACAGGAATGGTAAAAAGGATCCAAAAGGATCTGTGAGGACCCTCTACACTATCCACTACACATTTCTCAGATGCTGAGTCAATTCTACCATAAAATTTACTTTCTGTTCACTGTGTTCTGTTCTGTGACCATTCTACTGTGTCCTGGATAATGAGCCAGGAACATGAGCTATATTTGAGCAATGGGTCTGGGATAGCCTCCTCTGGGAATCTTTGGTCTTTATCACAAAAGAAATTGAGTCCTCTCTTGTGTGTGGAAATTCTCTGATACTCTGAAAGAGATCACTGGATCAAAAGTGGTCTCTTGGGGGATTCCCATTTCAAGGCTCTGTCTCAAGGAGAACTGGAATTTTTGGTCTGAGGATAATGGCAATTATCTCACTTGAGGATAGGTGGTACCTTCAGAGGGGTTAAACTTAGTTTTGTAGTTAGAAACTAGTCATTTTCTGATTCATAAATACAAACTCATTGCTATAAGGAATACACTAAGGGTAGGCAGGAGGAACACGGCAAAGACAATTACAGTCTTTTTCAGTGCCATAAAGAAACTGTCACATGAGCTTTGACACACAAATTCCTCAAACAGAGGATCATGCAACTATTGCCCAATAAGTTGAAATGAAATGATTACACTTGTCTTAATTGCCCAGTTTCTGTCATAAAAAATTAGGCACTGAGAAGCATAATGATGCATAATGGAAAGAGAAATTTTTTTAACTTCATATCAGAGACTGAACACAATCTCAAAACAAGTATCAAACTATCAAAACTCCAATGCAAAATACATTTCTATATGAAGACCATCGCTCTTACAAGGAAAATTTATGTAAGTGTCGTTTTTTAAACACTCCTGTTCAATAGAACCTTTTATCCTCTCCGTTCTATTGTTTGGTCACCTTCCTCCTCTCTCTTCTCTTTCCTCTCCTCTTTTTTCCATTTCCAAGTTAGTGTTTATTTCTTAAGAAACAAGTTTTCATATCCTTTAGTTATATCTTTGCCAATAGAGACTTTCTTCACTTCTCAGCTGTAAAAACAAGGTATTTTTCTAACAAATCCATCCCAAAGAGAAATTCTAATGTCAGCTGATTAAATAATAATTCTTTTCAATATGCTTCAAATACATTTATAATATTTGAAAAAGTTATTGTAAGGAGATAGAAGAGTTCTTCTCTTCTTAATAGTGCAGTGCTGACAAAAACTCAAGTTGAGTTTGTATAATCAGATTACAATTTAAGAGCCTCAATTCTAAATAGAAGGCTCAGTTATCTTTTCTACTTCCAGGGAATACTGGTTGATCCATGGCTCTTGCCAGCACTTTCATAGCTGCCCCAGACAGCCCATTGCAGAAACTCTGGCTGAGTCATGTCTCTGCTCAGCTATTCAGAAATGAACCATCTCTAGGGACATTCCTGAGACGTGCCAGAGATGTATTTCTGGTCTCCACCTATTTATTTGTCATGCCCCAAGCCATGCCCACATTAGTGGAATTTCCAGTGCATTGACCACTCAGAAGGACAAAGGGAAGGTTTATAGAATTGCCATTTAATATTGCTCAATAAATCAGTAACAGGAGCAATGAATGGAATGGAATGCAAGATTCTTGGCTGTTAGCCTTAAGAGGAACCACTTTCTTCCTATGAGCAAATACTAGTTAATACGTTGGCTTTGAAAGCTACGGGAGAGGGAGAGTTTCTGGAGGAACCACTTTCTTCCTATGAACAAATACTAGTTAATATGTTGGCTTTGAAAGCTATGGGAGAGGGATAGTTTCTAAGTAGTTAATTTTATTCTGAGAATATGGAAAACACCCTTTCAAGGGGAGGGACTACACTACTTTTTCTTTTTCTTTCCCCCTTGGATTAATGAGTATGTACTCAGGTAATAAAGAGTCAGTGAACAAATGTTTACTGATTTTAATAATTAAACAAAATGATTCAAAAGAGTTACTGAACAAACATTTGCTGCCTTAATATATTACATAGTGATTCATATATGAAGTATGTTAGTTAGGGTCTACAAATGCTATATTCTTTTCTTTCAACCAATATTCTATTTTTTGTCCCAAGTGAGCCCCCAAAAGAAAATTATTGCTGCCTATCTAGAAAGTCATCTAAAAACAAAACAAACAAAAAAAGGAACAAGTTAATAAAATATAACAAAAACATGTTAGAGATAGTGAAACAGAGAGATAATGCAGAAGCAACTCTTTTTTTCATCCCTATTTTATTAGTAGTCCCATCTGTACCAAAACCAAAGCATAGGAATGGACAAATGTTCCTTCAGACTCAAGAAAACTGTTTCCTATCAATGTTTCTTAATTATCTTTTTCAA
Organism: Procyon lotor; assembly: GCA_028646535.1. Classification (NCBI taxonomy): domain Eukaryota; kingdom Metazoa; phylum Chordata; class Mammalia; order Carnivora; family Procyonidae; genus Procyon; species Procyon lotor. Next base: position 69,730,077 of record CM053614.1, on the reverse strand, counting down.
GAAGCCACACTGCTGTTAACTTTTAAAATATCTCTTCAGTTCAAGCACCCCATTTGGTCCCCATTGCAAATGTCCCCATGCTCCTTCAGGAACCTCACCCTCACCCTCTACCCTCACCCTCCACTGTGTTGCTGTTCCTGTACTCCCACACCATGCCCTTTCCCCACATATGGTAGACATCACTGTTGGATTGACAACATTTTCTGCAGAGATTTCACTTGAGACAGCATTCCAAGTGCCTGTGATTTACAGGAATGGGCAAAAAAGATTAAAATCTATTTGTTCCAGTAACTAGTCATTCGTCCTTTTTGTCCATGCTTTAAAATACCAATAAGGTTGCTTTTTAGAAAAATAAATCTGCATATTCCACTTCCCTGTTTAAGTCCCCTTTGATTCACAATTTCCTAGAAGAGGTAAACTCTTTAGCACGGTAGGAGGGCTCTTCAACATAACTGTAACAGCCTCTTTCTCTGTCACATTAGCAGTTCCAGGCTGAGTGTGCTCTGAATCAACTCATTGTTATGAGTTTCAAGTCTTTTTGCCTTTGCATTTGCTTTTCACTTTAGCTGGAATAACTTCTTCCCTCGTATTACCATTTCTTCTCAGTTTTAGGACTTAGTTTAAATGCTATCACATCTAGAAGTCTTCCCTGAATGTCCCAGACAAGATAATTATTTACTCACTTGGCTTTTCAGAAGCCAAGAAAAACCCTGAATGTCTAAACTGTTTTAGGTTGCTCTACTAAAGAAAAGACAGGGTTACTATCCTTTGAAAGATTATGGACTGTTGGGGCTATGAAGATGTTTCAATTACAACTGGTTTTTTTTTGTTTTTTTTTGCCTTATACTTTATTTCTGAATAGTCCTCACTGAACTCTGGGCTCTTTGAAGAACTCTTTGTCAACATCAGTGGGGAAGTTTAGGCAGAAGTCACTGGAAACCATAACGAAACTGAATTTAAGAGAGCAACAGAATGTACATGTGATAAAGAGCATTATGGGATCATCTCATTGTTAGCTGAATATTGTTCAGTACATTTAAGATAAACATTTCTGTTATGCCAGTGTTCCAAATAGGTATCCGTTTTTAAATTCATTGAAATGTAGTGGCAGTTGTAGATCTGCCTGGGGATGACCTGGCTATTATCTTCAGAACAAAGTTAGTATAGGACTGAGAAACATCAGGTGATTAAGAGAAATGGATTATGGATATAATTTTAGAAGAAAGTTATGCCATTAGAATTATTTCCTTAATAAAGTGAATTTTTTCAGAAGGGGTAATACATTAAACAGCATCTTAGTATGCATTTATATACTATATACTATCGCTTCAACAAATGTTTATTGATGATCTCTGTGTAAAAGATTGTGACAGGTAGAGTTGACACAACAGACAGATATAATCTTTTATACAGTTTATATTCCCAAGGCAAAGAAAGAAAATAACTAATATGCAATAACATAAATTACAAATTATCAGATAATAACATTATTATAATTTTGAGACTTGAGGGGAAGAAAGCATGGAATGGAACAATACAATCTAACCAGGCAAATTTTCTATGAGGAACTGATATTATGCATGATATGAGGAATGGCAGGAATTAGGTGAAGAGGGCATGACAGAGCATTCCAGGATTAGAGAGTTGTCTATACAAATGCCCCGTGGATGCATGTTATAGAATGCATAGAAAGATATGAAAGAGGCAGATATGGTTGGAAAGCAGAAACCTATGGCTAAAATGTCTTATGCTGAGTCTAGCAATATCAAGAGTAATCAGACTTTTGTAAATCATATTTAGGATTTTGAATTTTATTATAAAAGCAATGGGTAGGCATTTTCTCTTTCCTTTATGAGGAAAAAATTGAATAGAACATTGATCTCATCAGACTTTTCTGGCTAAGGAATTATAGTTTGGAGATGTTGATGTATGGGATCCAGTTAACAAATAAAAATTGAAAACATCTGAAATATATTTGATATAGAATTGACAAGACTTGATGCTAGATTGGATAGAAAGTTTAAGAAAGAGGGAAGTGTCAAAGATGATTATCTGCTTTCTGGCTTAAGCAACTGGGTGGATGTCAAAGTCCCTTTTTGACAGTGGAACACAGAAGGACGCCTGCTGATTATGAGAAAATCATGTGCTTACTGAATGTGATCCACTGAATACGAGGTAGCTACAGAACATCTGGGTGGAGCTGTCCAGTAGGCAAGTGATTACGTTAGTGTGAAGCTCAGGTGACAGTTACTGGGTTCAGACTTCTATTTTAGAATCTCCCACATACAGAGGATGAATGAAGATAATAAAAGTAATAAATGAAGATGGTAAAGTAAAAAGTGCAGAGTGGTAAAGAAAGAAGGTTGGGGGGAGAGCCCTAAGGAGCTTCAGCATTTAAAAGTGTAATAAAGAAGGAGCTGTCAGTTAATCAGACTGAAAGTGTATGGGGAAATAGTTTTCCAGCTATTAGCAAGCTAGTGATTTAAAAGGACAAACTAGGGACACCTGGGTGATTCCCTTGGTTAAGCAGCTGCCTTCAGCTCAGGTCATGATCCCAGGGTACTGGGATCGAGTACCACATAGGGCTCCTTGTTCAGCAGGGAGCGTGCTTCACCCTTTGCCTCTGCCTGCCTCTCTGCCTGCTTGTGTTCTCTCTCTCTCTCTCTAATAAATAAATATTTAAAAAAAGTAAAATAAAAGGACAAACTACTTTTACAAAGAGCTTTACAAAAGTGAATTTTTTCAAGGTCCAACAAAAGTTCTGTTTCACATTCAAGGAATTTAAGTTCAAATTAAGTAAGTTAAGAAGAAGACCGTTAGTAGATATCTAATTGTTGTAAATATAATTTTGGTCCAAACAGTATAAAATCTAACAGGGGTGGGTGGCATTTTATTACGATTTTTTTCTGAAAAGAAGCAAAACTATTTTCCTAATAAATTATTCCTTTGAATATTAACATTATGTTATTAGAAAATTAATATAATCGGGGCATCTGCGTGGTTCCAGCTGGTTAAGCGTCTGCCTTCAGCTCAGGTCATGATCCCAGGGTCCTGGGATTGAGCCCATATTGGGCTCCCTGATCAGTGGGGAGCCTGCTTCTCTCTCTCCCTCTACCTGCTGCTCCCCCCTGCTTGTGTGTGTTCTTTCTGTTAAATAAATAAAATTTTTGAGAAAAATAATAATCATAAGTGCCCACTATTGTTAGAAGAGTTAAAAAGTTTAAAAAGTTAGCCTTGGATCTAGCCCATGGATTAAATGCTGGGTTAAAAAATAAACCTCTATGCTATTTGTCACATTTTGACATTCTTTATTGTCTTCAGAGAATTTAATTGATAATGTTTTACCAAATATTGACTTCATGCACTGTATCATTTGCCTAGAAATAAGAGTTGGCTTTTTGATTTGACTCCTTATAATGAGATGACACCTTTTTCTGAGAACATAGTATTGCATTGGTCTTAGAACTCCTTGCTAGAGCAGTGAACTGATGTTCATGAATATGTTTAAGATAAATTTCCTTTTATACAAAAATAACATATGCTAAAGTATGTGCCAAAATAGTATTTTTTTAGATTTTTTATGTCAGAATTTAATCATTTATTTTAGAAAGTAATTCCTAGTAAATCTAATTTTGATTCAATGACTTCCTTTCTAATAAAACATACACTTTTTGAGGATTAAATTTCGCTTTGCAAAAACAAGTCAAATGGCCTAGAGGTATGGCATTGTCACTATTTTCCATTAGTGCTGTAGGAAAAGAGATTTGGACTAGAAAGTAAACTTGGCATTCATAAATCACTCTAAAGCAAAATCAAATATCCTGGACTTTTGGAAAGCATTTGCAATAACTCTTGAAGCAGAGGACAATACAAGGACAGAGCAGACAAATACAAATGAATTTTTCCAAGTCAAGAGTTAGGAGTGTTTCAGAAACATTCAAGCAATGAGAAAGGACAACATTTGCTCTCAGAATAATGGCAATATTATTGTTAAACCTTTCATACAGAAGTAAATGCTTTGAATATTTGAGAGCTAAGCTGTTCCAGAAATCTGCTTCTCTTCTAAAAGAACTAAGCATTTGAGTATAATTAGAAGAATGATGATTTCTATAGGCACGGTGTACTGTCTGAGAGAAGATATGAAGGGTTATATGACAATGAAAGGGGATTGGAGGGACCAGCTAGCATTATGGTGTGTCTAGAACATCTTGTACTAAAAGGAAGTAGCAAGAGATTGGGGTAAAATTGCAGCACACTGGCCAGCCACCATTTGATTTCCCTAGCCCCTTTCCTTCCTTCTGAGAAAAGCAATCTCCTCTTTTCAATTGTCTACTGCACATCTCCCTAAAAAAATATGTGGCTGTCTTTGGGGCTGCCTTTTTGCCAGGCTGATTGGAATTCTTCTTTAGATTCGTTTTAAAGTTAAAATGAAGAAAAGCTACTCTTTCTGTAGTTTGGTCATTGTAGTTGGCTAAATAACTGCCCCCCAGAGATGTCTATGTCCTAATCCACGAAGCCTGTGAATATGTTAGGTTACATGGCAAAGGGGAATTAAAGCTGCAGATAGACTAAAGCTTGCCAGTATTTCGATGTTAAAATAGATCATCCTGTGTATCCAGTAGAGCTCAACAGAATCACAGGGTCCTTAAATATGGAATAGGAAGGCGGAAGAGGATGTCAGAATAGTGAATACCAGTGTATGCAGAAACTTAGAGAAACTGAATGGTCTTCAAGTAATTTAGAATTTCAGCTTCCCGTTCTCCCTCACATCTCATGCTTCCTGAGACAGATTTTCTTCCTTTGGTGTCCTTGTTAATACAGGAGTTAATGCACTGTATTTGTTTGGTCCTTAACATAAGCAATATGTTTTAAAATATTTAATGATTTAAGATGCATAGAGGTGCCTGTATGGTTCAGTCGGTGAAGTGTCTGACTTTTGATTTCCACTCAGGGCATGATCTCAGGGTTGTGAGATTAAGTCCCATGTTGGGTTTCATGCTGGGCATGAAGTTTGCTCAAGAATCTCTCTCTTCCTCTCCCTTTGCCCTTCGCCTCTTTCTGTTTCTCCCCCCACAAATAGATAACATGCATAGTATATTTCATATGACATTTAACATAGTACATATCATGCTCCAATTTTTCCCTGAATGGTGGTGTCAGGTCAATAGTGTATCTATACAATTGATAATATCTTAGAATTGAGAAAATTTGCTAATTAATGTCTAGTTGTCTTGGGGATTAGATGAGTAAGTATAGGCAAAGCACTGGGAATACTGCTTAGTATATACGGATCACTCAACAAATGTCAGTCATTATTATCATAAACATCATCATGATTACCTTACGTAGGATAATGAAATCACAAGGAGAACAATTTCTGAAGCCTAACTTCAAACCTTATTCTATCATTTATTAGCTGTGGATCCTGGCAAGTCATATAATTTCTCTAAGCTCTAATTTCTTCTTATTAAAAATGGAAATATAAGACATATTTAAAAAGTAACAAGATTAAATGAGAACATCTGTTTTATGAGTCTATCATAGTGCCCGGAGCAGAGCAAAATCCTAGCTGAGGAGATATCCATCTGCTCCTGGTTAGCTGTAGCCAGTCCTTAGAGCACTTGGTATTCTGAATCTCAGGCTCTGTTCAGAGGACTAGCATTCGTCAGCAGGTGCTTTCAGGAAATGGAGAGACAAGAGAGAGCAGAATGTATCTGACGTGACTGGTCTTGGCTTGCATTCCTAGTCCTATATCCAGTATCATCACTTTTGGATTTGAACTTGATGACATCTCTGGGCCTAAAATGACAGATGATCAAAGCTTTGTTGCTGTTGTTTATAGAAAGGGATAGGAAACTATCTTAGGATATCCTGGTAGTGACCTTGGGTCCAAGTTTTGGCAGATGCATTCAGTGACCCTTTGTCATCTCTCTGTGTAGAGAGGTCTCTCAGTTTAGCTTGAGGTTCCAAGTCTTTACTATTATTTTATATGATTGTCAGGGAGGCAGGGAAACAGCAAAAGGTAGTAGCATTCGGAGTAGGCTTGCACTGGCCTTGTAGAATGGGTTGCTAAATTTTCAGAAAGTTTTGGAAGACAATTGTCTACACAGTCATTATATACATTTACAATTCAATTATATTAAAAGCAAAGGTAATAACCATCCAGAACTTAATGACTTCCTAATTATTTTACTATATACTACTATTATTTATGCTTTGAGGCTATTTAAATCTATTGTTTTTCTATAGTAAAAATATTATCTAATGGTGTATTCCTGACATCACTTTTCAACTCTGCTCATTGATGACAGGTTGGTAATTTTAAATCAGCCATGATGTGAGTATATGCTACAGAAATGGGACCCCTCACCAAGTGGGTTGGTTCTTAAACATTTCCCAGAACATCATTTGAGTTAGCATAGAGTCAGGCACATGAGAACATAATGAAAATGTTAGGGAACCATCATACCACAAGGGCTTTTTATTAGATTTCCCCAATGTCATTTGAAGTCAACATAATGATATTTTAAATAATCTTTTTCTGTCTCTGTGTGTGTGTGTGCTTCTTTTTCATTTTCTTTCCCCCTTCCCTTCTTTCTTTTTCTTCCTCCCTCTGTCCCTCCATCCCCCCTTCTCTCTCTCTTTCTTTCGACAAAGTAGTGAGTGAGTTCAGGGTGGAGACAGGCTTTGCCCAGGAGAACATGGTTGTTAAATATTCAGTAATTGTGATAGTCAGCTGGGGAACCATTGTCAGCTTGAAATTGTCTATGATCTGAGAATACCTACACTTCAATTCAAGATTGCTTCCTTGTTTTAAAGAGCTTCATTGGGTGTTATATGCAACTAATTAATTGTTAAACATTACATCAAAAACTAATGAGGTACTATATGCTGGATAACTGAACATAATAAGAAAATAAAGAGCTTTACCAATCCCATACCTAAATCCTTATTTTTGCCTGGAGCTCCAACAAAATATTATTAGTTTATCATCATGCTGTCATTTTAGTGTCATTCTTATTCAGTCCTCGCACAATAGTCAGTAACCGTCTCTGAATGTTTTAAGGATCGATTCTATCAAACTTTCAGAAAATACATTAAACCTGAACCTACCAAAAAAACCCAAAAAACCAAAAACCAAACCACCAACAACTGTAAAATCATGTATTGACATAACATGAATTATGTACAGTACAATTTTTTTTATATTTTTCTGTTTTTAAAATGCTATTCTTTGAATTCCTCTAGCATTTATTGCATTTGAATTCTGTCCCCTGTAATTTCTTTTGCTTTGTTAATGGTTTTAGTCAATAAGTAACTTTCCTTACTAAGAGTAAAAACATACAGTTAAAATATACAGTAAAAAGCTTTTGGCTCAATTTTCTACACACTACCACTAAATCTACATTTTATGGGAATTTGAAATAGAACTCTTTACATTCTAATAATGTAACAAGGGTCAAGTTCTAGAAAATAATTATGAAAGCAATGCTCATAAGTTAATTTCTGGAAGATATTGCCTAGTTATAAGTGTTTGGCTTGGGTGACTAACTAATGACTTATTAATTTTTAGAGACCTAAACATTCACTCTCATGGCTAGGGTAGAGGTGCAAATTAATTTATCCTTCTTTAATTACTAGTCCATTTATATCACTGAAAACACTAAAATAAGTTATCATAGGAGTAGTGATAATTTAAATTGATAATGAACTAGTTAATAAAAAATGTCACTTACCAAATGGTATTTTTAGGTGGATATTTTTAGAGGACTTTATGGAGAATCTCTCTTAAAACAGCTATTAGAGAAGAGAGACAGTTTGATAATACAGATCATCAGAATTCTAAGACTGTTATCTTCTGAAGTCCAGTATAAGTGGTTCTGCCTTTCCTATTCTGAGTATGGTGCCTCATCGTGAAGAATTGCCAGAGCATGCCTGACGCTTTTGAAACTTGATCCTCAAATTCCAAAAGGTCTATCACATCACAAAACCCTCTTTGATTTTTGTATATCTACTAATCCAATGCCTGCCCAGATGATGTTCCCAGGATAGAACCAAAGGGCCCCATAGTTTGGCACTTAGTTCATGAGATATGGCATAAAGAATCATAAAACAGAACAAAGCTGTATACCATTACCCATGAGAATATGCTGAATGTACTTGAATGACAAAATGGATGTTATTTCTATATTGTAGACATTTTATATGACTTTAAAATTTACTCAATTTTTGAGATTAAATCCTATTTTAAGGGCCAAGAGCCAGTGCCTCCTATAGTAGCTGAGCTAATTTTGAGTGAAGAAGCAAAACTATACAAAATTATTAAAATGAAGACCTACTATTCACGCTATCTTATTTACTATTCATGTACCTAAATTGTGCTGAGTATTGAATAGACTCTAGGGATCAGTGATTTTTTAAGACAGACATACTTCTTGTTCTCAAGGAACTATGGAATGTTGTGAAGAAGACAATTATTAGAGAATAATTATATGTGCATTATAAATGTTATAAGAAGCACAAGATAAGGTGGGAATCAAGAACATGGGACTTAACACAGTGTGGAGAAGTCAGGAGACACTTTCCAAAGGAAGTGATGTTTCTGTTCCAGATGGAGGGAATCAAAGGGTTTATGCAAGCGAGGCAATATCAATAGGCTACAGGCATCTCTATTTTTCATCTGTATTCTATGTCATTGTCTTCTTACCACTGTCTTAATCTGTTTAAGCTGCTATAACAAAATACCATTGACTGGATGGTCTCACAGTTCTGGAGGCTAAGAAGTCCAAGATCAAGGCATGGGCAGATTTGCTGTCTGCTGAGGCTCTGCTTTCTGGTTTACAGACAGGTTTTCTTGCTTTATACTCAAATAGCAGAAGGGGGAAAGGAGCTCTCTAGGATCTCTTTTATTAGGACATTAATCCCATTTATAAGGGCTCCATCCTCATTATATAATTACTTCCCAATCGCCCCACCTCCAAATACTTTAAAAAAGAAAAACAAAACAAAAAAAAACCACCAAAAACCAAATACCAAATACCATCACACTAAGGCTTAGTGTTTCATCACATGAGTTTTGGGAGGACATAAACATGCAATCAGTAGCACCACTTTTTTTTTTTTCTTCTCCTCCTCCTCTCCCTCCTTCTCTTTCTCTTTCTCCTCCTCCTCTTTTCTCCTCCTTCTCCCCCTTCCCCTCCTCCTCATTCTACTTCTTCCTTCAAGCTTTTATTTAAATTCCAGTTAGCTAACATATAGTGTAATATTAGAATATTAGTTTCAGGAATAGAATTTAGTGATTCATCACTTACATGTAACACCAAGTGTTCATCACAAGTGCCCTCCTTAATCACCATCACCCATTTAGCCCATCCTCCCACTCCCCTCTACCGACCCTCAGTTTGTTCTCTATAGTTAAGAGTCTGTTTTATGGTTTGCCTCTCTCTTTTTTTCCCTTATGTTCATCTGTTTCATTTTTTAATTTCACATATGAGTGAAATCATATGGTATTTGCCTTTCTCAGACTGACTTACTTCACTTAGCATAATACACTCTAACTCCATGCATGTTGTTGCTAATAGCAAGATTTCAGTTTTTTTTTTAAAGATTTTATTTATTTATTTGACAGAGAGAGAGTGGGGGAAGCAGGCTTCCCGCTGAGTGGAGAGCCCAATGCGGGGCTCAATCCCAGGACCCTGAGATCATGACCTGAGCTGAAGGCAGAGGCTCTAACCCACTGAGCCACCCAGGCACCCCTAAGATTTCAGTCTTTTATATGGCTTAGTAATATTCCATTAATATAATTCATATATGTACATATATACACATTATATATATATATATAAATGGATGTACACACACACACACACCTCTTCTTATCTATTCATCAGTCAATGAACATTTGGGCTCTTTCCATAATTTGGGTATTGTTGATCATGCTGTGATAAGCGTAGGGGGTGCATGTATCCCTCTTAATTAATATTTTTGTATCCTTTGGGTAAATACCTAGTAGTGCATACTAGGTATGCACCTACTGGATCATGGGTCATTCTATTTTTAACTTTCTATTTTAACATTCTATTTTTAACTTTCTATCTTTAACTTTCTGAGAAACTCCATACTGTTTTCCTGAGTGGTTGTACCAGCTTGCATGCCCACCAACAGTGTTTATTGAGGGAAGTAAAGAGAATACACTAACAAATGATATTCTCCTCCGCACTCCCTCACACCACCTCATAATCATAACCTTATCTTTTATGATCTCAAAACTTAAACAAGATTCAATATAATTCAGGAATCCAGTAGGACTACATAAAAGAAAATTGATTTTTGAGGGATGGAGTGAGAATAGCCATACATGACTTACCACTTCTCTTTATCCTTTACCCATTTATCTCCTCTCTAATACTTACAAATTATCTATAATTCTATATAGGATTTTCTATGTGTGCTTATATATATATTTCTCTTCCTTCTCCCAGAGGGAGGCTTTGTAACCATCATCACTTAATTTTCAAATTGATCTGGGCCAAGAATAATAGAATTGGCAAAAGAAAATGGTTTAACTTACTAATATCAGTTAAGTATTTACCTATATTTTCTTCTAAATTTTTTGGTTTAATTAGAAATTTAATTATTTAAATACATATAATTTAATTTGGTACATAGCATAAAGTAGAGACCCAATTTTTCCTATACCATCTCCCAAATGATAAATACCCTCATTATCAATTGCAAGCATTTTTATTATATACTGTGTTCCCATACGTTAAAAGATCTACTTCACGGCTATTCATAATAATCTTCTAATCTATGTGCTGCTTTTCATACCAAATCTTTGGTGTTTTAATTCTTATAATTTAATATTGAATTTGCATAGCTGAAATCACTCTATTTTACATTTTCTTTTTTAATGTACATTTTGAAACTATTTTGTCAAGTTACCAAAAATAGTCCATTAAGATAGTGATTTGAATAGTATTAAATCTATACAATCATCAAGAGAATTGCTTCACAAAATCAGTCTTTTCTTTCAGTGAGCTAGTATTCTCTCTCTTTGATATGTATTTTTTCCTATATGTTCTGTACATTTCTTGTTAAAGTTATTCCCAACACTATACATATTTAGGTTGCTATCACAAATGTAGTCTTTCCTAATTATCATTCTAATAGGTTAGTGTTGGCCATTTATTTATTTATTTTTTGCTTTCTCCAATTTATCAAACTCATTCATTCTAGAAGATACAAAGTTGATTCTTTGGGTTTTCTGTATAACCTACAAATAATAAAAATATAGATTATCCTTCTGTAAATCTCTGGGTTTTTTTTTTTCTTTTTATCCTACTACATTTTCTAGAATTTCTAATGTAATATTACAGTTCTGGTAACAGTGCACATCTTTGCCTTTGTCCTAATTTTAGAGGGTAGTAATTTGTAAGTGTTTGGTGAATAATTTTCTACTTGTGATTTCGGGAAAATGGTATTCCCACTGAAAGAGAACACTTCCTGTACATTCGTCTAACAATTTGTGTCTATTCTCAAGACTAAAATATTCATTCTAGCATAGAATCACATCCTGTGCTCTTTAATAACAGTTATCTACTATCCTTCATGACCCCCAAATACAGCTGCATTCATTCTTATTCAGTTGTTGCTTTTTATATATTTCCAAGAAATACTACTTCTCATCTAAAACACTGTTATTCATGAGTAGCTGTTACACCTATCTTAAATAAGGTGTTTTGACCGTGTTTGTGTATGCATATGTGTGTGTACATGAATTTCCATTCATATTATTGGAAACAGCCCAGTAACAGAGCTCAAATTTCACTTCTTCCATGAACCCTCTCTTGAGCTCTTGGACATAGTGAGTTCTTTTCTCTTAAACTTGTAAAATATTTGTTTTCAACACTCATATGTCACATATCACATACGATTAACAAAAGTATATATATTTTTAAATAGTTCTATCCTTCTCTAGTAAAGTATGGTGATATCAGTCACAGGGTCAGGAGTTAGATTGGTTTCAAATCTCACTTCTGCTGCTTAACCTGATTTGTGAGCTTCCGCAGAATTCTAGGGCAAATTATTTGGCCTCTCTGAATGACAATTTCCTCATATGTAAAATAAGACTAAATAATATTTATAATTTATTTACATTTTATTTTAGACTGAAAATTAATGAGATATATTAAAGCTCTTAGAATGCTTCTTGGCATATTACACACGTTCAATGAATAAATTACAAGAGTAGTTACTTAAGGCCACCTTTGTGTTAGGCACTCTAGTTAATGTTTATATATATATTACATCTCATTTAATCATCCCAAGAAAGTTGAAGTGTTAGAGATTAAATTACTTGCCGAAAGTCGCGTCCTTAGTAAGTCAGGGAGTTGCAATATCATCTCAGCTGGTCTCATGGTAAAACCTCTGCTTTTTAGCAGTATACAATTCAGGATTCCAACCAGTACCATTGAAATAAGAAGGTCCCTTCTGTACAAATCTGTAGATTCACATGAGTATGGGGGAAGCTTTATGTGGACATCTCAAATATAACTACCAACTCATATACCAGTGGTACTCAAACTTTGCTGAACTTCAGAATCGGTTGGGATTGCAGATTTTAAAATTTTTTTTAAGTTGTAATGCACTGGGTACTCTGACATCACTTAAATATGAGTTTCTGAGGGTGAGGTTGAAGCATCAATATATTTAAAATTTCCTTGATGATTTCAATGTGAGAAGATTGAGAAGCAGTGGTTTTTTTAAACAGAACAGTGATTCTGAATTGAAACTAATTAGAATTTGGAGAAATAAATTCCCAAGTCCTCCAGGTGGGTCAGGAAAGCCTTCAAAGAAGAGGTCATTATTGACTTGATATTTAAAGGTGAAAAGGATGCCAAGAAATCATGGGGAAAAGAATGAGTAGGAAAGGGATGTAAATATGAATAAACAAAATGCGCTGATGCACAACAGAGGAGAAACAGGGCATGGTACACTGAGGAAATAAAAGAATTCTCCAGTCCTTGACATCTCGATCCATCCCATGATCTTATTTGTGTAATTATGCTTGCAATTCTTCATAGATCATTTTCATCTTTTATTATAAAAATATGGCTCTATTTGTTTCTTCCTTCTCACCTGATCACTGACAAATCGTCCGTAGGATATTTCCTTTGACTATCCAAACCAATACTATTCTGATCATTTTCCTACATTATACTTATTTGTACCAGTTTTAACTAAAATATTTATTATAATATTTAATTCTTTAGTCTGCTGGCTTTTGGATAGTAGATGTTTTCTATTAGATTGTGAATACTGTAAGTGTAGGGTCATTTTTTTCATAATATGTTTATTTCTATATGTAGTATGTGCCCAGTAAGTCATTCTTGCTTAAAATAGTGGTTTTCTGTTGTGTAATTTGTTGCAAATCACCTGATTTTTTTACTTTTGAACAATTTATTGTCCCATATATTTCATATTCCTACAAGTATTAATATGCATCATGTTATTGAAAAACAATAGAAATTTTAATGCCTTAAAATTATATGTGTGTGAGTAAATACATATATAAAATGTCTATAAGGTAAAGTGCTATCTTGAAAAATACCTGGATTTCAAAACTGCATTAAAATTAGTCTGTCAGAATGCATTCTGTTAAAATAATTTATCTATGTACCTCAAGTTGCCTTACTAATAAAAAAATAGAGATTAAAAAAAATGACTAGAGATGGGAAAACAAGTTGGATTTAACAGGGATTTTTGTAAAACCTATTATTTTGCCTCAAACCATATAAAAATGACTTTCAGGCTCAGTCTGTTAAATGTTTGCTTCAGGCTCACTCAGGTCATGATCCCAGGGTCCTGGGATGGAGCCCCATGCAGCGTTCCCTGCTCAGCAGGGAGTCTGCTTCTCCCTCTCACCTTGCCCCTCCCAGTCAGTGGTGTGCTCCCTCTCTCAAATAATTGAAAATAAATAAATAAAATAAAAAAAATTAAAATGACCTCCAGGAAATAATTGGTCAGAATGTGGTATGAGTCATAAATTTCCAAAGAAGACAATAGTGAAAGCAAATTAAAATGCTATGTAAGTCTGAGGGGAAAAAAGTTGTTTACTATAAATCCAAAGTAGAAAATACAAATAAAGAGAATTAAGGTATTTCCTTTTCTTTTTTTTTAAAGTTCTTTTATTTTTTTTAAGATTTTATTTATTTATTTGACAGAGAGAGAGATCACAAGCGGCAGAGAGGCAGGCAGAGAGAGAGGAGAAGCAGGCTCCCCACCAAGCAGAGAGCCTGATGTGAGGCTCGATCCCAGAACCCTGAGATCACCACCTGAGCCGAAGGCTGAGTCCCTAACCCACTGAGCTATCCAGGCGCCCAAGTTATTTCCTTTTCAATGGAACTTAGTAGCAAAATGCAATATATGGCTTGAAATCACATTGCTGACAGTCTGGGGAAACTATTTATTGATTTCCAATAGGAAACCAAAATAGAAATATATTGCTTTTAAAATGTAATAAGCCAACATGTGTTGGACTGTTTAATGAAATCTCGGAGTACTAATTGCCCTGTGAGAGAAACATAATGCAAAACTTGAATTGATAGATTAAAAAGTTAATTGACCAATTTGAACTGGTATCTTCATAATCATGTGGCTGACAGTGTAACATATTCAAAAGGAATAGCTGTTAACTTGACTTTTCGAATAATAGGAGACATTTTACAGGCCCTTAGAAAATGCTCATGAAGATTCAAAATCACCCTTTGGACAAAACTATTGAAGAATATGTGCAGTAACTGCTCCGAAACAGTATTCCCTGGGACCATAGTTAATAGTTACCAAATCCACTGTCACCCACATATCATGTTCTACAGAAAAATAGAATAGAAACAATCAATTGTATTTTTATTCCCATAATATGGTTACCAATAAAGGTCAAAGCTGGAAAATTGGGATAGGATAAATACAGGTTTTTTTTTTAAGCATCATCAGTGGAAAACATATTTTGCTAAGATTTCCAAAATCACATCATTTTCACAAATAGTCCTCTAGAAATCTACAACTTTATAGTCACATTAAGAGATATGTTGATATTAATTCCTTATCAGATATATCATTTGTAAATATCTTTTCCCATTTAGTAGGTTGCCCTTTTGGATTTTTTGGTAGTTTCTTCCATCGTGTAAAAGCTTTTGATTTTGGTGCAGTCCCAATAATTTGATTTTTCTTTTGTTTCTCTCTCCTGAGAAGACAGATCCAGGAAAATGTTTCTACAGCTCATGTCAAAGGAATTATTGCCCAGGGCAGCTGGGCGACTCTTGCTGGTTTCAGCTGAGGTCATGATCTCAGGGTTGTGAAACTGAGCCTTGCACTCAGCTCAGAGTCTGCTTAAGACTCTCTCTTCTTCCTGTTTCATTCATCCCCAGGAAGGGGTGGGGAGGGAGACAAACCATAAGAGACTCCTAGACTCAAGTAACGAACTAAGGGTGGCTGGGAGGCGGGGGTGGGTAGGGATAGGGTGGCTGGGGTGTGGACATTGGGGAGGGTATGTGCTGTTAAGTGCCGTGAAATGTATAAGCCTGACGATTCACAGACATGTACCCTGGGGCAAATAATACATTATATGTTAATAAAAATTAAAAAAAAAAAAGACTCTTCTTCTCCCTCTGCCCCTCCACACCACTCTCTCTCAAATAAGTAAATCTAAAAAAAATCCATATTTTAAAAAAGGAGTTATTGCCTAAGTTTTCTTCTAGGAATTTTATGGTTTCAGGTCTCACATTTTGGTCCTTACTCCATTTTGAGTATATTTGTGTGTATGGTGGTTAGAAAAAGGTCTAGTTTCATTCTTTTGTATCTGGGTGTCCAGTTTTTCCAACACCATTTGTTGAAGAGACTGTCTTTTCCCATTACATATTCTTGCTTCCTTTGCCATAGATTGACTATATTAATGTGAGTTTATTTCTGGACTCTTTATTTTGTTGCATTAATTTATGTGTCTATTTTACCACATTGTATTGATTACTACAGCTTTGTAGTACAACTTGAATTCTGGGATTGTGTTATCTCCAGTTTTGTTCTTTCTCAAAATTGCTTTGGTTATTCAGGATCTTTTGTGTTTCCCCATACAAATTTTAGATGATTTGTTTTTGTTC
Organism: Procyon lotor; assembly: GCA_028646535.1. Classification (NCBI taxonomy): domain Eukaryota; kingdom Metazoa; phylum Chordata; class Mammalia; order Carnivora; family Procyonidae; genus Procyon; species Procyon lotor. The sequence goes on along the minus strand of CM053614.1, from coordinate 69,713,917 downwards.
TTGTTCTATGAAAAATGCTCTTGGTATTTTGATAGATATTACTTCCAATCTGTAGATTGCTTTGGGTAGTATGGAAGTTTTAGTAATATTGTTTCTTCCAATCTGTAAGCATGTAATATCTTTCCATGTGTTTGTGTCATCTTCAATTTCTTTCATCAGTATTTTATAGTTTTTGAGGTACAGGTCTTTCACCTCCTTGGTTAAGTTTTTACCGAGCCATTTTATCACTTGTGGCGCAATTGTCAATGGGATTATTTTCTTAATTTCTCTTTCTCCTACTTCATTATTAATGTATAGAAATGTAACAGATTTCTGTATATTAATTTTGTATTTTGTGACTTTACTGAATTCATTTATTAGTTCTAGTAGTCTTTTTGGTGAAGACTTTAGGGTTTTCTACATATAGTATCATGTCATTTGCAAATAGTGAAAGTTCTACTTCTTCCTTACTAATTCGGATGTCTTTTACTCTTTCTTTTTGATGGACTGCTGTGGCTAGGACTTCTAGTACTACGCTGGAAAAAAGTGATGAGAATGGATATCTTGGTTTTGTTCCTGACCTTATAGGAAATGCACTCAGTTTTTCACCATTGAGTATGATGTTAGCTGTGGGTTTTTCATATACGACCTTTATTATTTTGAGGTCCATTCCCTCTAAAACTGCTTTGTTGAGAGTATTTATCATGAATAGATGTTATACTTTATCAAATGCTTCTTCTGCATTTACTGAGATGATCAAATGGTTCTTATCCTTTCTCTTGAAACACTCCTTCATCCCTGGAATAAATCCCACTTGATTGTGGTGAGTGTTTTTTTAACAGATTGTTAGATCTGGTATGCTATTTTATTGAGGATTTTGGTATTTTTGTTCATCAGAGATATTAGCCTGTAGTTTGTTTGCTTGTTTGCAGTGGTTTTATCTAGTTTCGGTATCGGGTAATGCCAGCATCATAGAATAAATTAGGAAGCTTTACTTCCTTTTTTATTTTTTAGAATAATTTGAGAAGAATAGTTATTAGCTCTTCTTTAAATATTTGGTGGAATTCACCTGTGATGTCAAATGGTCCCGGATTTCTGTTTGCTGGGAGTTTTTAAATTACTGATTCAATTTCATTGCTAGTAATTGGTCTGTTCAAATTTTTGATTTCTTCCTAACTCAGTTTCGTAAGGTTACATGTTTCTAGGAATTTATCCATTTATTTTATTTTTTTTTTAAGATTTTATTTATTTATTTGACAGAGAGAAAGAGATCACAAGTGGGCAGAGAGGCAAGCAGAGGGAGAGGGGGAAGCAGGCTCCTGCTGAGCAGAGAGCCCGATGTGGGGCTCAATCCCAGGACCCTGAGATCAGGACCTGAGCCGAAGGCAGAGGCTTTAACACACTTAGCCACCCAGGTGCCCCGGAATTTATCCATTTCTTCTAGGTTTTCCAATCTGTTCACATATAATTTTTCATAATATTCTCTTATAATCCTTTGCATTTCTGTGGTGTAAGTTGTCATTTCTCCTCCTCCATTTGTCCATTTATTTATGTATGTATGTTTGTATTTATTTGTTATATATGTGTTGATGGGTTAATATCCAAAATATATAAAGAAATTATACAACTCAACACACAGAAAACAAATAAACCAATTCAAAAATGAGCAGAAAACATGAATAGGTCTTTCACCAAAGAAGACATACAGATGGCCAAAAGACACATGAAAAGATGCTCAACATCACTAATCATCAGGGAAATGCTAATTAAAACCACAAGATATCATTTTATACTTGTCTCAATCACTAAAATAAAAAATACATGAAATTAGAACCACTGGTAAAATATGGAGAAAAAGGAACCCTCAGGCACTGTTGGTGGGAATGTACAGAGGTGCAGTCACTGTGGCAAACAGTATGGAAGTACCATATAAAAATACCATATGATCCAGTAATCCTACCACTATTTACTCAAAGAAGACAAAATATTAATTCAAAAAGATATACGCACCCCTCTTTACTGTGGCATTATTTACAAGAGCCAAGATGTGGAAGCAATTTAAATTCCGATTCATAGACAGATAAAGCAGAAATATATATAAAATATATATATATTTTTTTCATAATATTCTCTTATAATCTTTATATTCCTGTGGTGTAAGTTGTCAATATATATATATATATATATAAAATATATATATATTTATTACTCAGCCATAAAAAGGAATAAAATCTCGCCACTTGCAACAAGATGAATGAAACTGGAGGGTATAGTGCTAAGTAAAATAAGTCTATCAGAGAAGGACAAATGCCATATAATTTAACTCATATGTGAAATTTAAGAAACAAAACAAATTACCAGCTTGCATTCCCACCAACAGTGCAGGAGGGTTCCCCTTTCTCCGCATCCTCGCCAACATCTGTAGTTTCCTGACTTGTTAATTTTAGCCATTCTGACTGGTGTGAGGTGGTATCTCACTGTGGTTTTGATTTGTATTTCTCTGATGCTAAGTGATGTTGAGCATACATATATGTTATCATTTACAAACCACGAAATAGTGTGTGATTATTTTAAAGGTGAAAAAATTCGCCCCAAGTTCTACAGTTAAAAGTTTGTCTAAAACACCTGAAATTCTTTTTTTTTTTTTTTT
>CM053614.1:69630418-69710788 GCA_028646535.1 Procyon lotor | reverse complement strand
GGGTGACCAGACTCTACTTGTTCTCATTTCAAATCACTTCACTGCATTGCAAAGTAAATAACTCAACTTTGTTTTCTTTAAATATGCTATTTTACAAAAAAATCAGTTCATGTCAATATTGACTATAATTTTTTTGTTATGGAGAATATACTGCAATTGTCCAAATGAGGCTGAACACAAAAATTCAGTATAGTTGGCTAGAGGTGAATTTAATTATCAGGTTTACTAAATTGAAACCTAACACACTGACAGGAAATTAAAAAATAGATTAAAAAAATGTTGAGGATTTGTATGAACATTTCCCAATTTCCCTTGGACTTGTCTTGTCCTCAAAGGAACAGTGTCTTATTCCCCTTTATTTCTTCCTATAGTGCTTATTCAGAATTAAGGCAGGAATTGTTTGTAGAGTAATATATCATCAAGACCAATGGATACACATTTATTTAAACTTATATAAATACATACTACACACATACATTTTTCCAACTTTAAATTCTATAACCGCTTCCCCTAAGAGATTCATAATGGTGCAGAATTACTCAGAGTACACACCTAGATTAAAAGACAAACCACACATTCCACAGAGTCTAAATCTAAGAGTGTCTCATAGTAATATCACTCCTGAATGTTGTTTTAGAAACTTCTGCCAGATCCGAGGTCTGGAACTTGTTACACATACAAGCATGATAAATAGGAAAAAAATAAACAAGTGAGCTGAATTTTTAACCACGGCAAGGATCAAAAAATGTCAGCACAATTTCAACCCAAAAAGCACTGAAAGGCTCTTTATGTCTAACCACCATCTAGGGGAAGGAAGGCAGAGGTAGAGGATGGTATAAATGCATTTTGTATCAGTTGCAAACATTAGCTTTTTTGGATAACTTATGCTTTCATGGTGATGTGACTTGAGAAAGCAGATTGACTCTAAATTCTATAAACAGTCTTTTCTTTTGGAAAATAGTGCTTATTCTACAGGGGCATTCTTGCTTAATCATTTATCTGACCCAATTTTTATCTCATAAACATCGATAACAAAAAAGATGCTTGTGGGTGTGGCCGTGAGAAACAGTCCATTTGAGAACTAGTAACAGAATTATTCAGAGAAGGATCTGATTTTTCCTGAGTAGTACTTCTGTTTTATCTTATTTTATTTTATTTTTAAAAATATTTTATTTATTTATTTGACACAGAGAGAGAGATAGAGATCACAAGTAGGCAGAGAGGCAGGCAGAGAGAGGAGGGAAGCAGGCTCCCTGCTAAGCAGAGAGCCCAATGTGGGGCTTGATCCCAGGACCCTGAGACCATGACCTTAAAGGCAGAGGCTTTAACCCACTGAGCCACCCAGGCACCCCTGAGTAGTATTTCTATGAGTCCTGTTCAGTTAGGCAAAGATAGACTTCGGGCCTCTCACAGGGGTGAGGTGTGTTAGGACTAATTAAAAGAAACAAAAACAAACAAACATACAAACAAATCCACTAAATATCTCTCCATAATAAAGTTAGAATAATTCTAGATTTGCCAAGGCTGCTCGTAAGAGAGTAATATTTCCTGGGGACTTGAAACAGTTGAATTGGTGAGAAATACAGGTAAGGAGAAGGTCCAGCAAGATGGTAGGGATGTGAGGCCCAAGAAAAAGAGTGAGATAGTCATAGCTGTGGGTGTAGCCCAAATATTTGGGACATACATGTCTAATATATTTTTTTAAGATTTTATTTATTTGGCAGAGAAAGACACAATGAGAGAGGGAACACAAACAGGAGGAGTGGGAGAAGGAGAAGCAGACTCCTCACTGAGTAGGGAGCCCGAGGCGGGGCTTGATCCCAGGATCCTGTGATCATGACCTGAGCTGAAGGCAGACGCTTAACGACTGAGACACCCAGGCGCCCCCACACATGTCTAATTTTTAATGTAAGTGTGGCAGATGTGCTGTGCTATGCTTTGTACACTTAAAAGTAACCCTCCACTTTATCATACTCTTCAACTTCTACTCCTGATTTTTCATGAAATTCTATTAAAAATACCTTGTATAAATGCAACTTAAGAATAAAAGAAAATAAAATATTCTATGACTGGGTGCATGCAGCATAGAGAAAAGAAAAGGCTGCTAAGACTATTTCAGGCAAAGCAAGGAATGATAGTAAGACTTGACTAGAGACACATAAGAACCATTTGGTGGGATTGTGGGTAATATGTCCTATTATTGGCAGAAGGAAATTTTGATACTTCCTTTTTAAAATCAATCAAGGGCAATGAAAAAAATAAAACAGTATATAAAAGTGCCAGAATGAGAGGAGGGTGCTTCTTTAGGCAGGGTGGGCTGGCAAAGCCTCTTTGAGGAGCTCATATTTGAACTAAGACATAAATGATGAAGAAGATATCTTTATATCAGATAAAGATATAAGAGTGGTAGAGGGAGAAGAAACGAATCCAAAACAGAAATTAGCCAGTGTAGTTAGAATATAATGGATCAGGCATACTGGCAGAGAATGAAAAAGGGTAGGTCAGCTGTGGTTGATCATGTTGACTTTGCACACTGCATAGCCTCGTTTCCTTGGAAAACAGAGCCTGAGGCAAACTTATATACTAATGCTGTATTAGGAGGAGTGTACTCTCAGGGTAGGAAATGTGAGGAGGGGAAGGAAATGAGGCAAGGGCGTAAATGAAAATACAAGGAGAGTCTTATTAAGCTAATGAAAAATTGTTGTTCAGTCAGGGAGTACGTTTCTGTAAGGTCCATGTAGAACCTCATAACAGTCTATTAGGGAAGATGGAAGAAGTAAAAACTCTCTCTCAGCTCCTTCCATCTTCTGTCTCTCAGTGGTCTGAATTTGCCAATGAGGTTTTACCTCCCTTAACTTCCCTGCCCTTTGTAAGCACCTGCTGGTGGTACCAGACATTTTGTGTGTGTGGTTGGGTGAACATTAGGCAGTGTAGTTGCAGTGGCTTCTGCCGTAGGTGGCATGATAGAGGTCAGAAAGAAGCCAGACTCTTATTCCCGAGGGGAGGGTGAATTGGCCAGAGGAATTAGGAGATTTTGCTACAGACCAGCATCTTGGATTTAGGATTTAGGATTTCGGATTTCATTCTAATTTCAAAACCAAGCCACTGGGATTTTTTTTTTTTAAGCAAATGAGCAATATTGTCTTACTTACATATTTAAAAGATCACTATCTGCAATGTGGGGTAGAGAAAGACACAGAAAAGAGCTTGGTAGTAAGAGGTAAGGATTTCAGAATTATTAGCATAGAGCTTTTCTTGTTTTTGTTTTTAAGTTGTCAATTCCAATGAAAGTTTGAAAACGATGAGAAAAGAGAAATTATAACTTTCTAAATATGGAGATCTTTAACAGCCTTGATCTGAGTCATGAAGGTGAAGTATGGGAACAAAAGCATGATCAGATTAAGCAAAGAAGAAAATGGAAGTTCATGAAGTAAAGCTACTAAAATGAGAATAGGTAACCCTTTGGAGAAGTTGTAGGGTAAATTTTGTCAAAGTCAATACTTCATTTCTTTCTTTTTTTTTTTTCAATACTTCATTTCTAAAGGGATAATGTTAAGGCGTTTTTATGTACTGATGATCCAACCATGATACAGAAACTTATGAAGTAGGAAAAAGTGGGGACAGGACATTGGGGCAGGACAACTTCCCAGAGTGAGATGAGAGGGAGCTGGGCTGGACAAAAGTGAAGGGGTTGGCCTTGCAGGAACAGAGGTGCTTGTTCAATAGGAATATTAAAATCCTAAACAAGATATTTCACATCTATGTGTACTATTAAAACGCCCATTACGAGTCAACTTATAATCACTCTTTCAAGAATCTAAGAGCTAAAATCTTAAATTCCAGGCCCAAATTCTAAATATGTCAAGACTGATAGTTACCACTAAAGAAAAATTGGGGAATCTTGTATTTAAAATTTTTTAACTATTGCTATTATTGTAAAAAATTAATTACTTGGAAAACCAGACATTCTTTTAAAAGTATGTCATGTGAATATTACATTCTGAATTTTGTGTTCAGTGAATTCAAGCCATTTTTTTTTCTGGTTATAACAAGTTTCCCAATGAGGATGCATTAAAATAGGCATTTTCACGTTTTACTAGTGTAAGATGAAATTGGTACAATCTTGTGAAAAGAAATTTGGTCATTATAATACCATAGTACCAAATATGTACATGCCCTTTGATACCAAAATGCTTTTTCTCAGAAACTAATCTGTGGCAAAATACCTTAAAATACAGGACTAGGGGGAAGTTGTATGGCGTAAAATGTTTACTGCAGTAGTGTTTCTAATAGCAAAATGTAAATGATGATGCAACTATCTAATAACATCAGAATGTTTTTAATATTAAACACTTACCAAATGAAATATTATACAGCTATTAAAAATGGTTTCCTCATGTCTATTCAAGAATATTAAAATAATTTGTTTGAATTCTAAGTAAGAAATGGTAATAAGTACACATATGTTATCATTAAATATACTGAAAAATATATAGAAAAATAGCTGAAAGAAAATACCCACAAATACACAACACTCTTTTTATCCCATTGCCATTTATTATCAAATATTCCATGAGTTTTTTTGAAGGGACTTTTGAAATCGCATATATATACCTATAAATTGCTTTGGATCTTGCCATAAAGAGCTAAAAAGGCAATTAGAGTGCAGTTTCTCAGAAATCAAATACACATTTCTCTCTAAGAACACTAAATTTTAGGGTTTAACTGAAGGAACCAGACTAGTTCCAGGGAGGGGGGAAATGAGACAAATGCATGATTCCCTTCTCACTAGTTAACTTTGGAAACAGCCAATTATCCATTACATAAGCTTTACTCATCCTAGGCAAGTAGTCGGGAACAATGAATCCATTTGTTTTACCGTTGGCATAATTTGAAAATGGATTCTTTGCAATATTTCCTGAGGTATCTTTCTTCTTTTGTCTCGATATGGGTCCAATTTTTCTAATTGTGAATAAGGAGGCCAGGGCAATTACAGTTTTGTTTTTTTTCTCACATACATATAACGATTTAAATGCTATTTTCTTTCAGCTATATTTCAATTGCCATCATTGTTAGCTCATTCTAATTTACCACATTGTATGTTCTAAGATTCACTTAGGTTTGCCCTAGCATGCTTTTGAGGATGAGGGAAATTAAAAAAAAAGCATGAACACAGCAGCTACATTTTCTAGAGGATACTGAGATATCAATGTTTATTCATTATTCTTTATGGCTCCTTATAGCTCTTAAAAATAATAACATATCAAATTTTATATACCAACAATAAGAAGTGATGACAAAGTCAAGTATTAATAAGCACTTTAAAGCCATGATATTAAAAATTCCTTCACTGGGTGGGGTATAGATTGTGGCTATGCCTTGTTTTTATAAACTGATTCTTCAGGGGTTTATGAGCCCATACAAAAGTAAAACCCAACAAATAAAAATATAATTGTTCAATGAGAAGAAAAGTAAAAATTGCTAAATAATCAATAAAATATAGGAAAACATCTGTTTTGAGCTATTATTAATGGTTGTATAAACATCAATAAACAAAAACAGTAACAGAAATGTCCTATGTTTATTTTATCTCATAAGAATCTGATTTTTAGTTTCTTAATTGGCTTAGGAAATAAGTGAACACTATTTTATTAGATAAATATATTTGAATTACCCTACCATATTATGTGGTTTTTTAAAAATATTTTATTTATTTATTTGACACAGAGAGAGATTACAAGTAGGCAGAGAGACAGGCAAAGAGAGAGGGGGAAGCAGGCTCCCTGCTGAGCTGAAAGACTGACGTGGGGCTTGATCTCAGGACCCTGAGATCATAACCTGAGCCCAAGGCAAAGGCCTTAACCCACTGAGCCACCCAGGCACCCCCAAATTATGTGTTTACTGCTGAAGGTCTCTTGAAAATGCAATACTGTGAAATACAATACTGTATGAGGTTTTAAAATTACATGATTTTAAATAAATTATGAGATTTATTTAAATTAGTCTCACAAATTTAAATAAATTATGAGAATGTATAGCCTCTGTAGAAATAAATTAACTACTAAAAAAGATAATGGCCATGTTCAATAACTATCTGGTCTTACAAACAAATATCTTTTTTTCCTAAAAAAATAACTGAAAACCCTACTGTTTGTTGTGATTTTATACAATTTGCACATGCTTATACATTGCATTCAGAATAAGATTTATAGAGCTAAATTGATGTTATTTATTAATAGTTCATTTTTGTTTCAATAGTTAATGTATCATAATTTTTATAACTTTAGCAGTAACTTCTTAATGCAAAGGAAAAACTCATAATTCTTTAAGTCTCAGATACCTAAGATATCTTAAGTATTTCTGTTAAACTTATGTCTTAGCATATTTAAGACAACATAAGTGCTTTCACACTTAGAAGTTTTGGAGCCTTGCCTTTTGATCCACCTCCTCTTTAAGTAATTCTATTGAGCAGTCCACAGGGAAGGGGCAGTTGAGCAAGAGAATTTAAAATCAACCCAACATTTGGGATTATTCACAAAAGTAGTAAAAGGAAAAATATATTTTAGGTATATGTGTGTAACTCATGACCAACTAGGAAGTGAAAGAACATTAAGTAGTATTTCTCCATTTTCTGCTACCAATTTCTTTTGTACACCTCACTCATATCACACACATTTTTATTTGTTTTTGCATGTTTAACTTTTTTAAAGATGCTATTTATTTATTTGAGAGAGAGAGAGACAGAGGACACCAAACTGGGGGGAGGGTCAGAGGGAGAGAGACTCAAGTAGACTCCATGCTGAGCACAGAGCCTGATGTGAGCTCTATCACATGATCCTGAGAGCAGGGCCTGAGTCGAAATCAAGAGTCAGATGCTTAACCGATCAAGCCACCCAAGTGCCTCTGTTTGTTTAATTTTTGAGAATCGTAACTAAATTTGCACCAAGCAAAACAAATATTTCTATTAATAAATATTTTTAATTTTACAATTTAACTTCTGAAATCTATACTAAATTCAGTTTAAAATAAAGAGGAAAAACTCCAGAAAATCCTAGGTGTTTGTGTATGTAGTCAAATATACTTGTGTGATGGGTCTGTGTATTTTGTTTATGTATGTGAATATATATCCTCCAAATTCCTTGGAAATGTTCGAATAATAATTATTTAAAATTTTTGGCCTTTACTTTTTATGTACAATGTTTCATTGTATATAATTTCCAGATTCCCAGAATTTCCAGATATTCCCTGGTGGGCAAAATTCACCCTGGATGAGAAACACTCATCTATTCCAATTAGCCATATGACACTTAATACTCCTCTTTATTCATACTGATCATACAGAATCATTTTTTTTGGCATGTACAAATGTCATTTTATGAGACATAGTCAATTAGATTGAAAAAATGATGAAGAACAATTCTTATTTAATAACTTACCATTTTCAGTACATCCTTTAATAGTTTACATGTTCATAATAGTTTTGAGAAACTTTGTAGAGATAGTTATTTTATTCCAATCTCAAAATATATTAATTGATTTTTATACTTTTGGATTGAATAAGATCTATATAAATATCCTATAATCATTTAGACATTTAAATTAAACATTAGCTTATATGATAATCATCACAATTCTCTTAATTGTTCCTGTCAAAATATTTACAAAAGTTTAATGACAACTTTAAATTTATCTTTAAATATTTTTCCTATTGTAGGTGCCTCAGCGCAGTAGGTAGCGCGTCAGTCTCATAAATATTTTTCCTACTGTAAGTACTAATGAATAAACAATTAACCCTTTTTCTCCCACATTAATTCACCACGAGGATTTATTATTCGTGATTAACACTGTATTGGCAACAACAGTGAAATAAATGTTATTCACCATTTAACCAATGAGTTAAAATATGAAAATCAAGTTTTAGTGAAAGTTTCTATTTCATGTAACTAGAAAGTCAGACTCCTGAGAAAAAGGTCAGGGAAAAAATGGGATAATATCAAATCATTTATATGTAAGATTCCAAGAAGCCTGAGCAAGGCTGTTCCTCACCTTCTCAGTGCCATGATTAAGTCAACCATAGTCCTAAGAGAGGTTAAGGGTGAAAGTCTAAGAGTGAAAATGGGAAATTGTATTACATTCAATCTTTCATCCACTTGACCTTAGAAACCCTCCCTCTTTGGAGCATAGAGAATCAGAGATATCCCATGGTAACTGTGTTAGTAAGTACTCAATTTATTCAGACCCCCTTCCCTGAAAAAGGTGAGGAAAAGAACAATCAAGCACAATTCATCAGAAAAAAATAGGAACATGCCTTGGAAAAGTAATGGCAACAAGGAACAGGATGACCAAAATGGGACAGTATTGAAGAGCACCCCATAAAGCAATAGAACAAAGTCCGTCTGGCAATGGGGAGGAGAGTAATACTACTGGCAGAGGCAGAACCAGTCCTTTGTCATGAGAGTCCTCAAGGGTGTAGCAGAACTCTGGGTGAACATTAGCAATGATGGGAAAGGCCCCTGCTGTAGCAGAGACAGCTCCGACTAAGGATTACAGAGTTGGAACACAGGATTTAAAGCACAATTCAGTAGCTAAAGCATAACAAGGGAGAGAAAACCAAGGAGGTGGAAAGCCATTATTTAGGTAGTGACAATGCTGGCTATAGTCAACCTATGATGCTCATTTGAGGAAGTGGGCTTCTCAGTGCTTGGGTACTTTAAGCCGCACGTATCCTGTTTCTGTACTGGGGAAACCCATGGAGTGCTGAGAAAAGGATGGAAGGGGAACCAAACCTGGTCAGTGATTTACAACAAAACTTTGTGACTGCTCATACAGCTTGAAAAGACAGAAAGATTTTGATTTTGATGTCTAAGATGTCAGGTGAAGAACTACACTATTTTTACCCTTTAGTTTTGGGTAATACATTTCCTGACTACTGTGATTCTGTGAGAAAACCATTTCATAGTTGTTTTCATAAATTATGAGAAACATGCAAATCCATATATACTAAATCTAGGATTCACTAGGCGCCAGAGGAAAGAAAGAAAACCCTAAAACTGAACTATCCTGTAAATGAATGTATTTAGAACTTTGAATATTACACATTTGAGTAGAATTCATAGGTAAGCTCAAGCCTTGTGAGAAATTAGAGAGAACCAAGGAATTGGAAGCAGAAGAGAGGTGACCTACGAACACATTTTCTCATCCTGAGGTGGCTGCTTGCCGACCATTCTCATGGGTAGCAGATGGAAAAGGCAGTAAGGGTGGGAGTGGCTGGCACTTCAGAGACTGCCAGGCTCCGTCTGGGCTCTTGATAAATATTAATTAAATGAACCGAATCCACTGAAGAGTGCTGTCCATGCTGCCAATTATGATAACCAGTCTTTGTTGTATGTATTATCCTCATGTCAGCATGTCAGGGAAACTTTGATATGTCTTTATAAAGACTAAAAGGGGTACTCATAACCCAGGAGAGGTGAAACTCAAAGGCACACAACGTTTTTAGGTCCTACTTTACAAACATACAATCATATCCTAGTGACATCTTGGTTAGCAATTCATCTGGAGGTAAAGTTACAGTACTTTAGCAAAATCAATCTGTGTGTGATTGGGAGATGATTGGGAGATTGGGAAAGTTTCGGGTTTTTTCTTCATTTGGCCTGGGCTGTAGCGGATAAGGAGGAAAAAAAACCCAGCAGTACAGAATTCATTTGTGAAGGGGTCTTATATTCCTGTGGTTCACAGTCCATGTAACGTAGGAGTTGTGGAAATGTTACTTGGGATTTTGAAATGAAAATTTTTCAGAGTGGTTTGTGTGTCTTTGTCTAGGAAAGAGAAGGTTATAGAACTACAACCTAGATAAAATGAAGACAGTCTGGAGATTAGCAATCTCCATGAGGGATTAGAGTTAGGAGTCATAAAGAAATCTAGATGTTCAAATGCATCACCCAAATAAAGTCTGTTCATTCAAATTTGTATGTAGGGATTTCCCAAGACAAAGTGTCATAGGAATACATCTTTATTATAACAAGTTACCCAGAATGTCTGCAGGCCTCGCCGGCCTGTGGGTTCAGATAAGGATTCATTAATATTAATGTCCCAATTTCACAGGCTCTCTCTTAATGGCAAGATATCACTCTGCCTTTCTAGTGTGTAATGTTTGAAAATGTTGGCAAGTTATTTCTGGGAGTCTTCAAGTGCTGTCTCAGAAGCTGTTTCCTTTTGCTCCAGCTTTCTAGTTAATGGAGACTGTCAGGCCGTTTCCCAAGGGGAGGCACCTGGTCACTGACAGTTTCCCGGGTTTTTTGAAAAGGATATTTTTACACTCCAGGGTTATCATATGGGAATGATGTCTCTTTCTCTCTGTTGTGCCTTGTCATTTGTGCTCCAAAGCAGCACAATTAGTGCCTGCAACCCTCCTGAATGCAGCTCTCTCGACTTTTTGTATGTCAGACTTAGCACTGGGCACAGGTAAGGAATATTTGGGTTACTCCTAGTTACCTTTCAGGAATGAGGATAAACACTGCTACCCCGGGAAGTGTTTCCTGACTTTTAGAATGTGTGAGGACTCCCATCTTTATGTTCCCAATGTTCCCCATATTTCTTTCTTTTTCACTCTATATTTTTATTATGGTAGTTAGTAATTTCATTTTCTTACTTGTTGGTCTATCCTCCTCCTCTAAACCACTGATAAAGTAAGAGATGTTGTATGCTTATATAACATCGTGTTGCTTAGGAAGGCTAAGGATATAGTATATAGTATATAGTAGGTACCACTGACACTGGATTCTCTGAATTTGGATAGCAAAGGCACTAATCTCCAGCTTTAATATAATATGATAGATACTTAAGTAGTTTTGAATGAATAAATCCTATTATGCATTTCTATGTCTCTTCTACAACTTTACTTAAAATTCATGTATAAAACACATTTCCAGGAATACCAATTAGTTCAAATACTCCTGCGTGACTCAGCCCTCCACTAGAGTAGACACTTAAATTCTGAATCCCAAATTATACTTCAGTAAAATACCTGAAATTTGTTATGTAAAGAAATCAACATAAAGTATTGAATATATAAAAATACACATATAACATCAAATAATGTAATTTAATATAACATGACATCTCTTTTTTTGGGAAAAATGGTGATGAAGCAATGCTCTACAGATGAGGCTTAATCGGGTGGCTGGCTGTCTCAGTCAGTAGAGCATGTGACTCCTGATGCTGAGCTCATGAGTTTGAGCCCCATATTGGGTGTAGAGATTATTAAAAAAAATAAATTAAAAAAAATAAATAAATAAAAGAAACTTAAAGAAAAGAGGCTGAAATTGCCACTTACCCAATTCAAATGTCCATATAGGATGAAAATATGGCAAAGATGTGAGTAGCAGTGAATACGTAGGAGTTGGGGCTCAGGAAGCAAGAAAGGGACATGAACATCTATTCATTCAGTTATTTTACAAATATTCATTGATCACCAACTCTATAGCAAGTTCTATTCCAGATCTGGGGAACAAAGTGTTGAGTAAAATGAGGGAAACAGACAATACATACATACATACATAAAATAAATGAAGATATTAATATTTAGATAATAATTATTGCAAAGAAGATTCGGTAGAACCACAGGATAGAGCATGATATAGACATGTGGTTATTTAATATAATACACTGACCTCTCTGAATAAAGAGGAGTGAGCGTTTAAAAGATATTGGGAAAAAGCACTGCAAGAAAAGAAACAGTATGCTGAGGCATATCAGGTAATACCAGTGGAAAGTATCCTTGAGGTTATTTGTGAATCAGAACAAACAAATGAGAAAGTATACAGATGGGATTTATGGCAATGCCTACTTCACTGCTACACATACCATACTATAATATTTCACTTCACAGGCCATAGAAAATGGGTGTTCCATGCACTCTGCTAAGCTCTTTACGTTTAACCATTTCAAAAATCTTAGGCATAAGTAGTAATATTACCTCTATTTTACATATGAGGATATAAAGGCCAAGAAGTAGGAAACTTTCCCAAGGTCATAAAATCAACAAATGTCAGTGCTGAGATTTGAATCCAGAAAGCCTAGCTATAGAATATATGATATTAATCATACACATGCTTCTAATTTTAATGTCATTTGAGATATCTAGACACATGGGGAAAATATGTACTTTAATAACTGAATTATTCAAATAATCACTTTTCCCACTTAGTGTTCATGTTTTTCTCACTGAAAAACAATAAAGTAAAATAATAGAGTAATAAAAGTAATTATTTTTCATTCTTTACCTTATTTTGTGCTCTATAATTCAAATGTTTGTGTCAGAAATAGCTGTAAAATAGCATAACCAATGCAATTATTTCCATTATTCTTGCAGTTGTTGGCATCATTTGGCACCATAAAATAATAAAGTTAGCTATGGTAGCTGGTGTCAAGCACTGAGGCATCTAAATAAAAGGGTCATCTTCACTTTGAGTGAATAAATAATGATCTATGAATTTATAACTCTAACTCCAGTGTCAGTCAAATCTGCTTTAATTTTCTCTGGGTGAGAAAAGAAACAATTTTTAAAAATCAACTTAAGGTTTTGTGTGTCTGTTTACATTTTATTGGGTTCTAAGTATTATTTAAGGAAATATTTTTTTAAAAGATAATGGAAGTAGTATTAGAGGAAACCCTGAAGGAGAATATAAAAAATGTAATCACTATATGATAACAGTCCACAGAAAGTGGTTCATCATATACTACAAATAATTTCAGTCAGTGGTTCTGGATACTTCTTGGAATTTTTCCCTCAGGCAAAGTTAACAATGAAATAGCAACATTGTTCTTAATGAAAGTATCCATGGTGATGAGCAAATAGATAAACACAGTCAATTTAATTCATGGAACATTTATATTAATTTTATTTATTAAAAATGTGGCTGCTATTATTATTACACACCCATTACTTCATAGCTCAGTGAATGGAAAGCTGGTCCCAAACTGCTCTTTTTCCCCAAACATTAAATACAAGTCTTCTACCAATTTTACCAATTTAAACAAACCAGCAACAATGGCCCACCAATCTATCTGTGGCTGACACATTTTTGCTTATAAAAATCCAAGTGCTCTGCCTCCTATCAGACAAAGCTATGGTAGTAGGAATAATGGATTTAACAGATATGCACTGTAATGCCTGGGAAAACACTGACTTGAGGAGATTACAAATGGGAGAGAATTTTAATGCTAAACGCCACTCTGAATGTTCCAATGGGCAGTGCCAAGCAGGAACACAGTAGATGACAGATGGTAAATATATTCTCACCAACTGACAATTATAATTCCCATGGCCAAACAGTTCCTATGTCATGCAATTCCCAAGTCAAATAGTCTTCATTCTGTATCTATGCTAAACAAATACATGCAATTATCTTCAATGAACAAATGTCTTAAGCTACTAGAGGTACTTGATATGTATAAAGAAATAATTGTTAAAAATATTTAGGGCACTGAAAAATCTATTTGATCATATATAAGTGCTATTTTACTCTGAAACATTTTTAATTATTATACTCAGTTAACATCTTCAGTCTTTTGAAAAAATACTTTCCCACAATGAAATTGATACAGAAAATCATTCAAAATGTTTTGCCAAGTTACAAGGATATTCGATTAGAGAGATGATTTAACTGTCTAAATAGTAATTTTTATATCAGGCTTTTGCTGTGTGCAATTGGTGTTTTAGAAAAAAAAATATATTTTGTCCAGAGTTTCTCCAGATGAGTACGAATTAGATTACTTAAATGAAAGTTAATCTGCTTTGTTTTAATATTGCTATGTTACACTGATGGAATTCTTTATTCTAACATTAGTAAAAAGATCACCTACCTATTCACCTAGAAAAACGTCACTTTCTGGTCTTCAAATATGCAAGAGATTAGAAATGGTGGCAGTGTCAGCTAGTGCAATACTAAATCTTTCTGATTTTGATTTTGCTGTTACATGGAAGTCACATTTTAGAGTCTGTAACCATCCCTCTGAGAATGGGGATACATATACAAGGGTAAGTGACCCACACTATACCCAGGGTTGAGACTGTTATACTGAAACGGATCCAATCCCCAATATTGGCAGGATTTCCCATGACGTTTCTTTTTCTCGTTCATTCTGAAAATAGGACTGAGAAGGTTTGCCAGATAAAATCTTGCTGGGACTTGGAAGCTAATAGTTTTTAGTTGCTAATTTACATTAACCTCTAGTTATGCCAGCTTTAAAAATGAGACTGAGTACAAAGCCAGATGACCTTAAATAACTCCAAGAATGAGCAGTCACCTGTGCATTAATAATTTACATATGACATGCTCCCACATAGTACCAAAATAGATAATACAGATCTGAATTCCTCAATCGGTCTATTCATGTCAACACATTAATACAATAATGACCAAATTTCCACATAATTTTCCTTCCACCCCTGTCATACCATAACATCAAGAAAGGTTCATTGAAATTTTATTTTCTTATTATTTTTGGAAAGTAATATATTACCCTGAAAATTGGCGGCTTAAAACAACAGCTATTGAATTAGCTCACAATCTGTCAGGCTGTAATATGGCTTGAACTTAGTGGGCAGCTTTCCCATCGGCCTCAGCTAATCTCACTCACACATCAGGACTCACCTGGGAGCTGACTGGGGCAGGCTGGTGGGAATGACTACACTCATAGCCTTGGTGGATGGCTGGCACATGGCTAGTGCAATAGGGGTGAATGGGTCATGGATCTCTCTTCAACCAGCAGGCTAGCCCGGGTTCACTCACATGGTGGTTGCAGAGTTTCATAAGTTTCAAGAAAAGGACAAGCCCCAGTGCACAAGCATCTACTAATTCTCTGCTTGCTTCAAGTTTGCTATTGCTCCATTGATCGAAACAAGTCACATGGCTAACCCAACATCGTAGTTGAAGGGCACTCAGAATTACAGGGAAAGGTAAAGTGGATACAGAGAAGGGAATAATTTATCATACTTACTAAACATGGTCAGTTTAACATGAAGAAGAGTACTGACTGGGTTTGTACCTTTAGCAATGTTTATTAGACAACAAGGCTAAAAGCTGCTATGGTGCTCAGTTTTCAATAGGTCAAAGATTTAGATAAATGCTTTAATATATACATTTAACGCTGACTAACATTTATTGAACTTTTTTTTTTTTTTGACAGAGAGAGAGAGAGATCATAAGTAGGCAGAGAGTCAGGCAGAGAGTCGGGGGGGCGGGGAAGCAGGTTCCCTGCTGACCAAAGAGCCCCATGTGGGGCTCGATCCCAGGACCCTGAGATCATGACCTGAGCTGAAGGCAGAGGCTTTAACCCACTGAGTTCCCCAGGTGCCCCCATTTATTGAGCTTTTACTGTGTACCATTTATCAGTATTTTACCTACATTATTTCATATGACTGCGAAAATACCCAATGAGGTAGTTGAGTATGTAATTTACCAATGCAGACTTGAAGTCAGACAGCCTCTGTTTAGTTCTAGTGCACTACTTACTACTCGTGGGATTTGGGTTAAATAATTAACCTCACAGGGCTCTGTGTTCTTGTGTATTAGTAGATAAAGAGTCCCCTGGAATTGTGCCTAATATACCATGAGTGCTATATAAGTTATCACTATTATTATATATTAGGTACCATTATTAACTCCATTTCAGTAATCATACAGCTCAGAAAAGTTAATTAACTCACCAAAGTAACATAGTGTTTACATTCAATTTGAAGACAGTTTGATTAAAAATCCCGTGGTTAATCTACTTAACTCTATCTTGTGCAATGGGAAAACAAATATGGGGTTTGTTTTTACCCATAACATTTTTTAAATATAGT
The DNA here is from genome assembly GCA_028646535.1 of Procyon lotor. Lineage (NCBI taxonomy): Eukaryota > Metazoa > Chordata > Mammalia > Carnivora > Procyonidae > Procyon > Procyon lotor. The sequence continues at coordinate 69,694,938 of CM053614.1, read as the reverse complement.
TATCAACCGTATTGAAAACTTTAACCATCCAAATCATGTTTTTTTCTTATTAACAGGACAAATATTTTGATCAAAGAATTTTGAATAATTGTGTCTATTCTAACATAGGGATTCATAATTAATAATTCCCAGGTTATATTTGTTTAATGAAATTACTATCTCAGAAAATAATACATAATTTTTATTTTTTTCTGGTAGTTATATATATGTGTGTGTGTATGTTATATTTCCATGTTTTATGTTTATTCTGCCATGTTCTGCCATGTTCCAATACTAAGCTAACTAGCTTGCTGAAAAGATGTTGAATATAATAATGGCTAAGAACATTTGGGTTTGAATTCCAAAGCTTCCATTTATATGAAGGCTAGAGAAGTTATTTGCCTTCTCTAAGTCTTGGTTACATACATAAAAGATAAAAATATCACCTATATCACAGAGAATGAAACTAAATAAAGGACTTCTAAAATTCAGAGCAGTGGGTACTATGTAGTGAAAGTTTGATATATGCTGTGATTATCAAAAGTTCTAATACTAATTGTTTTATTAATATGAACAACTCTTTTTTGAGTGAACTTTATGTAATTCACAAAAATATACATTTGAATATTAAATTATGTTATTATTTGGATACTACTATAATAGCTCTGATGAAGCTGTTACGAAAACACGTTTTAGGAAAGCAGGCTCATTTTAAACTTACTTGTTTAAATAATAAATTTAAATAAATTAAATAAATTAGTAATGGAGAGCAATTTCACAGTGCCTGTATATTATGAGCATCAACTTACTGGTACCTCTTCACTATAGGAGATATTTAAAAGCCTGGAATTGGGCGTTAGGTTTATGTTTAGGGACATGGACTCTAGAGACAGGTCACCTAGATTCAAACACCACCTCTATCATGTTCCCGGATTACGTTATGTTAGACAAAGACCTAACATAAGTCTCAGTTTCCTCATCTGTAAAATGGAATTAATATCTACACATAGGTTTATTGTAAGAGTCAAATGATATCACTTATATTAAGGTGGAACCGCATGAAATTGTTAGTATTTCCCCCCTTTCCAATCTACAGAAATGTGATTGCATGTAACTCAATGTAGTATAGGTGTCTAACATAGAAAGCACTGAATAAATTGTAGCTATTATTATTATTATTTCTGGAAAAGAAATAGTTTCTTTGTTTACATAGCCAGATGTCTCTTTAATCTATTTAATACAACTGCATTTTAGTGATTATAACAACAAAGTACAAATGCAATGTAACTAGTAAAACTTGACTTATGCATGGCATGGAAATATTCTAAAAGAAAATGTATACCAGTGAATGATTCAAATGAATCCACACACTCTAAAGATACATTTTCTTCCTCTTCAATATTGATAGTATGAGATCAACTTCTTGCTCTGAGCTGATCTTGTTTTCCTTCGAGAAAGCTACTGTTTCTATCAAATAATATATTAACCTTTTTTTCTGAAAATAAGAGGAACAAAAATACAACAAAAAATAACCAAAGAGGCATTTTCTTAAAAGTTAATATCTGTTAAATCACAGTTCAAGGAAGCCAAAAATTTATGTTAAACTGAATTTCTCAGTAATCAAAACAGATCCTATGTTTACATAGTCCATAATAGCAAAATTCTATATTTTCCACATGCCATAATAAAATGTCATCCTATATTGTCTCTGTGTGTTTCCTTACCAAAATATCTTTTTTCTTGGTTGCCATACATCTCAACACATTGCCTTCTTTATTTTTTAGCTTTCGTGATTTCTACTCCTGGCATTGCAACTACATTTCTTCAGTCCTCCTAACTACCACACTCTACCAATGTCCTCTAATGAGTGGAGCTCGTAAGAAACCATCTCTGCTTTTAGTTATTTATATCCACTAATTTATGCTGGGACTGATGATCATCCTGGATAAATAACTTGAGCTAATGTGACTACTACGACATAAACATATTAAAATATTTTCAAGGACTAGTTTTAGATCTGTGGAGTCCAGATTGCCTGGAGCAAGAAAGGGCTTCTTAGAAAAAACTCAAACGAAGGAAGAAATCAAGATGGTGAGTTAGATGCAGACACAGGAAAGACTGGCAGAGCAAAGGAAGTCCAAGTATAAGTTCTTGAGATATGCTGATTCCAACCCAGCTGACTTGGGTTATATTTCAGAGCTAGAAGACAAGTTCTCTGCATATTTGAACAATCTGCACAGAGCTATAATCTTTTGAAATAGAAGCAAGTTTGGTTTAGTACACTATGTATCGGGCTGAGTGATACATAGGAGTGCTGTTTTCTTACTTCTACAGTAGAGCTATTGCTTATCTATATTAAAGTCCAAAGGTAGTTTTCCAAATCCACCCTGAGAGTGACACATTTCCAACTTCACCAATTTCTAGGTGATAGCAACGGCCTCAGAAAGTGCACTGGTAACCACGGAACATTACAGTTTGTGAAACTGGACTGGCTGTGCAGTTCTGGCTAAGCTTTCCAAACAACCATTGAAAGAACAGTTTTAAGAATTCCTGAAATATAGTTTGTCTTAAGCAAGCTTTTGTTGGGTGTCTTAAAAGGGCATAACATGGAAAAAAAATATGCTCCTTTTTTTTTTTCTAAGACTAGAAAGAAGGCAGAAGGTGGTGCCCACAATTGACCAATATCCAATATCATCTTGGGGATGACCTTTGTGAAATACTTTCTCTCTGGATCTGCAGGGGACTTGGGCCGCCCAATCCCCGTTCTGCTGCCTTCAAGGGAAATTGCAATTCCAAGTGATTCATGGGCACCAGTATTCTTGCAGGCAAGCAAAGTGGCTCTTGGAGAGTGGACATTTGTATATTTATATCAACACACTACATTTATAGTAGCTGGATAGTGGGGCCTGACCCCAGGTTCTACAAGGATCAATAAACTGAGGCCCTTGTCACAGTCCAAAATTAAAAATGATATTCATAAAATTTTATAAAATAAGTAAAAAAATTGATGCTAAATGTATAAAGTATTATTGTATTATTATGTAGTATTACTCCAAATTAACTCTTAGAGATGGATGTCTAAATGTCAGTGTAAATTGTTACCAGATTTTTCTTTCTTCTACCTGGAAGAAATAACATGAAACATGCTTTTTAAATGCATACAATATGATTTAATAACTTTTGATTCTTCCTCCATTCCCTTCCCTTTAGCCCTTGGCTGACCTACCCAGGACTGAAGCCACTCCCTTCATTTTTCAGCAGAGAATATATTCACGCTTCTCACTTACAGTAGCCTGATGTTTCTAATCAAATCTAAGGGCCTGGGATTTAGTTTAAAACATCAGCATTACACATTTAAGTATAGATAAGTAACTACGAGTGTTACTCTCTAAATCTTAAAATACATTAATAATAACTGGGCTATCTTCTCCAAGTTCAGATTGTTTTAGCAGTTTTGACTAATTTAATCAGCCACTCTTTTTTTTCAATTAGGTTTATTTTTTTCTTTTATTTCTTTTATCATTAGGTTTTATCCCTCTCTTTAAAATTACCATGTACAAAGATAAAATTCCTTCCACATGGCATAAAATCAACTCAATTTGTTGAACAAATGTGGAGACTCAGTTTTAGAGAAGACACTGTCAAGCACCAGTGAGAAGGAATTGTGCGGACGTCCCATTTCTTTGCACTAGAATGTCTTTTGCGTATGGATACTTAGTAAGCAGTTATTGAACTCAATTAAAGCACATTTTTTATGTTTTAAAATAGTGGAACCAGTATATATGTTTAAATAGGCTGACATTTATATAGCAATATTATAGGCTTCAAAGGAAGTGTCATAGTAGAGCTTCAGTGGCTGCAAAAGAGATGATTTCAGGATTTTCCTCCTCCTGTCAGACAAGAGAAGGCACATGCTAGACATAGAGAAACAGCTAGTGATTCATTGCTCTGGTGACAGATTCATGGGTTTTGGAATACAAAGTATAAATCTGGGACCAGATGACTCCCAAAGAATAGTACAGATGGTACGAGAATTTTGTTAGCCATATTAGCCAATATTTAAATATTTAATACATCATATTTAATACTGGTGGAATTGGAGTTGACAATCAGAAGTGGAAAGGTAAATAGGACCAGGAAGTTGGGAGACTGGATGTAAGAGTAGGTGATACAATTACGATTTAAGACTACAAGGCAAAAACCAGGCTGGCATAGTTAACATAATGCCCAGGAAATTCCTTTCCTTTACCATGAAGGAATTGTGGTAAAAGAAAAATCTAAACATAAAAATTGTGGAAAGAGCATGAGCATTAGAATTAGATCTGAAATTTAGTCTTGTCTGTGGCTCCCATTAATTAATATACTTAATCCTTAATTTATCCTGACAGAATGATAATATTAAATATATGAAATGTCTAGGAGAGTGCCTGGTACATAGTAAAGGCTTGATAAGTGTTCACATATGAATGCTTGTGAATCCATAATGAATAAATGTATAAACTGTTACACAGAGAATCAAGGTAAAAGAAAACTGTTCTCCAGCACACAAGTGCGGAACAATTTGTATTATATTGCACCAAGACTGCCCTGAGCTCTGAGGAACCAGGAGCAGCAAGGCCTATTACTGCTGAGACAGAGACCCACCAGTCATCTTTTCAGGCAGTTGAAGATGCTATACCTCTGTATTTTTTCCCCCAGCTAAACAATAGTTTGTTCCTTTTTAAAATAACAGTTACAATATTTCCTTATATATCTACAATAGTCTACATATGATATACTCTTTTCTTATTCTCTTTTCCCACAGAGGAAGGTAAAGTTCAAAGCATCTAACTTTCTCAAGTGTACCTATAATCTGTCAATTTTTCTCCATTTTATTGTTAAAATCCTCCAGGCCACTCCTGATCTGGACTACTCATGGATCCTCCTAATTAGAAGCTTAAAATCCACCATTTCTTCCTCTAGCCAACTTTTCACATTGTTTGGTAGCACTCTATTACTTAACATTACATTTTACATTTAATAGGTCTTCAATTTTAAAAGCTTCCTCATGACTTTATTTATTTATTTATTTTCAAGATTTTATTTATTTATTTGACAGAGAGATCACAAGTAGGCAGAGAGGGAGGCAGAGAGAGAGGGGGAAGCAGGCTCCCTGCTGAGCAGAGAGCCCAAAGCAGGGCTCGATCTGAGGACCCTGAGATCATGACCTGAGCCAAAGGCAGAGGTTTTAACCCACTGAGCCACCCAAGCGCCCCTCCTCATGACTTTAAAACAAATACCAAACACATCATAAAGAATCATACAACTCTCTGATGCCTGGGTACCTCAGCCAGTTAAGCATCCCACTTATGATTTCAGGTCAGGCCATAATCTCAGGGTCATGGAATCAAGTCTTGCATCAGGCTCCTGGCTCAGTGGGAATCAGCTTGAGATTCTCTCTCTCCTTCTCCTCTGTCCTCCCCTCCCCCTCAAGTGTGTGTGCTCTCTCTGTCAAATAAATAAATAAATCTTAAAAAAAATCAAATTACCCCCTCCAAACCCATGTTTCTAGCTGACCTATGGTTATGTCTCAGCCAGAATGCTTCTCTTTCATTTTCCTACTATACGGACTTCATTATGGACTATACTCATTCTCTGTCAGAAAAATCTGAACTCCCATGCTTTACCTTCTCATCCTTCAAGTATCAGTCTAAATTCACTTCCCCAGAAAGAACTACTTGGCTGTTCAATTTAAATTGGATCTCTCTTATTATCTCTTTTACAGTATATCCATTTCAATGATAGATCTTTAAATTTCAGTTTGTAATTACGTATTTGTGTGATTACTACTTATTGTGTATCCTCTCCTCAAAGTGCTGCAAAAGTCATGACTGTCTTTACTGTACTCACCTGACTGTAGTACTGTACTCACTTTACTGTACTCACTTGACTGTGTCTGTACTCACAATTGTCTATCTGCCCAGGGGCTAGCACTGGACATGACACACAGAGGTGCTTGATGAATATTTTTGAATAAAAGAATGAATGAAAGATCACAGTTAAATAAATAGGATGACTGAAATTCTGAAAATTATTATGCTATGCATACATGTGAGACCATATCATATTTCTGGTAAAGCCAAGATGGAGGGTTCACATCATGAAGTACTGGATGCAGTAAGTTAAATAGTGAAGCTGCAAACTTCCTCTTTGGAGATACCATGTGAACATCAGGCTTATTTTTTCTCCATGGTTTCTGAAGTCTAAATTCCATTTTTATTTTAGTTGTAGGTTTCATTAGTCTTGAATTTCTTTCATAAATGTGTTGTTTTAAATTTTCATAATGGTTTAATCATTTTTCCTCCCATAATCCATTTGAGGTCATTAGGAGAATGAAAAGCAAAAATTAACTTTAAATATTTACCTAAAACTCAAATATGTCCTTACAAAAGTGCAAAGTTTTTTTAAATCTCTCAATATGTTTCTTATAAATGTTATTTTAATATATCAGTGTGTTTATTATTTTAACAAAAGATAAGAATCATCACAAAGTGGGTAGCTCAGTGGGTTAAAGCCTCTGCCTTCGGCTCAGGTCATGATCTCGGGGTCCTGGGATCAAGCCCCACATCAGGCTCTCTGCTTAGTGGGGAGCCTGCTTCCCCCTCTCTCTCTGCCTGCCTCTCTGCCTACTTGTGATCTCTCTCTCTCTCTGTCAAATAAATAAATAAAATCTTAAAAAAAAATCATCATAAAGATCTTAAGGTATTTATATTTTGACATTAAAAATAGATTATGCAGGATCCTCTAAACTGTCAATGAGATGAAACATAGATACGGAAAAGTACACAGATCATAATTATGCATTCCAATGAATTATTACAAAATATACATATGTAACTACAAGTATTTCTCAATCATTATTGCCTGCACCCAAGAGAAACATTATTATAACTTCTATCAATATACAATGATTGTGACCAGGGGCACCTGGCTGACACAGTTGGGTAAGTGACCTTCTCTTGATTTTGGCTCAGGTCATGATATTAGGGTCCTGGGCTCAAGCCCCATAAGGGCTACGTGCTCGGTGGGGAGTCTACTACAGGATTCTCATTCTCTCTGCCCTTACCTGTCCTAAAATAAATAAATAAATCTTTGAAAAAATAATAAAATGATTTTGCCCATTTTTAACTTAACAATATAAATCAGAGACTATGTATACTTTGGGTTCTGTTCTGGCTCGTTCTACTCAACAGTATGCTAGAATCTGCTTTGCTCTTGGGTGAACATGGGAGTTTCATCTTTCTCTTTTCTAACTGCTATATTTACTATAATTTCTTTATTAATACTAGTATTAATGAACATTGTTTTTTCCTAGTCTGGAGCTGTTATGACTAATGCTTCCTATTAACATCTTTGAATATGTCTTGTGATGCACATATGTATGTGGTTCTATGGACATATGTCTAGACATGAAATTCTCGAATGTGCACATATCTAGTATTAGAAAATATTGCCAGTTTTTTTTGAGTGATTATATCTCTTTATATTCTCATTGGTAATGTACAAAAAGTTCTGTGGTTTTGAATTTGCATCAACACCTGATATTGTCTTCCAATTTTAGCCGTTCTTTTAGGTGCTTAGTGGTGATTTGTAGTTTAAATTTAAATTCTCAGATGAATAATAATGTTAAGCACTTTTAAAATATTTCTTAAAGATTTTATTTATCTTAAAGAGAGCATGTATGCACGCGCGCATGCACAAGTGGGGGTAAGGGCAGAGGGAAAGGGAGAGAGAATCTCAAGCAGAGTTCACTGAGTGCCAAGACAGACAAGGGACTGGCTCACATGACCCTGAAATCATGACCTGAGCCCAAATCAAGAGTTGGTCGCTTAACTGACTGGGCCACCCAGAAGCCCCACTTTTTAAATTTTTTTTTTTTTTTTGAGATTTGATTTATTTGACAGAGAGAGAGAGAGTACGAGCAGGGGGAATGGCAGGGATAGGTAGAAGCAGGCTCCTGCTGATCAGGGTACCTTATGTAGGGCTCAATCCCAGCATGATCTCAGCTGAAGGCAGACGCTTAACCAACTGAGGCACCCAGGAGTCCCTTAAAATATCTTAAAAGACATTTGAAAATCATCTTTTCTGATGTTAGCTATTCAATTTTTTATCTTATCTTTCTTTTTTTTTTAAACTGGTATTCTACCTTTCCCTTATTGATTGTAGTTTTTTCTGCTTCTTTATGTGCATTCTAGATATAAGTTCTTTGTCAGATTTTTATACGACAAATATCTTCAACTCTGATACTTGCTTTTTCATTGTCTTAACATTATCTTTTGACAAAGAGAAATGTTTAATGAGGTTGAGTTTATTAATTTTTTCTTGTTAGTGCTTTTTCTGCTTTGCTTAAGAAATGTTTGCTTATTTCAAAGTTGAGAAATTATTCTCCTATCTCATCTTTCAGAAAGTGTACTCTTTATCTTTTACATTTAGGTTTGCAATCCATTTGGCACTGATTTTTACAGACAGTACAAGCTGGTTATAGTTTACTTATTTTCCACATAAGTATCCAAATGTATTGAGGCTATGTATTGAAAAAAGACCTCTTTCTTCACTGAATTGCAAGTGGCATCATTTTCAACCAAATCCATACATATGAGTCTGTTTCTGAATCTCTATTCTGATCTATTTGTCTTGCTTAGACTAATAATATGCTATTTTTAAAACAAGTCTGGTAGATATCTGGTAGTATGTATCATTGAACTTTATTCTATTTCAAGAATAGAATAACTATTCTTGACTCTGAGTTTTCATGTAAATTTTAGAATAATCTTGTCAATTTCCATACATATACATTTAAAAATAATCTCTTGGGGTCTTGACTGATTTTTTTTCAATTTTGGAAGAATAAATATTTTTACAGTACTGAGTCTCTGAAATGTATGGTATTTATATTCTCTTGTTTCGCCTTCTCTTAGTTTGTCAGTGATAGTTTTTTAGTTTTGGGTGGTTTTTTTTAGTTTTTTTCTTTAGATTCCTATAGATCTAGCATTAACTTATTCTAAGTTATTTGATTTTTTTAAATTCTATCATAAATGGCATTTTTCTTAAATTTTATTCTCTATTATTATAAATATATATACAGTAATTTTTGTATGTTAGCAATGTCAATATACTTTGTTAGAGTTATTTGTTAGCTCTAATTTTCTTACCCTTGCATGGTTTAGAATTTTCTATATTCTATTATCTGCAAATTATGACAATTCAGTATTTTCACACTATTTATACTTTTTATTCCTTTGTATTGTCTTATTAAACTAAGACTTCTCATAAAGGTTTAATAGAAATGATAGTATTTTAATTTTACTTCTGATCTCAAGAGAAAAGCTTTCAACATTTCACAATTGTATGATATATGCTATTATTTTTGTAGGTATCTTTTATCAGGTTAAGAAAGTTCTCTTCTAATTATTGGTTTCTTAGATTTTATTATTAGTCTATCAGAATTTTTTCTGCATCTCTCTTTTTTAAAAAAGATTTTATTTATTTGAGAGAGAGAGAGCAAGTGAAAGAAAGAGTACACAAGCAGAGGCAGAGGGAGAAGGAGGAGCAGATGTCCCCCGAGCAGGTATCCCAAACCTGGGGCTTGATCCCAGGACTCTGGGATCATGACCTGAGCCAAAGGCAGAGGCTTCAGTGACTGAGCCACCTAGACACCCCTTTTTCTGCATCTCTTAACAGTATCCTTTAATTTTCCCTCTTTATTACTATGTTGATTTGCTTGTGGTCTGTATTATGTTTGGATCTTTGGCTTAATTACTTTTGGGTTTTAGATACCAGCTTTTCAGATACTGTTTTGCCTTATGTTCTCTCCTTAACTTTTGGGCCTGCAAAATATGATTTTTTTTTCCTTTTACAATGTCCCATATTTTTCTGATGTCCTTTTTCTTTCCCTTTCTTCTGTTCTTCCTCTTTCTCCTTCTTCCTCCTCCTCTCCCTCTCCTTCTTCTCCCTTTTCCTCTACCTCTTCCCCTTCTGCTTCTTCCAAGGCTGCTACTGCTGCTTCTTTTACTTTTTCTTCCTCCTTCTCTTTTTCTTTGTACTTCAGCTTGAATATTTTCTAAAGATCCATATTTCAGTTTACTAATCCTCTTTCGGCGTCTAACAGGATGTTAAAATCAACAATTAAGTTCTTCATTTTAATTACTACATTTTTAAATCCTAGACTTTCCTATTTAATTATTTTCTCAGATATTCCATTTACAGAACTAGATATGCATCTTTTTCTTTTCTTTTCTTTTCTTTTCTTTTCTTTTCTTTTCTTTTCTTTTCTTTTCTTTTCTTTACATATTGATACAATCTGTGATTGCCAACTTGAAAAACAGGGTATTCTGTGAGTTGTTTCAGACTGAAAGCTGGAGCTCTTTAATGAAAATATTGTAGAAGTTCTAGGTCATGTTATTATCTCCAGTAAAAGTTTACCCTATCTTCTGTAGAGACCCTGAGTTGGGAGGAAGATCATAGTAAACCAGGAATTAGTTTATGTAGCTGGATTGCAATTTTTGTATGGCTCCATTTATCTTTGCTTTATCCACTGCTCCTAAGTTGTTGTACTTTGGGGCACTAACTCAGAGTCTAGGTGTATTTATTAGGGTCCTTCCTCTTTAATGGGTTAATTCTAATACTTATTTCCTTGGCACGAAGAAACTTCCAAACACTCATATCAGCTTTTAAATGCTTTCTAGTTTTTGCTTATTTTTTTAGACTTTTTCTCTGTGCATAAAATTGAACAAATGCTTCAAGGAGAAATACTGGCAAGTGTAATTAAAGTGAACTCCCCTTGCCTTTCTTACTCTTAGATTTTGCTCCTTTTTTGTTTTAAGATTTATTTGAGAGAGAGAGAGAAAGAGAGAGAGAGAGTGCAGAGGGAGGGGCAGAGAGAGAGGGAAAGAATCCTCAAGGAGACTCCTCACTGATTGAGGAGCCCAACACAGGGCTTAATCCCAGGACTCTGAGATCCTGACCTGAGCTGAAATCAAGAGTCAAATGCCTAACAGACTGAGCTGCCCAGGCACCCCTAGATTTTGTTTCTTAAATTCTGGATGCCTCACTCCAATTTTTGTCTCTCAATCCTACCATATTTTCCCTACATACCTCATACCCCCCTCATACCAAAACTTTTTTCTTGTCTCTCACCTATTATCTTCTGCCTGACTTGCTAGTCCTCTCTCCCCATTATAAAAATCAGCAAATGCTCTGAGAATGAAAGTGGTTCATAGAATGTCAGTTTACTTCTTTGTTCCCTTCTCTTTGGGATCTTGGCCTCTCAAGTCCTGATAGCCTCAACAACTCTCCAATGATTTCATACAAATTCCCTCTCCACTTGTAATTTTTTTTTAAAGATTACTTATTTATTTGAGAGACAGAGAGTGAGAAACAGAGTACTAGGGGGGCTGGAAGGGTAGGTAGTCTTCACTGAGCAGAGAGCTGCATGAGGAGCTCCTTGATCCCAGGACACTGAGATCATAACCTGGGCTGAAGGCAGACATTTAACTGACTGAATCACCCAGGTTCCCTCTTCCCCCACCTTATAATCTTATCTGTATATTCTAGTTCTCAACAAGAGTGTTAGTCAGCCAGAACTAGTATATTATAGCTATGGGGAAATTCCCTGTAAGTTGGTTTTGAATAGTTGAGTGTTATGTATTGTTTTGAGTGTCAGAATCTGAGTGATTTAACAGGCATTGCATAAACTTTGATTAAAAAAAAACAACAGGAGGGGCACCTGGGTGGCTCAGTCGTTAAGCGTCTGCCTTTGGCCCAGGTCATGATCCCAGAGTTCTGGGATCGAGCCCCGCATCGGCAGGAAGCCTGCTTCTCCCGCTACCATTCCCTCTGCTTGTGTTCCCTCTCTCGCTGTGTTTCTCTCTGTCAAATAAATAAAATCTTTAAAAAAAAAAATTAAAAAAAATTAAAAAAAAAAGGGAAATCATGTTTGCTATAATATGTGTGAAGTCTTTTAAATAAGCAACCCAAAGACACTGTACACCAATGAAACGGTTCTCTTGACTTCTAGACGAAGAATGAAAATGGAAGAAAATCTGTTTTTCAGAATCTGAGAACAGATCATATTTGAGTACAAAATAGTAAAACAAAAACAAAAACAAAAACCCACATGTCACTATATAGTCACTTAGTATTTAGAATGTAAAGAATATAGTGATTGTAGTACATATGATTTTACTTTGCAATCCACAGTAGACCTGAAATATTACTGCTCATTAGTTTTCCAGCTAGAGCAGAGATAAGAAACAGGGTTGTGCTGTAGTTAGATCAATCGTGAAAGCTTCAATGGTAACAACAGAGTTCCAGAAGTTGAGATACTACAGATTATGGGTTTCAGGAACTGTTACTATCAGATAGACAGTTTCAGTTTTATTCTACCAAAGGACATCAATATAATAACCAGTTGGCTGTTGGTAAAAAGATTAGGACAGTGAAAAGGAACTTATTGAAATGATCTAAAATCCTGTAAAACACTTTCAGCTAAAATTCTATTTTATTGTGAATTTTAAAAATTAAACTTATATTTTCTATTTTATGTATTTTCTTTAGGGCTAGTCTAATATTAAATTAAATGTAAACCAAACCACTGAATCAAATTCAGAGATGTATAGGCCAATATCCAGATGTTTTAGACGGTAAGAAGGGACTCAGTTAAGCTTCTATTTTATACATCAAGTCTGTAACTTTCTAAAAAAAATGATGTCCAACTTAAAAAAAAATGGTTTCAGGGGTGCCTGGGTGGGTCAGTCAGCTAAGCATCTAACTCTTGGTTTCAGCTCAGGTCATGACCTCAGGGTCCTGAGATCAAGCCCCACATTGGAGTCAGTGCTGAGTGTGGAGTCTGTCCCTCTCCCTCTGTTCCTTCCCCTCCTTTCTCTTTTATATATAAATAAAATCTTTAAAAATTTATTTCATAAGGTACTTTCAATGAGAGACATATTGGTTTGAAATAGAGAAGTAAACATTTTAAAACTAAAAAATGTCCAGTATATAAAATTTCATATTGCTATAATATTTTTATTATGAAGAATGGGTCTATTCATGCTCTAATAATTGAATCTTGGCCACAAGTTCCTATATATTTTAGAGACATTGAAAGCTTTGTTAGCATTGTAGAAATTCATAAATGTATCTCAAATAAAAGCACTAAATCTATAAATAGCAACAATTGGGAGAGTCTGGGGAGAGAAAGGACTACATTTCCAGACATAACAACTTGCTTAATATTATGGATTGTATATGTGGAGGCTGCTGACTCACTAGTGACTTACATACTCATGATGGAGTAAAAATATGACTCAATAATTACATTTCTTACTCATCCTTGTTTATAATTTGGCATTACATAATCGAATCATTATTTTACACAGTTTACATACATGTTTCTTCAAATCTTCCATGGAATTAAATCTATTCTTTGATCAACTTCTATATATTTTCTGTACCATTTATTTGAAACTTTGTAATGTGTCAAACTGTCATCTCTGTTATTCTACAATTTAATCTCCGATGGATGTTGTATTGTGGTGGAGAGAATCTACATAAGAATTAGAAAACTCAAAATCTAATCTTTGTTGTCTCATTATTGCATGGTTTAGGTTGGGTAAGACAAGTTCTAGTCTCTATTTGCTCTTAGAACTAATGGATTGTTACATATAGTCTCTGATTTGCAATTCAACGTATTTGATTTGATCCCACTTTTTCATTTAGGGTGAAGTTAAATTATAACTTTCTATTATTCTCAACTGGGTAGAGAGGAACATTTATTTCATTTAAGTTTTCTTTATATCTAAAATTTTTTACCCTCTGATAATCTGATCACCTGTTTTATAGCTTTTGGACATTATCATTTCCCTCATCTTCCGTGTGTATTTCAAGTGAACTGAATACGCAACAAAACATATATTTCTTAAAGAAAACTCACCCTCAAAAATCTTATTGCCCAAAGTGCTATTTACTTAAAAGTCCATCTGTAATGATCCACAACTTCAGCTCTGGCAAAAAATAAGTTTCTGTATTTGTGTCCATCTGTTTTAGGGCATGATATCCTGTTCTATAGTTCCCACTGTTTCACTGACTTAATTATTACAGTTTCAGATTGAGTCCTGATATCCGAGAAGACGAGTTTAGCCAGTTTTCTTCTGTTACAGGGATTTCTTGACCTTTAAAATTTCATGTACATTTCAGAATTTACATCTAAGTTCCACCCAAAATATTTTTTTGATCTTGATTGGGATGGCACTGAATTTATAGTTCAAAGTAGGAAAAATGACATTTTTATAACTCTGAGTCTTCCAATCCATGAATATAATATGTCTCTCCATTTATTTAGGTTTCATAAATATTTTACTATAGCTTTATATAAAGTTCCCACAAATACTGTGTACATATTTAGTTAGGTCTAATTCTAGGTCCTTTATCTTATTTTAAATTATATATATATATATACACACACGAGTATAAGTCAAGTACATATATTTTCTACTGGTCTTGATCATGATGTATTATAACTTTGTAGGTATGAATTGTGACTTTGGAATACAATCTGTTCATTGGAACTGTGTTTATAAAAATACATTTTGCCTGGGATATAGCTGAACGCTTTCAGGGGGAATTTGTATTTGCTTTAGTGGTCTAGGAGCACCTAGTTTAGGATATTCTAAATTAAATTCTTGGCTTGTGGGTTTTTTGGACTACCTGATAATGTAAATTCAGGCTGTCAAACTGTGTAATAGCTAACTTGTAGTTAACAGATCATTATCAGGAGTGATTTATTTATTTTTTTAAAGATTTTATTTATTTATTTGAGAGAGAGAGTGAGAGAGAAAGAAAGAAAAAGAGAGAGACTGCACAAGCTGGGGGAGAGGCAGAAGCAGATTCTCCATTGTGCAGAGAGCCCCATGTAGGGCTTGATCCAACCTAAGCCGTAGAAAGATACTTAACAAACTGAGCCACAGAGGTGCCCCAGAATGACTGTTTTTTAAAATCTTTTGTGCCAAGTTTTAAAACTTCCATTGTATAGTAGTACCCAGTTTGAGTAAAGGGTATTTCCAGCTCATCTTTAAAAATCAGGTGAAAGCTTATGGTGGGATGCCAGCTTTTTAACAGTCTTCAGTTATACCCATCAGCTCAGGCTCTGAAGTTGAATTCTTATCCCAAGTTCTGCATATTTGCAAAAACTGATACTCAAATTGACTGAGTTCAAAAGAATGCTTCAAAGCCAAATTTACTGCTGCTTTTTCAAGTATTTTTTTACATCACTCATTTATTTTTTTATTATTATGTTCAATTAGCATATAGTACATTAGTTTTTGATGTAGTGTTCAACAATTCATTAGTTGCACATAAAAATTTTATTTACTTGAAAGAGAGAAAGAAAGAGCACTAGTGGGGTGGGGGCAGAGGGAGGAGTGGACTCGCCTGATGTGTGCTGGATCCTGGGACTCTGGGATCATGATCTGAGCTGAAGGGAGACGCTTAACCAACTGAGCCACCCAGGCGCCCCACAGTGCTACATTTTTAATCTGAGTCCTTACTTTTTTGCTAATCATGGATGCATTTAAGATTTTTATATGCTATTTTACAGTGAGTCAGCCCAGTTATTTAGCCATATTACCTGAAACAGAGTTTCCACATCTGTATTTATTAAATATTATTTAATTTATGTGAATATTATCTCAATTAAAATACTTAAATTTTAAAGCTAAGCACTAAAATAATTATAGTATAACTAAAATAATTATAGTATAATTGTATAACTATTAATATTACTTTTATTTCCAAGATCTCTGCACTGAAAATGTCTATAAAGCAATGATAACCCAATAAAAATAAGCTCTACTTATCCATGATATAGCCTTCAAATATGATTCCCTATTAAAAGGAACTATAGCTTTTGTAAACAATACTGATTTCAGCCATGTGGCAGGAAATACAAAATGAACTTGGAGAATTTCAGTGAGCCAACAATCAAGTATTTACCAATCCTGTTATTTTGTGTAAAAGGATATGGAGATCAACCTGAAAAAGATCACATTTTACAAATATTAAATAATTTGAACATCAAAGAATGATTAATGGTATTTACATAAAACACGTTAAAATTGTATTCTGAGTTTGAGAGAGTTGTGAAAGAGAAACAAAAAGAAAAAAAGAGAGAAAGAGAGATTGAAGGGGTAAAGAAACCCACTGAACACCCCTAGAAGTATCTTTCACCAATTCCTTACTCTTAAAATCAACAACTAAAATGGGAGAATTGAATATTTACTCTAAATTTCCTATATGATTTTTAATTCACACTATCCAAATAACCTTGAATCATAGGGGAGGGAGGGAATTATTCTTTTTTGGGGGGAGGGAACTATTCTTTATAAAATATTACAGATGATAATTAAGAAAATGATAATTAAATGAAAATGATTTTATTACTCTTAATGAAATAAGTGGTTCTGGCACTAACATTGGAAAAACAAAGAGGTAAAAAATTGATGAAATTTTTTTTTTTTAAATTGATGAAATTTTTTAACAAGAGAAGTATTGTGCAATTTCTACATAAACTGAGGATCAATGTTGGCATCATTAAAAATGGTGAAAAAATACATTGTGTGTTTCCTGATGTGATGTAATAGGAAAAATGAAGAATTACCTTTATTCTATTTAAGTTGAACCTGAGGCTAATCCAGCCTCTGGAGCTTGTTTAAATTTATAAAAAATACAGAGATCAGAACAATTTAAATGACAACAAAAGATGCAAATAGAGAATTTGGGGACATTTTTCTAATCAAACTGTCCCAGTTTTTGATATTGAATTAAATAAAGTTTTTGATTTGTCTGTTTATTTCATAAATTTGGGATACAAGTCCTTAACAGAACTACTTTTTTTTAAAAAGATTTTTATTTATTTGACAGAAAGAGAGAGAGAGGGGGGAAATAACAAGTAGGCAGAGAGGCAGGCAGAGAGAGAGGGGAAAGCAGACTCCCTGCTGAGCAGAGAGCCCAATGTGGGGCTTGATCCCAGGCACTGGGATCATGATCTGAGCCAAAGGAAGAAGCTTTAACCCACTGAGCCACCCAGGTGCCCCAACAGAACTACTTTTTCAAAATATTTTCTCTCACTTTTTGCCTCTCCATTTTCTCTTCTTAAGAGTGTCTTTTGAACATCAAATGTTTTTACTATTGACAAATACCAATTTATCTAATTTTTATTTTATGGTTTTGGGGAGTCCTTTGTCCCATTTAAAAATTATTTGTCTAACCTAAGGTCACTAAGACTTTCTCCTATGTCTTTATTTTGACAGTTTTATAGTTTCAGTTTTCAAATTTCGCCCTGTAACCAATTTCTAGATATTTTTAGTTAAAATTAACAAAATGGTCTGAAAGGTCTAAGTTTATATCCAATTGTTCTAGCCCCATTTGTTGAAAAGATTATCCTTTCCCATTGATTTTTCTTGGAAACTTGGTCAAAATTCAATAGACTATGTGTGTATGTATCCTATTTTGTTTCTCTGTGTGTTTATCATCATACCAATGCAACACATATTGATTACTGTAGCCTAATATAGATAGAGACTTGAAATTAAGTAGTTGAAGTCCTTAAACTTCGCTATTTAACTGATTTTTATTTACTGACTTTATATCCTATGACACTGCTTGGCTCAGTTATTAGTTCTAGTTACTATTTGTTAATTTTTTAGAAATTCCTATGTAGATGATTATGTTGTCTACAAATAAAAACATGTCTCTTCCTTTTTTATTTATTTGCCTTTAATTGTTTTTTTTTTCCTTATTATTTTCTTGCAGTATTGCATTGGCTAAGTCTCTGATACAAGATACCATAGAAGGGATGAGAATATATATCCTCATCTTCTTCCTAACTTAGAGAGAATACATTCAGTTTTTCTCCTTGTAAATATCATGCTAGCTTCAAAATTGTTTTATATGTTCTTAATCTAGATGTCTTATGGCAAGCTTTTTTTCTATTTCATTTTCTGAGAGTTTTTTATTATGAGTGTTGAGTTTTATCAAATACATTTTTTCTTGAATCAATTTAAATGAGCCTCTGGTTTATTTATTTTACTAGTATGAGCAATAACATCATACCAGGATAATATAACCCTGCAGATACCTTTCTATGTGGTGATTTGACCTCTCCAGACAATAGTTTTCAATGTGGGGGGAAGTACTACTACTTTTAATTTATATCCTACAAAAAAAAATATGTGTCATATATATTATCTGGAATAGTCATCAGTTGATCATCATGTAAGTACATAAAGTGGCTTTATCTTAAATTTTTTCAGTACATTTAAAAACACATTTTTTACCTTAT
The DNA here is from genome assembly GCA_028646535.1 of Procyon lotor. Lineage (NCBI taxonomy): Eukaryota > Metazoa > Chordata > Mammalia > Carnivora > Procyonidae > Procyon > Procyon lotor. Next base: position 69,676,586 of record CM053614.1, on the reverse strand, counting down.
TATTTTTATCATTAAAACACCCAAAAGAATAAAGAAAATTATTCAGTGACTCTCATGCCATTAGCCAAATTTAGCAATCATCAAAATTTTGACCACTTGCATCTTCTTAGTGTTCATCTTCTTTTTCCTTGCTGAATTATTTTAAGGCAAATTTAAGCATATTTCTTTCAAACTTACACATTCTAGTATCTAATCTATATTATTGATCCGTATCTAATCACATAAAATAATTCTTTTAAACATGAATAATTTCTTATATAGTTAGGATAAAATGATGACATTGAAAAAACTTAAATATTACTCCTTAATATTATTTAATACCTTGCTTTTCAAAGTATAGTCTTTGAGCAGCAGAAGAATTTGTTAGTTTGTTACTATCTCAGCTTCACTGAGAACTACTGAATCAGAATCCTCAGTTTTAGTGTTGTCTGAGTGGCTCAGTTGGTTAAAAGCCTGACTCTTGATTTAGGCTGAGGTCTTGATCTCAGGTGGTGATGTCAGGGTCATGGGATCAAGTCGCAGATTGGGCTCCATGCTTGGCACGGAGTCTGCTCAAAATTCTTTCTCTCTCTCTCTTCCTCCTCCCTCCCCTGACCCCCGGCTCTCTATTAAATAAATAAATAAATAAATAAATAAATAAATAAATAAATAAATAAAATCTTTAAAAAAAAAAAGAATCTTCAGTTTTAAAAAGATTCAAAAGTGTTTAGCATATATCTGGACATTTGAAATTTAATATTCTGATAGGTAATCATATTTTCCCAGTTGTTTCAAAATATATTTTGTACAACTTGTTTGTCTGAATAAGTCTCCAAACAATATTTGCATGTGATATTGATTTTGTATGCCCAAGTTATTTTATATAAAGCGCCCTATATTTTCTTTTGCTTGTTATCAAAAAGACAGATAACCTATAACCCAATTAGAACACAGGCAAAGTTGAACAGACATTTAGCCAAAGAAAATATAGACTGCAAATACCATGTGAAAAGATTTTAAACATCATTACTACCACAGGGATGCAAATCAAAACCACAGTAAAATACTTCTACACACCCACAGAATGACTAAAATTGAAAGTGATAATATCAAGTATTAGCAATAATGTGGATCAGTTGGACCTTTTATACATTTCTAGTTGGAACTGGGACAGCATTTTTGAAAAATAATTTGGCATTTTTTTAGAAAATAAATAAGGGAAAATATTTGGTTATTTACATCAAATTATGTTATTTAAGTATATAAATATTTAATTTTGATGTGAAAACTTGGAAAGCCACATTAAAGTAAATATAATCTACTATTCAGTAAGAGCAGCTTCCAGTAATAGGTAGTAAAATTCATACCCAATATATTATACATTAAATTCTCAAGTGACTGGATGATAATTTATACCATAAAACAGTGAGTTCTGTTTCAATAAGTGAATTTGTGTAAAACTAAGACTATCACTGGCTTTAATAATGCCAACTATTTGGCTAAAAGAGAAAATGAAATTATCCACTTATTTTTAAATATGCAGATGTCACTCAGATCAAGCATCCAGATGTGTGATGAAATTTATTTTTCTGGGAGATGTTCAAGATGGCACAGGAGTAGGAGACCTTAGTTTCATCTGGTCCTAGGAATTCAGCTAGATAGCAACCAAATCATTCTGAACAGCTGTGAACTCAACTGGAGATTTAAGAAAGGAGTAGCTGAAGGATGTCTGGGTGGTCCAGTCAGTTAAGTGTCTGCCTTCTGCTCAGGTCATGATCCAAGGGTCCTGGGATCAAGTCCTGCATTGGGTTCCCTGCTCGGTGGAGAGCCTGCTTATCCCTCTGCCTGCCACTCACCCTGCTTGTGTGCACTCTCTCTCTCTGACAAATAATAAAATTAAAAGAAAAGAATAGCTGAAAGTCTACACAAAGAAAAGTGACCACTTTTCTGCAAGAATGACAAGACAGAAAAACTCACCTAAAAAAAGAGAACAAGAGGTAGTACTGACTGCTGGGACCTAACCAGCATGGATATAAGTAAGATGTCAGAACTAGAGTTCAGAATAATAATTATAAAGATACAAGCTGGGCTTGTGGAAGGTACAGATGGCACTAGAAAACCCCTTTCCACAGGAATAAAAGAACTAAAATCTAATTAAGTTGAAATAAAAAAAGGCTATTAATGAGATACAATAAAAAATGGAGGCTCTAACCACTAGCATAAATGAGGCAGAAGAGAGAATTAGTGATATAGAATACAAAATGATGAATAATAAAGAAGTTGAGAAAAAGAGAGAGAAACAACTACTGGATCACAAGGGGAGAATTTGAGAGATAAGTAATACCATAAAGTGAAACAACATTAGGATAATTGGGATCCTAGAAGAAGAAAGTTAGAGAGGGGTGGAAGGTATACTGGAGCAAATTATAGTGGAGAACTTCCCTAAGCTGGGGAAGAAAACAGGCATTTAAATCTAAGAGGCACAGAGAACCCCACTCAAAATCAATAAAATATAGGTCAATACTCTGACATATAATAGTGAAACTTACAAATCTCAGAGATGAAGAGAAAATCCTGAAAGCAGCTCAGGATAAGAGGTCTGTAACCAAAAGAGTAGAAACATTAGACTGGAAGAAAACCTATTCATAGAGACCTGGCAGGCCACAAAGGACTGGCATGATATATTCAGGGTGCTAAATGAGAAATATGCATCCAAGAGTACTTTATCTAGTGAGGATGTCATTCAAAAGAGAGGCTTCCAGGACAAAAAGAAACAAAGAATTTATGATGACTAAACTAGCCCTACAAAAATTACTAAAAGGGATCCTTTAAATGAAGAGAGAGCCCAAAAGTAACATGGACTATTAAAGAACAAAGATAATATACATAAACAGTGACTTTACAAGTAATATAATGGCCCTAAATTAATAACTTACCATAGTTACTCTGAATGTAAATAGGCTAAATGCCCCAATCAAAAGACACAGGTTATCAGATTAGATAAAAAAAAAAAGCAAGATCCACTGATATCTATATCCAAGATCCATATCCATTGATATGCTATCTGCAAGAGACTCATTTTAGACTCAAAGACGCCTCCAGATTTAAAGTGAGGGGTTGAAATCCACTTGTCATGCCAATTAACATCAAAAGAAAGGGGGGGGTGGCAATCCTTATATCAGACAAATTATATTTTAAATGAAAGACTGTATTAAGAGCTGAGAAAGGACACTATTTCAAAAATAAAGTGTCTACCCAACAAGAAGATCTTATAATTGTAAATATTTATACCCCTAACATGGAAGTAGCCAATTCCATAAAACAATTAATAGTAAAATGAAAGAAACACATGAATAATAATAGAATAATGGTCGGGGACTTTAATACTTCAACACCAAAAAATGATGAACAGATCATCTAAGCAGAAGGTCAACAAGGAAACAAGGGCTTTGAATGACACTCTGGACCAGATGGACTTCACAGATGTATTCAGAGCATTCTATGCTAAAGCAAGAGAATGCACATTCTTCTTGAGTGCACATGGAACATTCTCCAGAATAAATTACATACTTGGTCACAAATCAGTTCTCAACTGGTACCAAAATATTGGGATGATTCCCTGTATATTTTCAGACCATAATTCTTTGAAACTATAACTAAATAAGAGGAAATTTAGAAAGAACTCAAATACCTGGAGGTTAAGAGCATCCTACTAAAGAATGGATGAGGGGTGCCCAGGTGGCTCAATCATTAAGTGCCTTCAGCTTGGGTCATAATCCCAGGGTCTTGGAATCGATCCCCATATCAGGTTCCCTACTCAATGAGAAGCCTGCACTCAGTGAGCCTCCCTCTCCCACTCTTCCTGCTTGTGTTACCTCTCTCACTGCCATTCTCCCTGTCAAATAAATAAACAAAATATTTTAAAAAATGAATAGGTCAACCAGGAAATTAAAGAAGAATTAAAAAAAAAGTCATAGAAACAAGTAAAATGAAAATACAGCTGTTCAAAACTTTTCAGATGCAGCAAAAACAGTACTAAGAGGAAAGTATATAGCTATACAAGACATTCTCAAGAAATAAGAAAGATCTCAAATACACAACATAACCTTACACCTAAAGGAGCTATGGAAAGAACAGCAAATAAAGCCTAAATCAAGCAGAAGAGAATTTAAAGATCAAAGCAGCAATCAATGAAATAGAAACCAAAAGAACAGTGGAACAGTTCAACAACATTAGGAGCTGGTTCTTTGAAAGAATTAAGATCAATAAACCCCTGGCCAGACTTATCAAAAAGAGAGAGGACCCAAATTAATAAATCATAAATGAAAGAGGAGAGATCACAACCAACACCAAAGAAATACAAACAATTATAAGAACATATTATGAGCAACTATATACTCCAGCAAATAAGACAATCTGGAAAAAATGGGTGAATTCCTAGAAACATATAAACTACCAAAATTGAAACAGGAAGAAATAGAAAACCTGAACGGACCCACAACCAATAAGGAAATTGAAGCAGTAATCAAAATCTCTCAATAAACAAGAGTCTAGGACCGGATGACTTCCCAGGAGAATTCTACCAAACATTTAAAGAAGAAATAACACCTATTCTGAAGCTGTTTCAAAAAATAGAAATGGAAAGAAAACTTTCAAACTCTTTCTATGAGGCCAGCATTACCTTGGTCCCCAAACCAGACAAAAACCCCACCAAAAGGGAGAATTATAGACTAATATCCCCGATGAACAAGGATGCAAAAATTGTCACCAAGATACTAGCCAATAGGATCCAACAGTACATTAAAAGACAAAGAAGTCAAACTCTCACTCTTCGCAGATGACATGGTACTATGTGGAAAACTCAAAAGACTCCACCCCCAAATTGCTAGAACTCAAACAGGAATTCAGCAAAGTGGCAGGATATGAAATCGATGTACAGAAGCCAGTTGCATTTCCCTACACTAACAATGAGACAGAAGAAAGAGAGATTAAGGAGTTGATCCCATTTACAATTGCACCAAAACCTATAAGATACCTAGGAATAAACCTAACCAAAGAGGCAAAGAATCCATACAAAATTATAGAACATTCATGAAAGAAATTGAAGAAGACACAAAGAAATGAAAAAACATTCTATGCTCATGGATTGGAAGAACAAATATTGTTAAAATGTATATTCTACCTAGAGCAGTTCATACATTCAATGCAATCAAAATACCATCAAAAAATACCTATCAAAATACCATCAACTTTTTTCACAGAGCTGGAACAAATAATCCTAAATTTTGTATAGAGACAGAAAAGACCCTAAATAGCTAAAGGAATGTTGAAAAGATAACCAAAGCTGGTAGCATCACAATTTAGGACTTCAAGCTCTATTACAAAGCTGTAGTCATCAAGACAGTATGGTATTGGCATAGACACAGAAATCAGTGGAACAGAATAGAGAATCCAGAAATGGACCCTCAACCCTATAATCCCTTTGCCAAATATTTCAACCTTTAGTTAGAACTTCCTAAAATTTGGACATACCTATTTGAACTTCCAGGTTAACAAAATATGGACTATAAGTATTCCTAATAAATGGATACAGAACATATCCACCTATGTGTTCAAACTTAAATGACCATCAACTTAATATAGACTGCTATATGCAGTAAGATGTTATATACAAACCTAATAATAGCCACAAATAAAAAAATACTAATAAATATGCAATGAATAATGAGAAAGCAATCCAAGTATATCACTAAAGAGAGCCAGAAAACCATGAAAAGGACAGAAGATAAGATCAGTGAAAAACTATAAAAACAACTACAAAACAAGTAACAAAATGGCAATAAATACATAGCTATTAATAATTACTTTGAATGTAAATAGACTAAATGCTCCAATAAAAAGAGAGAGGGTAACAAAGTGGATAAAAAAACAAGACTCATCTATGTGCTGTCTAAAGGAGACTCAGACCTAAAGGTACCTGCAACTGAAAGTGAGGGAATGGAGAAATAGTTAACATGTAAGTGGATGTCAAAAGAAAGCCAGAGTAGCCTACTTATATTGGACAAAATTGACTTTAAAACAAAGAGTGTAACAAGAGACAAAGAAATAATATAAGGTACAATATTCTATACAATAAAAGGTACAATTCAAAAAGAAGATATAACAATTGTAAATACTTATGCACTCAACATGGGAGCACCCATATACATAAAGCAGTTAATAACAAATACAAAGGGATTTATAGTAATATAATAATGGTAGGGAAATTTAATACACTACTTATATCAATGGACAGATAATCCAAAAAGAAATTAAACAAGAAAGCAATGGCTTTGAATGACACACTGGCTCAGATGGACTTAACAATTATGTTCAGAACATTCCATCCTAAAACAACAGAATACACATTCTTGAAAGTGTACATGGAACGTTCTCCAAGATAGATCACATAGTAGGCCATAAAACGAGACTCAACAAATTCAACAAGATCAAAGTCATATCATGCATCTTTTCTGACCACATGCTATTAAGTTAGAAATCAACATCAAGAAATATTCTGGGGGCACCTGGGTGGCTCAGATGATTAAGCTCTTGACTATTGGTCTTAGCTCAGGTCATGATCTCAGGGTCATCAAACTGAGCCCCACATCTGGCTTTGTGCTCAGTATGAAGTCTGCTTGAGGGTCTTACCCACTTCCTCTCCCTCCCCACTGCTCCTCCTCCTTCTCTCTCTATATATATATAAAATAAATAAATAAAAGCTTGTAAAAAAAGAAAAATTCTGGAAAGACCACAAATATATGGAGGTTAAATAACATGGTACTAACCAATGAATGCCTCATCTAAGAAATCAAAAGGTAATAAAAAACTACATGGAAAAAATAAAGTACATGGAAAACAAAAACACAATGGTCCAAAATCTCTGGAATGCAGCAAAAGTAGTTCTAAGAGGGAAGTTTATAGCAATACAGGCCTATATCAGGAAGCAAGAGAAAAAAAATCTCAAATAACCTAACCTTACACCTAAAAGAGCCAGAAAAAGAACAAAAAACAATCCCTAAAACCTTTCCTTTTCCTTATTTCCTTCCTTTGAAGCAGAAGGAAGGAAATAATAAAGATCAGAGCAGAAATAAATGATAAGAAACCAAAAAGACACTAGAACAGAGCAATGAAACCAGGAGTTATTTCTTTGAAAAGATTAACAAAATTGATAACCTCTAACAGACTCATAAAAAAAGAAAGAATTCACATCAACAGAATCACAAACAACACAAAGAAATATACTTATAAGAGAATATTATGAAAATGATATGCCAACAAATAGGACAACCCAGAAGAAATGGATAAATTGCTAGGAACATATAACCTACAAAAATAGGAAGCAGGAAGAAACAGAAAATTTGAATAGACTGATTACCAGTAATGAATTTGAACCAGTAATCAAAAAACTCCCAACAAAAAAGAGTATAGAACCAGATGGTTTCACAGGTGAAGTCTACCAAACATTTAAAGAAGAATTAATACCTATATAAACTATTCCAAAAAATAGAAGAGGAAGGAAAACTTCCAAGTCTATTCTTTGAAGCCCGCATTACCCTGATACCAAAAACAGATAAAGACAATGCACACACACAAAAGGCTAATATCTCTAATGAATACAGATGCAAAAATCCCCAACAAAATATGAGAACACTGAATCCAACAAGAAACTAAAACATCATTCACCATAATCAAGTGGGATTAATTCCTGGTTTCAGGGTGGTTCAGTATTCACAAATCAATCAAAGTGATATATCACATCAAAAAGAGAAAGGATAAAAACCACATGATCATTTCAATAGATGTAGAAAAAGCATTTGACAAAGTATTTGACAAACTACATTTATTCATAACCAAAACATTCAATAAAGTAGGCTTAGAGGGAACATACCTCAACATAATAAAGGTTTTATATTAAAAACCCACAGTGAACATCCTCAATGGAGAAAACCTGAGAGCTTTTTCCCTAAGGTCAGGAACAGGACAAGGATATCTACTCTCACCACTGTTATTCAATGTACTGGAAGTCCTAGCCACAGCAGTGGGACAACAAAAATAAATAAAAGGCACAGGATCAGTAAGGAAGAAGTAAAATTTCACTATGTGGAGATGATAGGATACTATATATAGAAAACCCAAAAATCTCCACCAAAAAACTACTAAAACTGATAAATGAATTCAGTAAAGCTCCAGAATACAAAATCAGTGTGCAGAAGTCTTTCCTTTTCTTCAATAATAGCAAAATGGTAGAGAGAGAAATTAAGAAAGCAATTCCAATTCCAATTGCACTCAAAATAAAATAGCTAGGAAAAAACTTAATCAAGATGATGAAACATCTTTTCTCTGAAAAACTATAAAATAAAATTATCTATAAACTATAAACTATAAAACTATCCACTGATAAATGAAATTTAAGATGACACAAAGAAATAGAAAGACATTCCCTGTCCATGGATTAGAAGAACAAATACTGTTAAAATGCCTATACTACCTAAAGCAATCTACAGATTTAGTGTAATCCCTATCAAAATACCAACAACATTTTTCATAGAACTAGCACAAACAATGCTAAAATTTGTATGGAACCACAAAGGACCCAGAATAGCCAAAGCAATCTTGAAAAACAAAGATGATAAAGAAGATGTGGTCCATATATACAATGGAATATTATTCAGCCATCAGAAAGGATTGAGAAAGCCATCAGTTAGGATACCTAACTTTTGCATCAACATGGATGGTACTGGAGGAGATTATGCTAAGTGAAATAAATCAAGCAGAGAAAGTCAATTATCATACGGTTTCACTTATTTGTGAAACATAAGGAATAGCATGGAGGATATTAGGAGAAGGAAGGGAAAAATGAAGGGGGTGGAATCAGAGGGAGAGGTAAAGCATGAGAGACTATGGACTCCGAGAAACAAACTGAGGATTTTAGAGGGGAGGTTGGTAGGGGGATGGGATAGCCCAGTGATGGGTATTAAGCAGGGTATATATTACATGGAGAACTGGGTGTTATACACAAACAATGAACCATGGAACACTACATCAAGAACTAATGATGTACTATATGGTGACTAACTTTACATAATTAAAAAAAAAACCAAAGATGGAGGTATCAGAATTTCAGACTTCAAATTATACTACAAAGCTATAGTAGTCAGAACTGCATGGTACTGGCATAAAAACAGACACACAGATTAATAGAACAGAACAGAAAATCCAGAAAGAAACCCACAACTATATGGTCAATTACTCTTTGACAAAAGAGGAAAGAAGATTCAATGGGAAAAAGACAGTCTCTTTAACAAATTGTGTTGGTAAAACTAGACAGCCACATGCAAAATAATAAAACTGGACAACTTTCTTATATCATACACAAAAAATAAATTCAAAATGGATTAAAGACCTAAATGTAAGACCTGAAACTATAAAAATCATGGAAGAAAGCACAGGCAGTAATTTCTCTGACACCAGCTGTAGCAACATTTTTCTAGATATGTCTCCTGAGGTTAGGTAAATAAAAGCAAAAATAAACTATTGGGACTAGATCAAAATATAAAGCTTCCACACAGAGAAGGAAATAATACTAAAAGGCAATCTACTGAATGGGAGAAGACATTTGCAAAGGACATATTCAATAAATGGTTAGTATCCAAGATATACAAAGAACTTAAATGATTTAAAACAAAAAATAAATAAATAACCCAATTAAAAAATGGGCAGAAGATACGAACAGACATTTCTCCAAAGAAGATATCAGATATCCAACATGGAAAAATGCTCAGCATCCCTTATTAGCAGGGAAATGCAAATCAAAACTATAATGAGATATCACCTCACACCTGTCAGAATGGCTAAAATCAAAACGACATGGATGGAACCAGAGGTTATAATGCTGAGAGAAATAAGTTAGTCGGAAAAAGACAAATGCCATATAATTTCACTCATATGTAGAATTTAAAGGACAAAACAGATGAACATAGGGGAAGGGAAGGAAAAATAAAATAAGATGAAAACAGAGAGGGTGGCAAAATATGAGACTCTTAACTATAGGAAACAAACAGGGTTGCTGGAGGGAAGATGGGTAGGGGGATGGGGTAATTGGGTGATGGACATTAAGAAGGGCACTTGATGTAATGAGCACTGGGTGTTATACGCAACTGATGAATCACTAAATTATATCCCTGAAACTAAGAGTATAATACATGTTAACTAAATTGGATTTAAGTAAAAACAAACAAAACACTCAAGAAACAAATGTTGGTGAGGATGTGGAGAAAAAGAAATCCTCATGCGCTATTGGTGGCAAAGTCCTGCAGCCACTATGGAAAACAGTAAGGAGCTTCCTAAAAAGTTAAAGTTAGAACTACCCTATGATTCAATCACACTACTGGGTATTTACCCCCAAATTACAAAAACACTAATTCAAAAGGATACATATACCCCTATGTTTATTGCAGCATTATTTACAATAGCCAAATTATGGAAGCAGCCCAAATGTCTATCGATAGATGAATGCCTAAAGGAGATGCTGTGTGTGCATATATATACATGAGAATGTTATTCAGTCATAAAAAAGAATGAAGTCTTGTCAGTTGCAACAACATGGAAGAAGCTAGAGCATATAATGCTAAGCAAAATAAGTCAGTCAGAGAAAGAAGTCATATGATTTCACTCATATGTGGAATTTAAGAAACAAACAAAACAAGCAAAAAGCAAAGAAAAGAGAGAAAGAGAGAGAGACAGAAACCAATGAATAGTTTTTTTTTTTTTTAAGGTTTTTATTTATTTATTTGAGAGAGAGGAGTGTATGAGCAGGGGGGAGGGGCGGATGGAGAAGCAGACTCCCTGCTGAGCAGAGAGCCTGATGCAGATCTCCACTGCAGGATCCTGATATCGCAACCTGAGCCGAAGGCAGATGCTTAACCGACTGAGCCACTCAGGCACCCCAAGAAATAGTTCTTACAGAGAACAAACTGATGGTTACCAGAGGGGAGGTGGATGGGGAGATGGGTTTAATAGGTGATGGAGATAAAGGAGTGCACTTGTGATGAGCACTGGGTGATGTATGGAATTGTCGAATCACTATATCTTACACCTGAAATTAATATAACACTGTATGCTATACTGGAATTAAAACCTGATAAAAAAAAAGAAGATATCCACTCAGTATCAACAATAATAGATTTAAAATAAAAATGTATGCTTTTGGGGCGCCTAGGTGGCTCAGTGGGTCATGATCTCAGGGTCCTGGGATCAAGCCCCGCATCGGGCTCTCTGATCAGCAGGGAGCCTGCTTCCCCCTCTCTCTCTGCCTGCCTGTCTGCCTGCTTGTGATCTCTCTCTGTGTCAAATAAATAAATAAAATCTTAAAAAAAAAATGTATGCTTTTGTCATTTGATGGCAGAAATAATAGAACAATGGCTTTTAGTTTCCAGTGTTTGAAGTTCAAAAGAGGAAGGATTAACTTGTATCACAAATCATGTGTTTCAGTTCAAATCATCTTTATACTATATTTGGAATTCATGAGTAGGAGGATGTGTTTTTCTTGGAAGTAACTAGTTAACTCTCTAACGACCAGAGTTGTGGATATTTATCTTGTCCGGCTTTTATTTAATGAAATATTTTGACCTAGCATTTGACCTGTTCATTCTCAAATGTAGACTCTCCCCATCACCACATCCTTTTACCACCAAGGCTCCAGTCAGATAAACAATGAATATTAAGTTGTTTTCTTTTGAAATTTTTTTCTCAATATGGCTCAACTTAAATTATATGCTAAATGATTATGTAGTTTTTATATTTTCCAGGCTCTAGTTCTGTGCTCTTTAGTATTGCAGAGAATAATGTACATAAAAGAAGAAAAAAAAAATAAAATATTAAATAAATTCAATTTCTATTAATATCTGATAAAATATTTATAGATAAACAATATTAAAATCTACAAATTAAGAGTTGAAGATAATCTTCTATTGTCTTCATGATTAGTATTTATAATATGGATAAAGGTGGATATTGGTGATGGCAAATCAATTACAATTCTTGGAACCAAGTAGATTTTTTTCCTTCATCTGAATTGGTGATTTCAGTGATTTTTCTTCACTGATTTTTCTTTTTGGATATCCACAGGTAACCAACCAAATCAAATAAGCCTAGAAGATAGGCTACTTTATTCATTTATTCATTCAACAAATATTTACTGATTGCCTATTATGCGCAAAGCACAATTAATATAGCAATAAGCTAAAGCCCATATCTCATAGATCATATGATCCAGCAGTAAGCTACAGACAATAGACAAAATATAAATTATTGTGTTGGAAAATGTAAATTAGTATGAAGAAAAAATAAGGTGGGTGAGGGGATGAAAAATTTTGAGGCATACTGCAATGTCATACAGAATAGAGAGTGAACTCCAGAATAGAGAGTAACAGATAGTATTTCAGGAAATATTTAAAGTAAGTTTTGGGAGAATCCATTCAGGTATCTGGTCAGGGAGCAAAATTATGGACAAAAGGGAGCAAGACATGCAGAAGTCCTGAGTGGGAGCATACTTGGCACATATGAGGAACATGAAGGAGTCTTGAATGGCAAGGACAGAGAGACAAAGGGTTAATAATAACAGATATGAGCAGAGATGTACTGCTTTCCACTTAATGTAATTTCCAGACAATAGAATCCCCTAGTGCTCTGTTCTTGTCCCTGTCTTATCAAAAAACTATTGGTAATCTGAGTGAAAGCATACAACTAAAACACAGGACAGTTTCAATAAAGCTGGAAAATGGCTAATACGAAAGACTGGGCTAAAAACGCTAGGACAAGATTTAGAAAGATAGATACAAGATTTGTGCTTAATTTCAAAATGACAACTTGCACAACTTAGAAAACTTCTGTTAACAAATCCAATAAAACTTTCAGGGTATTTAATTTGATCAAGACTTTCAAAAGATGTGACCAATTAAAATCATCTATCAAAATTTTAAAAAGTAGCACTAGAAAAATAGTATTCATATCATGAGAAGTAATTGTCTCATGTGCTTCTCTTGTTGCATCATATGGAATACTGTGTTCTATTTTTGGAACCACATTTTAAGAGGGACACTTGTAAACAGGATCATGCCAAGTAGAGGATACAATGGATATTTAGGATGATAAGGGTCAGGAAGTAATTTTATAAACCACACAAAGTAATAAATATAACTCCATGCTTTTGTGCTGAAATCTACCCCATCCCCTGCTGAGTCTATTCTCAACATTACAGGGGAATTTAGCTTTTGAAAATGTCAGAAAATTTCACTTCTCAAACACTACAATTGCTCCACAAAGTGCTTATAAGTGTCTATAAAGCTGTGTACATCCCCCCCCCCCACCCCTGCCCTATCTCCTTGTCTTTGGCTACACCTTTCCTTGTTTACTTTGCTCCAGTCACACTGCCTGCTCTGGAGTGTCCTTTGTGCAACCGGTTCTTTCTACCCGGAACACACTTCTAAATAGTCACATGGGTAATTCCCTTACCAGTTTTAAGTCCTTGCTCAAATATCACCTCCTTGCAGCCCACTAATCAATTCTATTCAAATTGCCTGCATCCCAATCCCCTTACCTTGTGTTTCTTTTTTCTATAGGACTTACCAATGTTTATAACTACATATTTTACTTGTTTATTATGGCTATTGTTTTGTTTGTTGGTTTGGTTTTTGGCTATATATCTCTCTGTTAAAATGAAAGCTTCATGAGAACAAGAATCTTTGGTTCACTTTCTACCTTGAATTTTTAAAATAAATCATGATGTTGATATTTTTTAATTTATTAAAGTGATTTTAAACCTGACCATTCTTATTTATTTATTTATTTTTTGGAGAAGGAGAGAGAGAGAGAGAGAGTGAGGGGGGAATCAGAGGGTGAGAAACTGAAGCAGACTCCCTGCTTAGCACAGAGTCTCACATGGGGCTCAATCCCAGAACCCCAAGATTATGACCTGAGCCAAAACCAAGAGTCAGATATCCAACTGACTGAGCCACCCAAGTGCTCCATAAACTTGACCACTCTTAGAACAAACAAAAAGACAAAGCACTGTGATGTCAGGAGAGTAATTAGTAACTACAGTAGATTTATTCTGCTTTGCTTTAGATATGGTACTGTCCAATAGAACTTTTTGTAATAATGAAAATGTTCTCCACAATATGGAGTACTATAGCCACATATGACTATTGAGTACTTGAAATTTGCTCATAGTGTAGCTACAAAAACTGAATTTCCAATTTTACTTAATTTTAATTAATTCAAATTTAAATTTATATAGTCACATGAATCTAGTGGCAACCATATAGGGCAGCACAGCTCTAGAAGGCATAAACTAAAGCTACTGAATAGTTGTTACTGAGAAAGATATTTTTAATTAAGGAAGACCATTTCAATCATAGCAATCCAACAATGTAAGAGATGGCCTCATGAATAAAGTATTCCCTACCTCAAGAAGTAATGTTTCAAAAGTATAAAAGCTTTATACTTTTGCTCATTATGAAATGAGGCCATTTCAACAATGGCCAAGGAGTCCTTACCAGAATTGTTACAGTAAGGATTCTTGCCTGTATAGGCCAGTTGTACTACAAAGTTAATGTAATTTCCAAATCCAATATTCAATTATTTTATGATTGCTACAAAAATTCATGTCTACCCTAACTTATTTAGTATTCCTGTCGTTGGAGGGAAATCTAATATTCCAAAATTAGTGAATAGTGTACGAAAAATAGGTAAATTTTAATCCAGGGTTAATGAAGGGCTATCAGGAGGAAAAAAATATTTTTAAAGGTGACAAAACAAAATACATGTGATGCCAGTACATTTGAATATGAAACTAGGCTCTACAATGCCAAGTAAGAGTATGGGCTTTGGAGACATACAAGCTCCAGAGACTCAGAAATTGTCATACTCTGGTGATCAAAGGCTATCAGATGTCCATTAATATCATTCTTCTCTATTCCCATGGTAGTAGAATTTGGTCTGTCATGGCTGCCCACCTAGGAAGGATACGTCACTAAGCCTCTATAGTAATTGTAGATCTATGACTAAGTTCTTAGCACTGAAATACAAACAAAAATGATGAGTGCAACTTCTGCCTTCCTAATTAAGAGGAAAACTTAGTTTTGCTTTTTTCTTCTCTGCAGTGGCTGAAATGGCAATAATCAAAGTGATCCTAGATTTTTTTTAGGATTTTATTTATTTATTTCACAGAGAGTAGCAGAGAGGGAGGGAAAACCAGACTCCCCGCTAAGCAGGCAGCCCGAAGTGGGACTTGATCCTAGGACCCTGGGATCATGACCTGAATCGAAGGTAGATGCTTAATTGACTGAGCCATCCAGGCACCCCAAAGTGATCTTAGATTTTTGAACAATGTGACTATATCATCCATTCAATAAAATAAGTTAAATGAAGCACATCTATTAAATTTCTAATGTATAGAGACACTAGTTAGGATAGGAAACATAATGTACGTCCCCCAAAGCAAAATGAGAAATGTTTCCTGTATCTATTTGTCTCATAATCTGATTACTTCCCAGATAGGTTAACCCTAGACTTGGAAGAACAAATTTTGGTAATAGTCATAAACAGTGGTCACTGTGACAGGTAAGCCTTTACAACTGCAACTAGAGCTGATAACCTTGAATTTTCATTTGAAACCCTTCATATGAAAAAGTAAAAGGCTATTTAAAGCAATGACAAAGATACCGGTGGGAAGGCACATTTGCTTTTTCTTTCTACAATGGTACTTAGTGTTTAATAACAAATACACTTAGATTTTCGGCTATAATTTTAGATGGCATTCATAGGATGTGAATCACTTTCCTGATACAAACATATAATTAAAATCAAACAATGTCAATAGTTAAACATGGCATTGCCCAACAGATTGTTTAATGATGGACTTCCTTTTTCCCTAGTTGAAAGGTAAGGGTTCATTGCAAGTATTTGGTAGTCTAAATACAATTTGTCTCTTAAAATATCTTTTGACAAAAGCCATGGTCTTTTGAGTGTATATTTTCTCATGGGCAAATGTTACGTTTAATAGCTATTTTATTAAGCAAAATTGTTCTACCCACCAAGGTTTGCCAAAAGTCAAAGTTTAACTAGAAAAACTCACTGTTTTACTCCTTGTTTTATTTCTGATGTAATGAACTGTAATTAGGGTACCTGATGTGTATCATAATAAATAGGACATTCCATTTATAAAATAGGCAGATGGTAAAGCTTAGCCAACTTATGTCATAATGTAGTGTTAAGTTTTAGAACAAGAAATTCTATTGTTGCTATTTTCTCTTATTAGGCATATTCTCTTAGTTTGAGCAAAACACGTTCAATTTGAGCATTCATCAGAAATTCAAGTTAAGCAAGTCATTAAAATGACATATAGTCAGGTTTGTTTTGAAGAGTACTGCAATTCTGATGATTTTCTCATAGGTAAAAAAAGTCTATTACTTCCAAGAGAACATTTAATATGCATTAAGTTACAAGGTTATAAATTAATATATTACTGTATGTTGGTATACCAAAGTCAACTTTCCACAACATATGCTTAAGGTGATTTCCACAAAATGCAAAGTGACTACAGAGATCAGGAAGTGGAGAAGAGAAAGATAATTATTTAGATTTTTAATCCTTGTGTTTATTAAACAAGTCTTTGCTTTAAACTTCAAAATCCTCCAATAAAATGAACAAACACATTATTTCCTTCTCAAAATCACTTTATCTCATTTCTAACACTATTCAGTAAATCAGTCACATCACAGACCATTCCCTGATTTTCAGCTTGAAAAAATTTGTTTTGTGATGCCATGGTATGAACTCCATGATCAAGAAAGCAAGAATAGAAGCAAACTGATGTACAATGATCATGCAGTAAAAATGAGAAACAGATTTCGGAGTGATAGTTTATCCCATTTTAATTTGTTATACTTTTTTTCTTTTTTCTGTTTTCATCTTTAGATAAATTTTTCCTGTTGATACAGAAAAGTAGTTTTTTTACATTTAAGTGTTTTTAAACTACTCTAGGTGAATAGTCACTACATTTTCATCTGTATCCATTTAGAACATTAAACAAAGGTGATTAGAGTTCTAGTTCACTATGATACATACTAAATAAAATATAGATTACGAAATAAGCAAAAAGATAAAGATTTTTGTACTATATATTTATTTTTCAAAGTAATTTTAACTTATATAAGAATAAATATTCATGTTTTAAAGAGCAAGTTTAAGGCTTCCAGGCCAAAAAGATGATATAAATTCATTTCTCCATATTAAGCAAAATTATAACTGGAAATAACACAAGAGACCAACGGAAAAAAATTATGAAATTCAAAAGAGAATTTTTGAAATTTAATGAGGAAGACAGTATGATTAGAGAGAGACCCCAGGACTAGAAGAGCAATACAGTGGCAGGGTGGCTTATGACCATTCTGCTCCACTCCCACCTGAGAGAAAAAGATATTCTATGCTCAGCTTTGCTTGATTCCCATCTAGCAAGCGAAAGCAGTCCAGGTAGATTAATTCCTCCTCCGCTGCATATGAATGTCCAGTCAATCAATGTATGCTAAACCAAGATGATAAAGATGTCAGGATTACGTAACAAAGATTTTAAAGCAGCCATCACAAAAATTGCTTGTTAGCAATTATGGATGATAAACCAAATGAAAAAAAACAAACAAACACAGAATGCTTCAGCAAAGAAGGAGAAGGTACAAAGCAGAAAAAGTAGAAACTTTGGGACTGAAAAGGTAATAACTTTAATAAACTTCATGAGAGCTGTATTAGTCATTTAGGAAAACTGATGATAAATGTGAAAGAGAATTAACATGATTAACTGAAGATTAGTGGTAAAATAAACTGAATTCTTTCTTGACAAATTGTGACAATAATTTTCATCTTTGTGATATTGAAACACCCTGCTTAATTTTTTGGAAGTAACAAATAAAATAAAATTTGGTTAAAAAAATTAATGAGCTCAATATCAATGATTGAATAATAAAGATTACATTTTCCTAAAACCCATCTAGCCTTAAGAGAAAACATTTGCAGAATGTATTTATAATTCTTTTCAATCTACCTCTAAAGAAATAATATGCTCTACTCATCGAATCCTAATTGAAGACACATTCACATTCATTTTGATATAATACAAATTCAGTACAACATTTTCTAGTAATTTATCTTGTGGAATTATAAAAGAATCTGACTTATATGCATACTAGATATAAGGTAATTAAAAGTTCATTGGACAGTTAGGTAGTCAGGCTCAGCGTCCCCAACAAGAAAATACAGAGTCAGAACAGCTAAAATCTAACAGCACTAATATCCTGTTTTGCAGCTTAGACAGGACTGCCTTTAGAAAAATGACTTCTGTAAAACGTCCTAAAATAAGACAATGAACCACAAAGAATTTGTTACTATCACGGGCAAGGGACAGTTAAGACATAAGCCCCCAGATGTCAGCAAAAAAGAGCATTAGCACGTAGACATTAACCTAATAGGTAGACAGATACGTGACCAAAGCCCTGATTAGCACTACTCAGCACACTCTGACTGTTTAAGATAGTTCCACAAAAGAGCTCATAAAAGTCTCTAAACTTAGAAACTCCAAGGGCAACCCTTTCAGCCCCCCCCTCCCTTTCCGGGAGCTTTATACTTTTGCTCAATAAACTTTGCTTTGCTCCTCACCACTCTTCGTCTGGTCTACCTCTTAATTCTTCGAAGTGGCGTGACCAAGAACTGCGGGCACTAAAGGCAGAGAATTCCTGCAACAACTTGAATATAGTTGTCTTTCTTTATTGAATGAAAGAAAAAAAAAAACTCACTTTGCAAGATTCTTTTGGAAGACAAAATTCATGTATTCTTTTGTAAAGCATTTTTTGAATTGTCTGAATCCTTGGGGATAAAAACAAAATATTAACTACTTAGTTTTGTGATGAACGGAACTTGAGATCAAAAGAAAATATCTTTTCCACAAAGAAGATGAGGTGAAAGACTTTTTTTTTTTACATTAAGCTAACCGAAAGAGTTTGCAATGAATTAATTACTACACAAAAAGAGATTTGATGGGCATTTCTTTTCCTTCCTCAAAGAAAACCAACGCCATTTTCCTTTTTAAATACTCTCTTTTGCTATGAAGTAAACAAGTAAACAATGAAACCAGAACTTATATCTAACAAACTTAGTCTGATTCCTTCCTCTATACATGAATGAAAAGAAGCAACTTGATATATACATCTATTAAGTGCCTATGGTGTATCAGATACTGACTGAATTAGGGGATTTGTTTGTATTATATTCTCCCAACAACCCTATGTGCCTACTGTTACCTGAATTTGAAAGAGGATAAACTAATACATCAGATTAAATACTTCTCTTCAGGTCACATACCAGTTGAGGCTGGAATGAAAGAAAATTTCGGTTTCATCCACAATGAATTCTCCATCAACTCCATCATGCTATCTCAAGTGTAATTTGGTTATTCAGAGTCTAGGTGGAGAAGAGTGATGAGAGAGTTTTATCCACAAAGCTGAATGTTACTGTGCTCCAGTTCAGGTCAGACCTGTCTTCTTTCTCATTGCATATCCATTTAATATCAAAGAACAAAATTGAGAACAAAGTGTTGACAACTCATGGGCTAGACGCAGTGTGTGTGCACAGCAGTACTCTCTGTCAGAGGGCAGTAGACAAAAGTAAGGAAACACTTTTGATCAAAACCCAGTTGTTTTCCTAACTGCTTTTCTCCATTTCCAGCTGCCCCAGCCCTTCACTCAGCAGCAGGAATTTAATGACAGCTGTTACAAGGATTATGATGAGAGACTTCCCACTTTAACTGATCTTCTGGACTGGTTAATAGCTTTGATCTGTCATTATTAGGTCCAATCTAAACTAGTCTTATTTCCATTCAAGTAAAAGCTGATCCAAATTAGATATGGAAATAGAATTATATTGTTCCATTTTGTTTAGATACAATGCAATTTGAAAGGACGAAGTTAATAAGAATTTCTATAAATGGAACATAATTTATTATCTTGGCTTTCTAAGAATAGGATAGTATTATATTACAAGAGTACCAGCAATTGGGCATTATCTTTCCAAATTCTATAAGTTATTTGGTAGGTATAATGAATCTTATGCGATAGAAAGATTTCTTCAAAAGAGCATGAAATATTAATAATTAAACCCAAAGTGATTTTGGAAAAAAATGATGCTATCATAAAGATCTGTCAAAAGCATAAACAGTTTACTCTGGGTTCTATTGACTGAAGTTTTGTATTTCATTTGGAACAATCAGTGCTTCTTAGAGTTGGCTCTTCTAACTGTTTCTCCACAAGGTTCGTGTCAAAAGTCTGCTACAATCACTCTCCCACCCTTATCCCCATTACTCATGCTCACAAAGTAGCCTGCCTCCTACTTTGCCAAAATTTTCTATTTTATGAAATTCCTTTATATTTTCTATCTCCTCTTACCTCCAGATTGTTTTCACAAGTTTACCCATGCTTTTGTCATTTTCTGCGGTTTCAGAAAGTCTAACCTCTCCCACTTAGTACAATATTTCTGTTTTGGTCTAACCTCTCCCATTGTGCTCATTAACTCAAAAAATTTTTAATCCACTTGTGTTCTGAGCCAGAAATTATGCCAGGAAGTAGGAATTCTAAGATGAGCAATTTCCCTCTAACAGGACTTCTGCCGTGTCCTCCACTCTAAACTACATCCTATCCTGCTTGCATCAGCAGGCTTACCCTTCCCACTGTCTTGTTTCTCTGCATAAAAACAAGTACAGTGAGAGAAAATAAAACAAAGCAAAGAAAACAAAACAACAAACTACTCCGTATTGAACTACTGTTCTATCTCTTGCCTTGCTGTTACCTCTTCATTTCTTAGTAATATCCATGTCCATAAAATGTGTTTTCATGTACTAAGCACCAAGTAATTCCCTAACTTTACACTCCTGCTCCCATCACCACTTTTCTGAAATTTTCTTGAAAATCATCTTTGGTCTCTCAAAAGTCTTCTTTGCAGTTCTTTTTAAAACTCTGATTTATTTTCAACATTATGATAGCTTTTGAAATAGGCAAGAGGAAAGATCCTTTTCAGCTTTATATTGCTATTATTGTCCTTTCACCTTCTCTCTCTCTTTTTCTGTTTTATTTGCCAACACGGGCTTCTCTTAACTCCTAAATATAGATATTTTCCAAGGGTCTCTTCTAACTTTCCTTATTTTCTTCTGATAAAATTGTTTACCATCATGTCTCCAGCTGATGCCTCTGCATAATTGCCTACCAAAATTTTATTTTTTTCCTCTTTTCTTTGCGGGGGGGGGAGAGGTTTAGAATTAGCTCGCCTCTATCAGGGATTGGGATGTATTTATCATAGACACAGTGTGGAAGGAAGAGTTTGGATAGTGCTCTGGCAGCTTTGATTCTATTTTTATTTGGTTTTAATTTTTCAGTGTAACCTAGTGATAGTCTCTTAGTTCTGTTACCCAAAGGTCTACCACGCTATGCTAACTTCATAATCAGTGAAAATATTTATATATGTGATGCTAGCATTGATAAAGAAGAAACCATTGGATGATATGTCATGTACTTATAATGACAATATCAAAATTGTATTTTGTAGAAAAAGAACCTTTCCATCAATAGTCAAATTAAATTTACCAGCCAGCAGCCAGGCACTGAATTGCCAGAGTCATTGTTTTGCAAACCTCAGACAAGTTGTGTTTATTGCTGAGGAACAGGGCAAGAGTTTGGGGAAGACATAGCACAGGTCTGTTCCATATTCCAGTATGGTTAGGAAGAGTTTAGACTTTTTCACTGGACTTTTTTTTTAATATCAAAAGCATGAGAGAGCTATTTGATATCTTATTCCAAGATAGGATATTCACATCTTGGTTAGCCATAATTTTGTGAGTTTAGCCCACAGTAAATCTTTTAAAAAAATTGATTCTTTTTTTTTTTTTTACTTGTATGTCCATAACAAAGTAGGAGACATTTAAACTAAACATTTGCTCCTTAGAATCTCTTAAGTGGAAGATGTATTTAAAGACAACCCACTCTAATACCCTTTCTGTTGCCTGCCCTTGCAGAAAGAATACCAAAGATAGGAATCTTAGAAAGGCTGGCATAATAGAGCATGGGCTTGTGGTCCTCAAATTGTACAGATAATGCTTCCTTTCATGGAGATCCAAACACTCCTTGCTTAAAAACATGTATGATACACTTAAGTCTTAAGGCAGGAAAGAGAGTCAGCAGGTGGCCAAAGAGAGAAATATGGTTACTAGAGAGGTCACTGTAAGAATGACCCCATGGTGGCCAGTGACAGGACCTATCATGTTAGATGGCCTTGCTTTCAAATGTGAAAAACAATAGTAGGGAGAGTTATGGGCAGGAAAAATGGTGTGTTTAAAAGGCAGAAGATTGGATAACACTTAGAACATTCAAAATTTTTGGATAGTACTTCAGATTAGCTGAATGCAGATGCAGGTTTGTGGAGGATAGCCATATGGAAGATGAACGTGGTGACAGATTATGTGGGGTTTGAATGTCACACCACATAGATTTATACTCTGTTTGACAGGCTCAATCATTGGCGGGAGAGAGACTAATAATTTCCTGTCCTCCCACCTTTCTAGCTCTGTTTTAAGATAAACCAAGCAGCTACTTGAAAAGAATTGGCAGGTTATATACTAAAGACAAGGAGACCAATTTTTAAAAGTTTTCCTTCTTCCTTCCTTCCTTCCTTCCTTCCTTCCTTCCTTCCTTCCTTCCTTCCTTCCTTCCTTCCTTCCTTCCCTCCTTCCTTCCTTTATTTTTCTCTTTCCTCTCCTCTCCTCTCCTCTCCTCTCCTCTCCTCTCCTCTCCTCTCCTCTCCTCTCCTCTCCTCTCCTCTCCTCTCCTCTCCTCTCCTCTCCTCTCTCTCTCTCTCTTTTATTTTCTCTTTCCATGTTGAAGGAGTAAGATAATGATAGTCAATATTAGGGTAATTATCATCGAGATGCAAGAAATGCTAGAAGGAAAGCTCTGGCAAATCAACTCAACAAACAAATCAGAAGAACATAGTAATCAGGCTGAAAATGGGAGAAACGAAGAGGTTTTTGAAGCAAAATAAAAGGGACAGCAATGCTGAACAGAAACAGCGAATCTGGGGGTGGTGCAGATCAGAGGTGGAGGGCAGGAATTGTGGAATTGTTTTCAGGCGTGATAAATTAGGGCAAAAGGGTAACAGCCAGATCAGAATGTTCAGGGCACATGTGGAAATTCAGGAGAGAGATGAGAACAAGAGATAGAGATCTGAGAATCATCCATGACAAAGTAAAACAAAACAAAACAAAAAAACCCCAAAACAATTCAATGAGAACTTTTATGTTTTAAAGTGGGTGTTGTGCTGAGGGGTTCTATCTGTTGCCACAAGAGTTCTGGACTTCATCTCTTTTGCACAAGTGCCCTTCTATACAAGTCAGTGCAATAATTATTGTGTGTATGTCATGGTGCAGCATGAGGGCTATTCTTAGGAATAAACCAATACAGAAATGCTTTCATCTGCTAATTGTTTAGTGTTTTCCATAACCAGCTTTATCTGTACAAGGTTTCTGCTTGTACTTGAACTTCCCGTGCTAACTTTCGCCATAACAAGTTGAAGAATGCAGAACTCCTCCAAATCCTGTTTTGGCAGAAAAAACCTTCCATGAGGTTTTAAGCTTGAACTCAGCTAAGCTTGTGACCTCTCAGAGCAGGAACACACTTGACTAGATGTAATCATTTTTTTTTAATGACCAAAAACATGAAATCCAACCAATCTGTTAACATGAACATGTAGAATATGGAGGGTAGAGTCATATAATATTAACAGTATTACTAGGATATATTTCAGAAAGATGGGGACCAGGATTATAGAGCAACTAACTGAGCCTGTTGTGAGACTCAGATATTTTATTTTATTTATTTTTTAAAGATTTGATTTATTTATTTGACAGAGAGGAAAGAGATCATAAGTAGGCAGAGAGGCAGGCAAAGAGAGAGAGGGAAACAGGCTCCCCGCTGAGCAGAGAGCCCGATGTGGGGCTCGATCCCAGGACCCTGAGATCATGATCTGAGCCAAAGGCAGAGGCTTAACCCACTGAGCCACCCAGGCACCCTGAGAATCAGATATTTTAAATTTAATAGTGAAGGAAGGTATATAACAGCAAATTGTCAAATAAAAGTAAATTAAACTGAAGAGACCAAGTTTAATCCTATCAGTTTGGCAAAAAGTAAATAAATATAATGAAAAATTAAAAATAGATTTATCATATTATTGTAGGAAAAAATAATCCTCTCCAATGTTGTTACAGGGATTGAACACTGGTTCCATTTTGCAGGGGAAATTGTATGTGTAAAAATAAAACATGATTTTACCTTTCCATCCAAAGTCTTACTTTTAAGAACCTGAGACTACAAAGATAATGGACATAAATGGATGTTGGTAAGTTAAAAATTGGGGAAAAAATAACAGCCTTATAGGAAGGGATAAATAAATTTGAGGACAGCCATATAATTAAATAATATGCAGCTATTAAAGCCAATAATATAGTTTTGTAATATTTATCACAAAAATATTTAATATTTATTAAATTAAAAATTAATTACAGAAGAACACAGACAATCCTAAATATGTATATAATATATGTATAATATTAAATGTATGGTTTCAGTTTAACTAGAACAAAAATGGCCAAATATTTACAGACTTGGTCCCATACCCATCAAGCCAAAGGAAATCTATCCCACAAAAAGGCTTTCTCCCTTCCCCTGAATCACGGCCTTTTGCAAATACTTTAGGATGTGGAAGTGGCTTGCAGTCATTGGAGTTTAGGGGAATTTCTACACTGAAAAGAATGGAGAGCAAGAAACAGAAGAAGGCAGATGATAGGTCCAAGAACAAAATGAAGAGAGCATGGGAAGAAAGAGCTTGTGAAAAGATTTACAGGGTAAGTATTGGGGATTTAAGAAATTGGTGGGGGCGAAACGACAGAGGGGTGCTACTATCATATAGTTTCAGACACTGAGATGATAAAGGAAAAAAAATTAAAAAGGTTTTCTGTGAATTACAACTGTACCCTACCAGTAGCATGTTCTGGTAAAGTTCAGGTGAGTAACTGGATCTTAAAATTTCTTTCTGCAGGGCATGATTTCTTTCAGTGTAACTTACTGCCCACATTAACGCACAAGGCTATTATTCACTTTCATGCAGGTTAAGTAATTGTACAGTTTTAATAAAAAATAATTGTAAAGTAACTACTGAAATATTTTTTTTAATTTTCTAAACCAAGGTAAAATTAGGTGTAGTTTTCTTCTAACGAGGTTTCTAAACAATTTCTTTGCATGCTATTTTAGATATTCACATACACACACCTACACGCATACATACAAACACATAGTTGGTGTCAGGTTGGTGTTGAGAGTTTAGCTAAGCTACACCATGGCATTGCTGCCTCGGCACCCATTTTGTTTGTCCAGGTGGACTGCAGGGGCATTGAACTAACACTAGGCCCTCATGCAAGCATGCCACAGATAGCAAGCAACCTGAAGAATCCAACCTGCAGAATTCTGGATTCTGTTTGTTTATTCAAACATAAACAAATATGTTCCAGATATGACTTCCCCAACAGCACTTATGATCAACAATCTTTCTTGCCTCCCAGGGCATTCTCTTTCTGCGTCCCTTAACCCACTGAGCCACCCAGGCGCCCCTTTCTGCGTCCCTTAGATAAGACCCCATGGAACTTGACAAATCCTACCTTTTTTGGTCTGAATTGACCAAGCCTTCACCTGGGAACCCTGAAGCACCCTACCCACAGATCCTTATGAATGTATGTTCCTAGGTCCTGCTTCTCTCTCTACCAGCACCTTGCCTTGAACTCCTTGTGTGCTCCTTGAGTCATTCTGTATATTTCCTCCAGGGCTCAGTGAGTAATAAACCTCTCTATTTCAATTTCTCTTGTGGTCTTTTGTTGAACCCCATCTCACTATCCAACACCCAGGGCTCTACTTAACAAATGTCAATTTCACAAAGTCTTAACAATTGATTTCTTTATATTTATCACATAAGCAAAAGTATTTCTAGATTTTCTAAGAATAGGTCCTCTGATAGAAGTAGTTAAATGAGTACAAATTCTGGACATCTAACAGACCCTCAGAAGATACATGCTTACAGAACTTGATTGAATCACAATTATAATAAGTACTCCTTATTTCTTCCTTCCACTGAATCATGGGAGTTTAAAGCATAGGCTCTGAAGCCCAGTAGACTGAGGTTTAAAAACATGACTTAGTAATTATGGGAGCTAAAAGTACTAGTGAGCACGTCTAAACTTCAGTCTTTTCAAATATAAAGAAAAAAGAAAAGAAAAGCAATAGGCTTAAGAGTTATATACTAGCTACCTTTTCCTTTTAATATACTTTTCTAACCATTTACTTTCATGTACATCCTTTTGGCCAAAACAATACAAGTTCAATCCTAGTTGCAAAGCAATGTGAGAGATCTAGATCTTTAATCTGAGTTCATGGCCACTCAAAACAAAGTAAGAGACTTTTTTTGTTTTAGTCAGGAAGAAGAGAATATATATTTATAGATATTTAGGCTTTTGTATAGGAGTAACAATATCTACCTCACAAATTATTACTGTAAATATAAAATGTGATTATACATATGCACACAGAATCAAATTGATCATGATGCCTTGTGAAGACTATACATTCATAGAATATTATGTAAAAAAATCTTCCTCAATTAAACAAAAGATCTAAAAATCTATTGATTTCAGGAGTGCCTGGCTGGCTCAGTCAGTCAAGCATCTGCCTTCGCCTCGGGTCATGATCCTGGGGTCCTGGGATGGAGTTTCACTTCTTCTGGGACAATTCTGCTTCTCCCTCTCATCCCTACTTGTGCTCTCTGTCACTATTTCTGTTTCTCTCTCTCAAATAAATAAATAAAATCTTAAAAAAAATCTGACTTAAAAAACAGTTGCTTAAGCATTTTTATAGAACATACATAATATGTTTATATGGTGAAATTGTTTTCCAACCAGGTCACAGAAGTCTTGGTAATGATAACAGCAAAACTTCTCCATAATTTCACACATTTATAATTTAAACTTGAATTTCTTTCACTTTAATGTGCTTAACATAAATAACAAAATGTAATAGTGTTCTTGATTTTAAATACAGTATTTTTAAGTTTTGCATTAAGTACAGTATGCTATTGGATAGCAATGGTGATATACATGAAGCTCTTAAAAAATTTCTAAATAGAAAATTGAAGTTACACTGGATACCATTTGAAGAAGCAAATGGAAGCTTAGCCGTAGGAACTATTCTAGCCTACGGTACCAACTTTGAAACTTTAATTAAATTCATGTTATAATACTTGTACAATCAGAGAAGGCTTTTGTTCCAGAAAAACCTCTCAATCTGTGCCCACCACCCTAGTTTGTTGCAAATGGATTGCAGGTATGCCAGAAGTGGGCTCCACAACTTTTGGTTTTGCTATAGTCCTTGGCTGGTCTACTTCTAGAGAAGTTCTTATCTCTTTACCCCAGCATCCAATAAAATATTATAATTTTCTAGGTATATTGAAACTGTTCATGTATTTATGCTTCATCTCCCTAATTACATTGTTATGTCTTAAGAGGAGGGATTGATTCTTCTTTAAGAGCCTACATGATTGTATAGAATTAATGCTTACTGAGCATTTTTTATTTATAATCAATATAAATACATTATCTTTGGCATTTATGATCTAGGCACATATGCATTAAATAATTGTTACTCATTCCATTAGTTAAAAAGAAAGTTGTTCAGATCTTTCCTATTCTCTTGGTGATATCTGCACTATCTCTTGATTAAATTACATAGAACAATTTCATGAGTCATTTACATGTTCAACTTGTGCTCATATTAAATCTTTCTTTTCCCTGATCTCTATTTTATAATGATTATGTGAATTTTATCCTCTGAGATGAGATCAGGACTAATCAACTCCACCCTGTGCTTAGTTATAGAACTTCTAGAGCCTGGAATGATCTGGGAAATCAAGAGTTCCAGCACTCTCATTTCACAAATGAGAAATCTGAAATCAGAAAGGTTGGAGTTTTCAGTTCAAGAAACATTTGTTGAACACCTGTCATATGCTTAGCCCTAGGCTACATCCTGGGGATAAATAGGCAAATTAGAAATAATCGTATAAGGATTAAATGTAATATTATATGCAATGAATGGAACACAGCACTTAGCATGCCATACTCATTCATAAAATAATATCTGAATATTTTACATTTAATGCTGTAGCTTCTAATCTTACTAGATTGGGGTGGGGGAGGCCTGAAAATTGAGTGGCAGATGAGAATTCCTTAAGGATTTCACTCTCAATCAAGTAAGACACACTAATATTTTGGCTGTTCTACAATTATACAGCAAGTAAAATGAAACAGGAATTTAGATGAGGTGTCTTGACTCCTGTTTAATGTTTTCCTTTATTCTTTTTTATCTCCAGTTACAACTCTTTATAAAGCTATGTTATGACTTGCACATTCTTACTGTTAGATATGAATAACACCATGTTGGAAAGCAGGGTAAAAAATAATAATGGAAGAGAAGTAAGGAGATCTTTTTTCAATTTTACAATATAGAATATAGAAAACATACTACATTAAGTAAGAAAATATATATGTCATAGGAATGATAAGAAAGGGAATCCCAGACACCTCTAGTGCCTTCTAGCCAAAGGCTATTCAGGTAAGGTTAGAGGTCATCCATGGTCCTGTTTCCCTGTTTTTTCTTGAACTATTATTTTTTTATTAACATATAAGGTGTTATTTGTCTCAGCGGTACAGGTCTGTGATTCATCAGTCTTACACAATTCACAGCACTGACCATAGCATATACCCTCCTCAACGTCCATCACCCAGCCACCCTATCCCTTCCACCCCCAACCCCCCTCCAGCAACCCTCAGTTTGTTTCCTGAGACCAAGAGTCTCTTATGGTTTGTCTCTCTCTGGTTTTGTCTTGTTTCATTTTTCCTGCCCTTGCCCTATGATCCTCTGACTTGTTTCTCAAATTCCTCATATCAGTGAGATCATGTGATAATTGTTCCTCTCTGGTTGACTTATTTTGCTTAGCATAATACTCTCTATTTCCATCCACATCATTGCAAATGGCAAGATTTTGGGGTTTTTTTTTTGTGTGTGTGTGTGATGATTACATAACATTACATGGTATGTATGTATGTGTGTGTGTGTTCCTGTGTGTGTGTATGAATCTATATATACACATATACCACCTCTTCTTTATTCATTCATCTGTTGATGGACATCTAGGCTCTTTCCATAGTTTGGCTATTGTGGACATTGCTGCTATAAACATTTGGGTGATGAGTCCCTACATTTGTATCTTTAGTGTAAATACCCAGTAGTGCGATTGCTGGGTCCTACGGTAGCTCTATTTTCAACTTTTTGAGGAACCTCCATACTGTTTTGCAGAGTGGCTACACCAGCTTGCATTCCCACCAACAGTGTAGGAAGGTTCCTCTTTCTTCATATCCTTGTCAACACCTGTCGTTTTCTGATTTCATTTTAGCCATTCTGACTGATGTCAGTTGGTATCTCACTGTGGTTTTGATTTTTATTTCCTGATGCCGAGTGATGTTGAGTACTTTTTCGTGTGTCTGTTGGCCATTTGGACGTCTTCTTTGCAGAAATGTCTGTTTATTTCTTCTGCCCATTTCTTGATTGGATTATTTGTTCTTTGGGTGTTGAGTCTGGTAAGTTCTTTGTGGATTTTGGATACTAGCCCTTTATCTGATAGGTTATTTGCAAATATCTTCTCCCATTCTGTCAGTTGTCTTTTGGTTTTGTTGACTGTTTCCTTTGCTATGCAAAAGATTTTGATCATAATGGAGTCCTAACAGTTCATTTTTGCCCTTGTTTCCCTTGCCTGTGGCGATGTTTCCAGGAAGAAGTTGCTGTGGCTGAGGTCCAAGAGGTTGCTGCTTTTGTTCTCCTCAAGGATTTTGATGAATTCCTGTTTCACATTTAGGTCTTTCATACATTTTGAGTCTATCTTGAACTACTTTTAATTCACATTAATGATACACATTCAGTTTTAAATAAATTCTATTGATGCCACATCATAAATGACCTAAGGATCTGATTTCTTTTTTCCTTTATCCCCACTTCACTTGATGTACTTTACCTTTACCTAACTAGTGAAACTCTCATTCATTTTGCTATGTCTTTCAAATCTCTGTCTACCCTCTCCATATTCTTTTTTGTTCTTCATATTATCATTAATTACTTTCTTTTAAACATATCCAGAACACATCATTCACTCCTGAAAACATCTATAGGTTTTTTGTGGTATATAGGAAAAAACTCAGATTTCTTCAGTAGGCATAAAATAAACTACTCGCTCCACAAAATCTCAAAAGCTGAAAAGCTTGTACTTCCTTGCTCCCTACCATGCAGATAGAAAGTTCTGGTAATGTAGCTTGAATAACTAAATGGTTTGGCTTGGGCTGCTGTAACAAAATATCATACACTGGGTGACTTAAACAAATGACATTTATTTTCTCATAGTTCTGGAGGCTGAAAGTCCAAGACCAGGATGTCAGCATGGTTGGGTCCTGGTAAATCTTTTTTCCTGGCGTACAGACTACCCTCTTCCTGTGTCCTCACATGGCAGATAGATGGTAAGAGCAATCTCTTTCATGTCTCTTCCTGTGAGAGCACTAATCCCATGATGAGGGCCCCATGTGGCCTCATGACCTCATCTGAACTTAACTACCTCCCAAAGGCCCATTTTCAAAATACCATCACAGTGGAGATTAGGGCTACAACATATGAATTGAGGGGGACGCAATTCAGTCTATAAGACCTAACTTTAATTATTCCAAGCTACTCATGATCTCTTCTGGTAACTACTGCTAGGCAAGAATTAATACTGTGTGCATACGTAGAGATACTTAGTTAACCATTTTCAACTCTTTGTCTAATCAAAGAATCCATTCAATAGGATGATTCCACATGGAAAGAATATAAATACCACAAAAAGAATGTGTTATAGTATGGAATAATCTTATCAGTTCCCCTACAAAGATTCTGTACCAATTCAAAAATAGATATGAGTTAGATAAGGAAGAGAATATCAATTTAATTCGAGGTAGGGTTAGTCTGCAGGATTGAATTTAGAGTCAGGTTGGATTTTCTGCTTTTTTGCCTCCTGAATAGAACTAAAACACATACTCATAGGTTAAGAGATGGACAACGGTGACATCCCACAATCCAGGCAGGGCTGTCTTGGTGAGATTATATTACAGAAGTAGCACAGAGAAGAACTAGTGGGGTCTGTAGATAAGCTGGTTCTAAGAGAGAATCTCAGACAGGCTCAGATATGTCTGCTCCAAAACTCCTCCTAGTTTTTCAGATTAAAGAAGTCATTTCTCCTCCCTTGTGAAAGAGGTCATGAGAGATAATGAAAGGCAGGGGCAAGGGCAGATATTTATTCACTAACAAAACTTTTCTAACTAATGAGCTGATGCAGAAATGTGAAAAGGTGAAGAACTGTTTCATTTTCTTCTGATTTTTGGTTTACTCATTCATTTATTTTCCCTCCAGAATGTACACATAAAATTCTTAAGCAGAAAATGAAAAGCTAGAGCATAGCTGAGACAATGTTTTGTTAATTATATAGAATAATTACTTATTCTTTCATAATTTTCAAGGAATGAAGCATCAATACTTACAGGTTATGCATTAAGCAAATGAATAAGATAAGACTAAGACCCATTAACAGTAAAAAGAGAAAAATCACAGCTGAATTTAAGATTTCTTTTAGAGAGGAGCTTTGTTTAGCAAACTAAACTGAAAAACTGTTTAGAATAAAAAATTAAACTCTAATAGCATGGTCTGCAATAAGACGATAAAAGAGCTTCTGCTTGGAAAATGAATAAGAATGGGATGGCAGCATCAGAGAGGAGAGAAGAAGGAATGGGAGAGAGGAGAGGACAATCTCACAAAAACAATGTATTGCAGTTTGGAGAAACTTGTTTCTCATCTTCTCTACCAGTTAGGTTTTAAACCAATTGAGAAACTGATATAGGAGTAGGATAAGAACAAACATATTAACTCTAGCAGGGGGAAAATCTGAACTGCAGAATGTGACTTGAATGTGGAACCAAGTGAGACTTTCCCTTTCTTACCTCCTTGTTGAACTAAAGCACAAACCAGACAGGGAACAAAGTACAGGAATGGATATGAACAGAGAAAATCTTGGATTTACCCAACTTCTATTGCTGTTCATAGAGAGTTTCAATCATCAAGAAATCTTAGATACTGACCTGGCTGCTGAATGTATGGTATTTCATAGTGAAACTGAGAGAATAGAGAAACAGATAAAATGGGCAACACTCTGAGGATGGAACATGTTTTTTGTCAAATATACAAATAGTCTTAGGGTGGTGGTGATTGTTAATAGCTGGGACCTACTTTGTAAGAGAATCTCTGAGGCAAAAAGAGATATCTCAGTCCAGATGTCATGAGACAATAAACAATCTATTAGCCCTCTGTACCACTAAGCCTCTAGAAAGAGAGCAGAGTATGATTTTCAAAGGTACTAAGGCTTCATTGTTCATCATTGAGGAGGAGGATCCAATAGAGACACATACAGAAATGCCTCAGAGATGGACGAGATGCTAACTAAACTGAACTGGCTACCTTGAACATAGCTAGAGTTGGTAGGTGTCTGTCCAACTCTAAGGCAAAAGGTGGGAGAGGGGGTTCAATATATTTTCCTCAGTACCATGTTCACAGCTGTCTCTAGCAGACAAGATGAGGTATCTAGTCTTTGTTACCAGTATAGGAAACTAAAAGTATAATGTTTGGTCACAGTCACCCCCACTGGTTTGCAGCTTTTGAGGTACCAGCAGAATAAAGTCTAGACATGGCAATCACTCTTCTAGAAGGTACTGCTATCATGACAATGGTGAAGCATCTTTGTCACATGTTTTAAAACTCAGGACTATAGATGGAAGAACATGACACACAGTGAGAACACTTGAAAAGGGGATGATGAGTCATCCAACTATGGAAGACAAGCTAGTAAAGTTTGGGTAATAATGTCACGGTGACTTCAGTTTGTACCCACTGTCTTATTTGGCTGGGTTACTGGGTTACATTTGAC
The DNA here is from genome assembly GCA_028646535.1 of Procyon lotor. Lineage (NCBI taxonomy): Eukaryota > Metazoa > Chordata > Mammalia > Carnivora > Procyonidae > Procyon > Procyon lotor. The sequence goes on along the minus strand of CM053614.1, from coordinate 69,643,331 downwards.
TGTCTTCATTCATTGTTTTCCTTTTAATTCCCCTCCTGATACTCTTTCCCTGTCTTTAATGGCTATAGAATTGTATGATTTTAACCTTCATTCAAATTTTAGTAGAGACACCAATGATGGTGCCAGAAAGGCTAAGAAAGACAGCACAAAGAGGGGAGAAGTGGCAGTCTTAATAGAGCTGGGGTTATGTGGCAGCCACAGGAGCATCAGTTGTTCATTCATTACTTTCTGGTGTACCGATGTAGCCTATGCAGATGAAAATATGTGCTTTTAACAACAAATTTCTTAAAGAGTAATAATGATTCAGTTTCTTGTACATGGGGCAATATGTGTGTATAAAAACAAGCAGGTAGGATATATCTGTTTTGGTGTGTGTGTGCATGCATGCACATGTACTAGGTTCTAATATCAATTTCTAAGTCTTGCTTATAGATTGCCATTTAGGTAGCACGGATAAGAAATTTGTTCTGATTAATCCTGCCATAGTTAAGAAGATCATTCTCACTTACTCCTAGAGAGCATAAGAAAGGAAAGACAGTAAGTAAAGAAGTCCCCTGTTTACTACAGTCTGTTACCAACCACCATACACTCTGGTCATGCCTTCCCTGTCATTTTTTTTTTTCCCAAAAAATAAACTCACTTTGAAAAGTTTACTGGGATGCCTGAGTGGCTCAGTCAGTTAAATGTCTGCCTTCAGCTCAGTCATGATTGATACCTGGGATCAAGTCCCGCATCAGACTCCCTGATCAGCTAGGAGTCTGCTGCTCCCTCTGCCTGTTGCTCTCCCCATTTGTGCTCTCTCTCTCTCTCTAACAAATAAATAAATAAAATCTTAAAAAAAATGTTTACTAATTTTTTTGGGACACCTGGGTAGACAATTGGTTAAGCGTCTAAATCTTGGTTTTGGCTCAGATCATGATCTCAGAGTTGTAAGATGGAGCCCTACATCAGTCTCTGTGCTCTGGGTCTGCTTAAGACTCTCTCCCTCTCCCTCTGCCCTTGCCCATCGCATGCTCTTTCTCTCTCTAAAATAAATAAGTAAATCTTTTAAAAAATAACTAAAGTTTTACTAATTTTTTAGTTAGATTTGAGAAGACACTATCTTATTTAAAATAATATTTCCAGCCCCACATAAAACGTCTTAAGTTTCCACGAAAACCTTTCAAATGACAAACATATCCGTAACTCTGAATACCTCAGGCAAGCAAGTCAATAATCCTTCTATGTAGTCAATGCTGCTTAGATGGTGTCACATTAATTTTTTTCAGAAATAAAGTTCATCTCTAACATTACATCAAGATGACCATAGAAAAGAAAATATAAAAAGGAAAACAATATGTGCCTATGTGGAAATAATAAGGAAATAATAAGAGCAGTGACATATTGAGGATGACTTATAATACCAAGGACTACAAAGCAAAATTAACCCATCTCTTTTGAATTTACTCAAAGAATCTAAAATAGTGTTTTCACAGTTGTCAGAGGCTCTAGTTGACAAGGAGTCCAGCTGAATAAAGCAAGAGAAAAAGTGGCTGGTAATATGAGTTGACATCAAAAGTTTTATGGAATTCCAAACTTGAGTAGATATCTTGACAAAGGAAAGTGTAGAAAATGAAATAGAACACAATTCCTTCTTTTGAGCTTATATGAAGTATATTTCAAAGTTTATGTAGAAGTTTTAACCATAAAACTCATACTTAATGAAAAGTTAGCTTGCCCTAAAGTATTAAGCCAAACAAAAAGTTTGAATATGATGAAAATAATTTCTTTAATCAAGGAACCTGTTCTAGAATAGGCAAGTTTCATCAGTAATTAAGATTATGACAAAAAACAAACAAAACCACTATAACATAAAAATGGTATCTATACATAACAGTATAAAGTGAAATAGAAGCTTAGGATCATCAGGACAGGAATGAAACAGAAAACATGAGGATATTAAAATAGATTTTTATAATATATTGCTTAAGTATTCCAATATTCTGGTTAGCTTGGCAAAGCTTCATAGTAAGCAGTTTTCCCATTATTTTGGCTAAAATTTGTCTTGATCAGCTGACTTTAATATTCATACAACTGGCAAAGTTATTTACAAAATGAGGAAGAACTTAAGATTTCTTAACCATGGCAGATAGATGATAAGATATAGATAGATAGATAGGTATTTTTTTGTGTGTTTAAATTTACACCTATTAAAGCACACTACCGATGCCTGACTTCCCATGCAGCATGATTCAGGGAAAGAATGCTCTGGTAATTTGGACCTCAATTAATGTGGTTCATGTCACAGTTGTTTTTCATCATAAATTAATAAACTCTCACTTGCGTCAGTTCCCTGAAGACCTCTTTATTCCTGTGCATCAAAAGCTGTTTTTTTTTTTTTTTTTAAAGCATGGGGCCAGATCCTAACATCGATGTTTTACTTGGTAAGGCCCAGCCATACTTCAGCAAACTTTCCTGTGGACATCAATACTGGCATCCATCTGCTCGTTTGCTACACATTTCTTAAATTATATATTATTTATGGTAACTATAGGTTTTTGCCACCTTAAATTGTTACAATAAGGTTGCCATACACTAAAGTGATGATTCCAATATTTTTTCTCCCCTAAAGGTAACATTAGCTGAAAGAAAGGACACTTTCAAACAGAACCTATATGTATTGTTTCTTTCGTTTATCCTGTTAGTCAGTAAATGTGTAGAGAGTACCTGCTAGGCTGTAGAAAAAGTGCTCAACATTGTCAATACAGCAGTGACCAAGTTAGAAAGAGAGGATCAACATGAGTTTATGGTCTTGTGATAGACAGAGATTACTAAATACACAAGTATTCCGTGCTACTCTGTGATACTAAATTTGGTAGGTAAGTAATATTTTAGTAGAGAAAGTGATATCAAGGTCAAGACCAAAAGAATGAGTGGAATTTCGCTAGGAAAAAAGCACAAATAGAGTGGTAGAGTGACGTTTATTTTGATAGCAGAAATTTATTAATATGCCACATGTCAAACTTAGTCTCTGAGGGTGCAGCAGTGGACAACCCCCCCCCCCCCCAATGGTTTGGGGGAAATGAAGAAAATCAACTTAAAAGCCTATAAATAAGCCACGTTAGGTGGCAACAGTGCTATGAAAACTAAAATTGGGTTGTAGTGGACATTATATTTGTCTCCCAGCATCTATTTGCTCTTATGTTTGGGGATTTACTGTTTCTTCATATAGCTCATATACTTCTGGGCAAGCTGATGTCTACCTTAGTAATAGGTATGGACACAACTGTTCTGAAAATAGTTCCATTTCTTCGCAAGCAATTGATTGAGCAATTCAAACTTAATTAAAGAAGTTTTTTTAATTCACCTGACCTTCAATGTTGGTTCAGGATGGTATGCAAACAATTCTAGCCAATTAAACATGGGAGGAAGATTGTACTGAACCCCTGGAGAAAAAACTGCTTCACTGATAAGAGAAAGGGAGAAAAATGTCCTCTTTGTTATCTAATTACATAAGCTAGTGACCAACTTGTATATATCAATATAAGTCCAAATTTCTCTTACTCATATGAAAACACTGTAAATAAAACCAGAGAGAGGTGCCTGGGTGGCACAGTCAGTTAAATGTCTGAGTCTTGGTTTCAGCTCAGGTCATGATCTCAGGGCTGAGGGATCAAGCCCAGTGTTGGGCTCCATGCTCAGCGGGGAGTCTGCTTGAGATTCTCCCTGTTCCTCTGCCCCTCCTCTCTGTGCTCTCTCTCTCTCTCTCAAATAAATAAATCTTTAAAAAAAATAAGACTAGAGAAACATTTGATATATTAGAAAAGAAGTGAAAAGGAGAAGAGGGGAGAGCGTAGATTCTGCTTTAGCCTGGCTGGTCAAGAACTGACTGTCTGAAGAGGTGACAAGAAGTCATCCGTGCTATGCCTGACAGTCCACTCTTCCAGGAAGTATATAAAACAATTCGATAGTCACAAGGCTCAATTAAGAATAAGGAGGTTTCACACTAGAAATGAGTAGTTCCGATGATATGAGGCACATGAGTCATGTGGAAAGGTTTAAGGTTCATTCTCAGAGCCATTAAAGCTTTTGAAGTTTGGGGATGACAAATTAAGTCCTTTTTCTTCTATGTAATTTAATGTTGTCAATGACTATTAAAATGTGTTATATTTTTTAAAGACACTTTTTTTCTGAGAGTAACTAAGTGACAGGAAAGTAGACAATAGAGTCCATGGGGCAGCCAGAAAAGCTGTGAGGTATATTATAAAATAATTACAATTATAATTCTGCCAAGTGGATCTTGCTCAAATCCCTTTGCCACCCTCAGTTTTGGCTTTAACATTTGTAAACTGGAAATACTACGTGTAGGTTTGTTCTAAAACATGAAAAAATATATGAAATTATTTTTTTAAGCTCTAGAATTGTGCTGTCCAACACGGTAGCCACTAACCATATACAGCTAAATAAATTTAAATTAGTTAAATTTAAAATTAAGTTCCCTAATCACACTAACCACAGCGTAAGTACTAGTGTCTGGTGGCCACTATATTGGCAGAAAGGACATAGAATATTTCCATCGTCATAGATAGTTTTCATTGGGCAACATTTCTCTAAAATGTAATGCCAATTATCAATTGCTTTTCTACTTGTCTTCATGGTCATAGAATAAGAGATTCTAGTCAATAAATGAATGCTTTTAGGAGAAAAAAACCTAGCCATAGGACAGATAAGTAAAGGGGTACAAAATCTATCTTTATATGAAAATAACTTCTTTTTTAAAGATTTATTTACTTGAGAGAGAGTGAGAGAGAGCGTGCGCACACACACATATGCATGAGTTGGGGGAGGGGTAGAGGTAAAGACTCTTCAAATAGTCTCCCAGTGGAGCATGGAGCCTTGTGCCTTGCTTAGTCTCTCATAAACAATGAGATCACGACCTGAGCTGAAAACTAGAGCCAGACGCTTAACTGACTGAGCCACCCAGATGCCCCATAAGAAAATACCTTACTGGTAAATTATACACTATTTACACAATGCTGTATGTTAATTTTTGCAAGAACCTCAATTATTTTTATTGAGACCTCATGAAGAAATTAATCATATTTACAGCCTCAGAAAATGCAATCAGGAGTAATCATTTTGTAGTCACTATGTAAAAGTCGAAACCATATGGTATTTTAGAAGATGCTCCAAAGACTATACATATATTTTTAAAATTTTTAATGTGTAACATACACAATACTAACGTGCAAGATTAACTTGAGAGTTAATAGCTTGATGAATTTTTAACTTATGTACACAACTGTGTAACTACATTTCCAGTCTTCAGAAGGTTCCCTTATGGTCCTCCCTCTCAATAAATCCCTTCCCACAAAGATAACCACTCTTCTGACTTCAATCACTAAGAAATTGGTTTCTTTGGCTCTTGACTTCACGTAAGTGGCATTGTATATACTACACTTTCTTTTGTTTGGCTTCTTTCACTCAATATTATGTCTGTGATATGAAGCCATGTTCTTGAAACTAATAACAACTAATTCTTTTCCAAAAATAAAATACAGTTTGATACTAAGCTCTTCTGTTCCAGAGAAGTGAGGTCACCACTCAGAGAGGCAAGTGTAGTTGCCCAATTGGTTTTGATGTTTAGCAAAATGTCTTCCTACAGTTCTGCTATTAGCTATAAATATTGTTAAGAACTTCCTTAAGGGAAAAGATTTACTTTCCTGACTTTCTTTTCCCATTTTAAGTGCAGAAGGTTTCCAAACATCATTGTTCTTATGAAGTTTTGAAAACTGAACTGAAAGCTTATTCTCCCAGGTGGCCACCATTTTTTCTGAATATGGTGATTCCTTGTAATTTCAAGCCTTCTGTGAATTTCCAGTTCCCTGAAGTGGAGAGTTTCTCTTCATATCATTATCATTTAGGGATGGTAATTATGGAAAAGGACAAGAGAGGTCTATAAATCTAGGCATTTCAGATCCTCTTTCCTTTTATGTAAAAGTAGTTGTGAATAATACTGTTTTTCTAATCTCTAGATTTATAGTCCTATTTAAAGATTAAACAATCACATAATTGTCCTTGTGAATATCCAACTACCTAAACGTTACATCTGGATATGTTTGAGCTTTAAAAAACTTTCTGTGTAGAGCCGTGTACACAAATAGAGTTACTAGTTTTTAATATGTGCCAAGTACCATGATACGCTTTATATAATCATCATTTTGTATAAAACTCTTTCCATCTCTCTTGCACATCTATGAGATTTTAAGGTAAGACTTATTTCCCCCATTTACACGGAGAAACAAAGCTCAGAGAATTTAAATAATCTCCCCAATGAAATCAACAACAGAGCCTAACTTCAAACTCCATCTGACACTGAGCAATGATTGCAAATATGTTTTTTCTTTTGTATTTTACTAAGAGTATAGAAATTACATGGATTTAAAAGCATACTATAGATTTTGTGCATTTTCGTATTTGGGTTTATACACAAAACCAGCTCCCCTGAAACTAGAATAAAATTTAGAGAAGATAGAATTGATCTAATTGTAAAAAGCTAAAGACTAACGCTGGCAAAATTGAGATGATCTTAAAAATATTGTAACCAAAACAGATCAAAAATATAAAATTTAAAATGTTGTAAATCCCAAGTGATGTTTACACATTTTTATGATTTGTCAACTATTTATATAATTATAAAATATGAAATTGTATTCTATAAAGCTATGTAGTAGCTTGGAAACTTCTAAGTTTCTTTTTATAATCATAGAAAAAAGAATTTCCCTTCCTATAGCACAAAGAAATGACAAAGCATGGGCATGAGGACTTTTTATCAATTCAGTGAATGTTTTTCTGTTGCATATTGGAGGGTAAAATTTAAGATGAACATATGTTGGTATTATTACTATTATTATATTAGCCAGATACAGTCTAATCCAAAGGTGGGAAAATGGGTTCACCTGGGGTGGCAAAGTCAAAATAATTAATATGGAACATGCAAAACTAGATGCTGCCAATAAATTCACATAATTTAGATCTCTATTTCAGGAAAAAAAAATCCTTCAAAAATAATTTTAAAGATAAAGGCATAATGGGTTTTCTTCTGTCATGTCAGCTTCCCAGCAAATTTAAGAGCTTTTAAACGCACAATGTTGTACATGGTAACTATAAACATATGAGATAACAACTGAGCCATTGTCTTGGTCTCTAGGATTCACTTTTATAGCAATCCTTGAGATCAAAATATAGAAGCAGTTACATTTCAGTATTTAATACAGATATTTCCCTCTATTTCTGAACTTTTAGCTGTTCTCTAAGGTTCTGCTTCCCTAATTAGCTTTTTTTTTTAGATAGATGAGGTCTCAAGAAACAATTAGGTTCTGATTGATTCATAGACTGATTTAAAAGGGTGCTGCTGAAGGCACCTGGGTGGCTCAGTCAGTTAAGCAACCTGACTCCGGGTCTCAGCTCAGGTCATGATCCCGGGGCCTGAGACAGAACCTGAGCTCTGTGCTCAGTATGGAGTTTGCTTGTCCTTCTCCCTCTGCTCCGCCTACCCCCCTCAATAAATAGATAAAATCTTTAAAAAAATAAAAGAAAAACATATTAATGTGGAAGTGAAGTCTGTAAAACAGTAGAGTTGTTAATGAAGTTTGTCTTCCTTGCAAAATACTCACACTTTCTATAGTCTCCCAAGTACTGAATCAGTGAATCTGATATGGAAATATGTTTTGAGTAATCTAAGTAGTTGTCTGTCATATTTACACAGTAACTAGACTTTTTAGATAAATTCAGCAAATAATGAATGAAAAGGGGGTTCTTCCCTTTAACATTTCAAGAGGAGAAAAAAAGGCCAGAGCAATGTTGTAAGAAATCAGCTTTAGATATCTGCCCTGATAAATGACTGCATTTCCACTTGTAGGATTTGTTTGGCTGCCTTGTTTGACTGTGGAAAGGATTTTTGTTTCTGAGATTTAGAAAGGCGGATTTTCACAAAAGACAGTTCTTGTGACTTAATTGATTTCTCACAGGGAGTGTGTTCCAGCTAAGGAGGCCAGAGTGTATTTTCTGTTGGATCAAGCTCTAAAGCAGACATTTATGGGGGAATTCTTCCATTCTACACTCAGCTGTTAGGCTAGTTGGTTGGAGTTTGCTGCCAGTGAGTGAAAGGTCATGAGTTCAATACTTGAACAGATCACTTTGCTTCACACAGAGAAAGCTCTGTAAGACATAGACTGCAGCCTTATTCCTGCCAGTGCCAGCTGAGCTCCAAGTGTGAGGTTATTCCCACAAGAGGGACCAGGTTTTCTTAAAGGCCTGATGGGTCCCCCAATGAACACCACATAAATTCCTTTCCACATCAAATAATTTCTGCTAAAATGTAAAGACAAGCTCACAAAGAAAATGACTTAGTCTTTTTTAGTGTTTTCTAAAAAAAATAATTGCTAATGAAAATTAACCTTGAAAGAAATAGTGTCTAAAACTTTACTAGAATGTTTTATATATGTTTATGTATATATATATATATATATACATATATATGAAAGAAAGAGAGAATGAGCAAGAGAGCACACACACACACACAAGCAGTGGGGGTGGAAGGACAGAGGAAAAGGGAGAGAGAATCCTAAGCTGTCTCCACACCAGGTGCAGAGCCCATGACCTGAGCTGAAATCAAGAGTCAGAGGCTCACCTAACTGAGCCACCCAGATACCCCTAGAATGCATATTTTTAAAACTGTGTTTTTTTATAAAGTGGACTAGATTGTTAGGTTAGGGGTGAGAATAAATATTTCTGGTCTAAGACATTAAAATGTGGCTGTTTAACAAAGACTCAATCAATAGTTTTTAAAAAATATTTTGAAATTATATTTATATGTGGGAACTTTCAGAAATTTGCCACTTACTTACGCCTCAAACTTTAAATGCATTTACCCATTATCATCTTTGAAATTATTTCAATTAAATCAGTATTTTTCTGTTTCTGTTTTTCTGCAGTTCTACATAACAATTCTGTTTTTACCTCTTATTGTACATTTTTAACCTACAAAATGAAGAAAAATGAATATTACTTCATATTGGTCTTGACTTAACCACCACCCCTCCCACTGAGTAATTGGTAACTAAATCTTATTAGTTCTATCTCTCAAATATCTCTGGAACCAGACATTTTTGCCTCCACATATACTGCCAGTACTTAAAAGTCTAATCCTTCGCCTGAACTTCCCAATGTCCTCCTATTAGTCTACTTGCCTACAAAATCAGTTATCTTTCCATAATAATCTTTCTAGAACACAAGTTTCACTATGTAATTTCCTACTACTCTATTTTCTATGGGATAAACATGAGACTCTCCCTGATCTGTGTCTGTCAACCTCGGCATGGTCTCTATGACCTAGTTATGTTGAATTAATTGCAATTTCCCAAAAGGGCATACTTGCTAATGGTTCCATTCATTCACACACTTTCTGAAATTTGTTTGCCATCAACAGTCATCCTCATCCCATTTCTCCTTGGAAAGAAAAAAAAAGTACAACAACTGAATTTTTTGCTTCCTCCATACAGCATTTATAGCATTCCCATACTTTGGATTGAGTGGGGGCACTGAGCCCTCCACAGCTTTCATGGATGAATCATGATTAGTTTAAACCCACCATGGTGTTTTTCTCTCCTCCTAGCCTTCCCTCTTGCCAGACATCACTTTTAGTATAAGCATGTGAGGCAAGGTTTCCAGTAAAGTTCCTCTCACTTTTAAAGCCAGACCAAGACCAGAATTTTCCCTTGTTCCTATTATTGGTAGATATTTTGGGAGGATGAGATAATCTAAACACTTTTAGGGGAGGAACTCAAGAACAGAAGATAACTCTCAGAATAACGTAACAGAAAAAGAAAAGAAGCTTGATTCCTTAATGATGTCCATAAGCCACTGCATTAACTCTGGAGGTTTTCTATCTCCAATCTTGCTATAAGAGATGGCAATTTTCAGATTATTTGAGTGAATTCTAACTGGGTCTTCCATTCTTTACTATTAAAAACATCCTAATTGATACAAATTCCCATAGCTCTTAAAAGGCATGTCTTTGCTAACACACTAGCAACACCTTTGCTAATATTCACTTCCTCTGTGAAGACTTTCCTTAATTCCCACCCCCTTAGAATTCACTTTTTTTTGTGCAATTAGAGTCTATTCATATAGTTTCTACATGTACTTATCAGGTAGCATTATAATATTTTGCTTGACAAATTCAAGACATCTCTTTGTGTGCTTTGCACATACTAAGTTCTTACCATCTGTATATGAACAAATCATGAGAAAATGGGTAACTGTTTCAATTAATAAATTTATGTTAATATAGTTAGGATAGACCTTCAAATAAATGATAAGAAAATTATTCTTATAGGTGAAGACAAATGATGATTCTATGTGTTTTAAAGTGGCATTTAACCATAAAACATGAAATCCACAGGGGGGAAAAATCACATTTTAAGACAGTATTAATCATACTACATAAGTTCGAAATTTATTATAGTATTTTCCACTAATTAAAAAAAATTGCCCTTCAAAGCCCTTCATATATATAATACATTTTATTTCCACAATACCTTCAAAAGTAGGGAAGAGCAGGGGCATCTGGGTGGCTCAGTCACTTGAGTGTCTGACTTTTGATTTCAGCAAGGGTCATAATCTCCAGGTTGTGAGATTGAGACTCACATTCGGCTTGCACTCGGTGCAGAGTCTGCTTGTCCTTCTCTCTCCCCCCACTTGCACATATGCTCTCTCTCAAGTAAAAAAAAAAAAATCTTAAAAAAAGGGGATAGCAGTATTTTCATATACATCGTTCATGTAAGATTCCCCTAGTTATGGAGAGGATAATTCATTTACCCAAAGTATTAATCACCCTAGAACCTTTTTTCCCCAAGCATCTTAGGTTTATACCCTTTTCTTATGCCCGTTCTCTTTCTGCTTAACTCTATCTGGGTACAATGCTGCATTGATAGGATGCCACCAATGGATAAGCTCCACCGGAGCTGCTCAAATTGTGGTCCCTAGACCCCTGCATCACAATCACCTGACATTGCTGGTAAAGATGCTAGTTCCTGTTCATCATCCTAGACCTTCTTAGTCACACTGATTGGGTTTGTTTAGAGCTGAAGAAACTGATTTTTAAAGTGTGTTAAATGATGGAGACATAGTTTTAGAACCATGATTCTGTGACTTCATTCACATATGCTTTAACTTTTTCACAGTTGCTATCACTCTGATCCTTACTTATTTTTTCTCAGGTCATAACTGTTGTAGGAGAAAGGCTCACACTTGTCCCTTTTGCTGTGTGTCCATCAAGACATGCCTTTTTCAATGGGAGGTGTACTGTGCAGTGTTGATTCAGCAGAAAATATAAATACAAGTGCTCTGGGAGGTTAAATTATCTACATTGAAATATGCAGGACAAGGTTGCTCTCTCACTGCTTACTTTTTGTTTTGGCAGATGCTGTGATGGTTGCTATATACCCACTTATGGGTGTTATATTTTGAGGATTTAGTTTATGGAATTCAATTCTCCTTACTTGACAAAAGAGAAAACTTTCTTTACCACGTTGTGCTTAAACCTATTCACTTGGTGCATAGTGAGTATTCAGTTGTATTCATTTTTTATAATTGCATAAAAAATTACCAGACACTTAGCAACTGGAAACAACACAAATGTATTTTTTTCACAGTTTTCATGGGCCAAGAGTCCAGCATAGTTTAACTGGGTCCCCTGCTCAGAGCCTCACAAGGGTGTGATCAAGCTGTCAGCAGAGATTGCTCTCAGCTAATAAAGACTATCCTCAACTTCCTGCTGCATAGACCCCTTCACAACATGGCAGCTTACTTTTGCAGACCAACAAGAATATTTTTATGACCTCTAAACCCTCTTTAAAAGGGCATACTTGATTAAGTCAAGCTCACCCAGGAAATCTCACTTTTGATTAACTTAAAGTTAACTGATTAGGGCCTTTGATTACATTTGCAAACCCCTTCACCTTTACCATAATCTAATCTAATGTAATGTAATCAGGAGGGGAATCCATCATGTTGATAGGCTCCACTTGCACTCAAGGGTTGGGGATTATGCAGGGCATGTACACCAGGAGGCAAGAAGTCTTGGAGGCGATTTTAGAATCCTAGTTACCACAGCAATAAATATTTGTTCATTTTGATTATTTTTCTGCACTGGCTAGTATTTTTTATTAAAATACATATAAATGTAAAAAAAAAAAATGAAAGAAGACAGGAGTGTATGTAATGATAGTATGTCTGTATGTCACCACTGGCTTTTGCTCTCCTTCCCTGTTTTTTGGCAACAATATTTTAAAAGATTTTTCTGTAAGCTTCCATATTATTCTATGCATCCATGCACTAAAAACACATTTTCACATTGCTTTATCACTTAGTTTCCAAGACATGTCATTAACAACAAATGTGTATGTACCACCTATTTGTATGTGTATATATATCCTTAATATACACTTGCATTTTTCCATTGCACAGATATACCATAAATTATTCTAGTCCTGTAACAATAGAAATATATTTTTTATTATTGTAAATATTTTCACTACTTATGTTATTTTGCATGTGTTCATATTTTATGGGATAAATTCCCAGAAGGAGACTTCAAATAGGAAGTGTTTTTAATGTTCTGATAAATATTGCCAAGTTTTTCTAAAAAATGTTGTATGATGCTCCACTCACAGTTTCCTTATATTTTTACCAATACTTCATCAAAAACTTTTGGGGCGGATTTAGGGCAAGACGGCGGAGGTGTAGGAGGCACAGAGAGCCCTGGGAATCAGAAGTCCAGCTAAAGAGGAGGAAATCACTCTAAAAGCCGGCAAACGCAACAGCAGAGAGAAGAGAATAAGAACAGCAATTCTAGGAGCAGAAAATCGAC
>CM053614.1:69473314-69629918 GCA_028646535.1 Procyon lotor | reverse complement strand
GAAGGGATGGGGAGGGAGACAAACCATAAGAGACTCCTAGACTCAAGAAATGAACTAAGGGTGGCCGGGGGGCGTGATGGGGTAGGGATAGGGTGGCTGGGTTGGGGACAATGGGGAGGGTATGTGCTATTAAGTGCTGTGAAATGTGTAAGCCCGAAGATTCACAGACATGTACCCTGGGGCAAATAATACATTATATGTTAATAAAAATTTAAAAAAAAAAAAACAAACAAAAAACTTTTGGGGCGCCTGGGTGGCTCAGTGGGTTAAAGCTTCTGCCTTCGGCTCGGGTCGTGATCACAGGGTCCAGGGATAGAGCCCCACATCGGGCTCTCTGCTCAGCGGGGAGCCTGCTTCCCCTTCTCTCCCTGCCTGCCTCTCTACTTGTGATCTCTCTCCTCTCTGTCAAATAAATAAATAAAACCTTTGAAAAAAAAAAAAAACTTTTTAGCTTTCTCAATCTGGTAGGGGAACAATGACACTTCATTATGGCTATAATTTGTAAGAACACAGTTGAAAAGCACTTTAATAGATTTAAATGTCATGTATTTCTTTTTTGATAAACTGCCTGTTTATGTCCTCTACCAACCTGAATTCTGTGGCATTTCTTGTCCCCTGGCAGAAAGTGGAATACTTAAGGAAGAGGACTTACTATAGTCTGAGAAGCAGAAAGTACACTCTTCTGGAGCATGACCAGAAAACTATGTGATTAGGGCTTCCAACCCATGGTCTGTCTGTTCTTTTCACTCCTTTCTGCTTCACTCAAACACAATGGTAGGTCACTTCTATACAAGGTATTTTAGGTAGGTAACTTTAAAAATGCTTAAGTTGAAATGAAACAGGAAGGGATGGGGAGGGAGACAAACCATAAGAGACTCCTAGACTCACGAAACGAACCGAGGGTGGCTGGGAGCCGGCGGGGTAGGGATGGGGTGGCTGGGGTGTGGACATTGGGGAGGGTATGTGCTATGATAAGTGCTGTGAAATGTGTAAGCCTGACGATTCACAAACATGTATCCTGGGGCAAATAATACATTATATGTTACTAAAAATTAAAAAAAAAAACCTAAAAAAAAATGCTTAAGTTGAAACAAATAATAGGCTCAGACTGAGAAGCTCTGCCTTTGAACTCCATCTGTGATATTTGCTAACCACAGATACTTGTATAAAACATTTAACTTAGCTAAAGCTCAGTGTTTGTGAGGCTTAAATGATATAAAATATGTGAGAATGAAATAAGTTAAATTCTTTAATGAAATAAGTCTTCACTTTTTGTTCCAGGTTTATCATATGATGCATGCCAGCACGTACTGAAAATTCTACTTAATTTTAATCTAAAAATGCAACACATGAGGTAGCATAAATAAGCATAGAAAATGTCAGTCTTTTTTGTTACTTACCCAAAACCAAAACACAAGCCATACCACAAAAGAATGTTTTGGGAGTTTGAGGTCCACAAGGCTATTACAGTGCAAGATTTTAAAGAATTTGTTTTCTTACACTATTCAAAACACTCATCAATCTCATTAATCTGGGTTTAATGCTTATTCTCAAAGGTTTCAAAATAACTAAGTACTTTTTTAAATATGAAGAAAGACAATCTTCTGGTCTATGAGATAATGACAAATAAAAGTACATATTCAAATGAGAGATGACACTTGAAGAAAGAAGTTGGTCCAAGGGACAAAAGCAGAGGAAACGGTCCCTTTGAAAAGCTTGAGAAAAAGAGGATAAAATTATACTGTCATTACTCTCATGTTGTTACTAAGGGCTAAAGTAAGACAGGTAGTACCTTAAAACTTTCCTAAAACTCCCTTTCTGTAAAATTCTTTATCTAAATGTATAAATTGCTACAAGCAAATCACAATTGGAAAAAATTCTCTCTATGCTAATTTGGAAGAAAATCCTTAGCAATTGTGGCTTTACTTTGGAAGACTGTGGTGCAGGATCATAACTGTAATAGCCAGACTGGCCTCCTGCCTCTTCAGCCCCCAGGCCTTCACATCTGGGGACACCTGAATTCCACCTGCAGATTCAGCCCCACTTCAGGCCATTCCAAGCTGGAAAAACAAATGAGGGCAGATTCGTGTCTCAGCATCAAGGCAGGCTTTCTGCTGGTTGGTCCCTTCTAACGGAGTGAGAAAATGTGCCCTGAGTCACATATGGGGGTTCGGATGGGTGCAGAGGCTTTGTGAAAGGTTAATTCCCACTAGTCCTGGATTGGAGCTTCTCAGTGATGTCAATGAGCTACTTGTGAGCTTAACTCTTCCCTCATACCTTGCTTTGCTCTTTTGGTCCAGAAAATGAGGAGAGGCTGCCCTAACCCTTACTAAAATTTAGCTTAGAAGGAGAGGTGATGTTTGAAACATCCCACTCAAGAATAAAAACAGAATGTAGGATGCTCACACATACCTTATTAAAACGCATTCAGGAAATACACAGACTTTAAGAACTCCACGGGATGTGTAACTTGGTCATGATTGCTCTTCCATCTGTTTCTCTTGCAGTAAGACTCTATAATGGAAGGGGCTTGTGCATATACTTAAAAGTAGCACAGACTTTGGAGGAATGGCAGAGAGGAGAGGGAAGCTGAGGAGAATTTCTCTCTACTTGCCCAGGGTTCCCTGCCAGAAAATGACCCCCTTAAAGGTAGAAGAGAAGCCAGTCTCGTGCATATTTGTACTTTGAATGAATACATGAATGAGAAAGATGTCAACTTTATGTAACAGTGTCTGAACCTGATGTCAGGGAGAAAAAGACAGATAAGGTTAGTTGGCTGGAAAATTAACCTAAAGGATGCTTAGCACAAAGGGTTTAGAATCTACAACATTTTCCCCCTTCCACTTTATAGTTCATATTTCACATTTCTACCTTATATCTTCATATTTAAAGCTCTCAGTTGCTTTCATGCCTGATATCCTAGTCCCTTTGAGTCTTCCACCCACAGTCTTACAAAATATCAGATTAAATTAGATGTGTAAGCCCATTCATTGACTATTTGTGTGTATTACGCAAGTTGCTTACTTGTCTGAGCCTCAATTTCCTCATCTATACAATGGTAATAATCATACCAACTTCATTGATTTTTAATAATTTCAGAAGGCCTTGCACATAGTGAGAGAAATTATTACTATTCTTATTTTCGATTAGTCATGGGAGCATTTTGTCTGGGCCTCTGAAACTGCTTGCTCAAGCCTTCCACCGTCTGACACTTCTCTCACTTTTGTCCCATCCTCCAAGACCCTTCCTGTGACTGAGGTGTGGCTCTCTGACTGAACATGCTTTTCTTGTTGCAATCTCTTGCACTTGCTGCTGTTGAAACCTGCCCTGACCACCTGCAGTCACCATCAGCTCCCAAGGGATATGTTAATATCCAGCACCTGGCCACTTCCAGTCTGGCTACCTCACTGACTCAACGTTTCGTCACTGGCTTTACTCAGTGAACACATTATTGAATTTAGCTAAAACCAGTGATAAATCTAACACATATTCAAGTGAAATTCAACACAGGTACTTTATGTAAAATTTCTTCACTTCAGCCACTCTCCTATTTTAGATAACTTATTAACACACGTTAAAGCTTCCACAATGCAAAGTTGGAAATTGCTCAAGAAATTGTCATGGCTTAACACTGCAAAAGAATTCAAAAGAAGTTTACCATTTTGATTACTATGTCTAGCATATTCTCACATTCTTGCTTTTAAATTTAATTTGGAGCTTATGCTGAGTTGTGTCATAGAACTGGACTTACTTCCTTGGCAGACTCTCAAAAAATTCGAAATCCTTATTACAGACATAGTGTTTTCCAAGCCCCAAAGCACACACCCACATACACTGCAAGAAAAACCTATTTAAAATGTTCTTTTATTCTACTCTTTAGTAGTTTCACTATTCAATGAAGTATAATGCTGTTATTATTAATGTAGGGAATACAACTGACTTTTTTCTTATCAGCCAAGAAAAATAAAAATGCTATTACATCCAGCTCCATGTACCTGAGTCCTGGGTTTTCCTATCTCAGAAAGAAATTATTTGTATTTGCTGCTAAATAGGGGAAGAGCACCCTGAAGATATCCTTCCCAAGTCTCTAATTTAGAAAGTCTAAGCCTTTGAGGCTGCAGTGTTGGATAAGGCCTATGGGGTTTGGAGGCCATTTGATCTCAGAAAGAGAAGAGACTAAGCTGAACCCTGGTGTTTACTGAGGTGAGTGTGCTTTAATTCAGCCACTTCTAAAGAAAGAGGGTGGGCTCTGGAAGGTGCTTAAGAGGGACCTGAACAGGTGGTCTCTGAGGGCTTTAGCTTTGGAATTTCAGCTAATGATTCTTTAGGCCAACCCTGTGGTCAGTGAAGAGGAACACTATAAGGGAATCTCTAAGCAACCTGAAAGTGATTGATTAATAGAAGGCCATGAAGAACAATGGTGGTGATAGTGAACAGCAAAGAGTAAAAACCAGACATTTTCTTCATTGTTTTACCTAAGTCAAACTAAGTTTTTTATATACTAACAAAGAGAGAATAAAAAGATTGCAATCATGAACCAATATTAGCCTTAAGAAGTAAGGTCACAAGTTCTCCTTATCTGTAAGAAATACTCATTGCTATAACTTGGCATATGAACTCCTAAGTTTCATAGATTCATGTGTTCCATTTACACCCTTATTCACATGTCCAGGAGACTCAAGGGATTATCCTAGAATTATATTTTTCTGCCTCAGTCTGAGCAAGACTCAGCAAAAGCCTTCTGACTGAAGTCACTCTATAGTGAGTACTTGTGAGCATAGAACACTTGCACCTGGCAGGAAATGTAAAGAACAAGTCAGATATCAGCCATTCTGAGTCAACCAACCAATTCAACAGTGTTCGTTTTATACATTCCAGATTATGGAGTCAGAGGCAAACATGTCTGACCTGGCTACAGAGCCTTGCTGAACTGCTTCTCTCTAGCACTTCTTCCAGATGGATACAGAACACAAAGGCACATCTTGGGGTCTGTATGGAAACTTTGTGCAAAACAGAATTATACCACTTCTACCATCATGTGGCTGTGACTTCACGGTAAAATTTTAGGGCTTGGTAAGTGACAGGCAGGCTGAATTTCAGCTGCCACTTTCCCCTTTGGGTTGGGTGCTTTTGTATAGGAAATGACTGTACAATTCTTTGTGGAGCTCTGATTCCTCATCTAGATTTCTAAAATTGACCTTCCTCAAAGAGCAAACTATAAGCAATCAATAAACCTTTGTGATAACTTTTAAAATAATTGCCCTCACTTACCCATAACTTCTCTGTTAAAGATACCAAAATATATATATAAGCAGTGGAAAGCATGGAAAATTATTTCAATAAAAATAAGAATCACTTGCAAATATTTCACAACACATATCTATCAAGAAAAGATAAATGGTTTTACTATAGAAATTTGAAAATAAAAATAGAATTGAGTACTTGGAATCAACATTAGGAATAGAAAAACAAATTTTGATGGAAAAGAAAATACACATTCAAAAGAAGCAGAATGTTGATTCTGGGGATCTGAAGGAGGAAATTGGAGATTGGACAAAAAATGAAGGGAAAAAAGATAAAGACTACGGTGAAAAAATGCCTCTTTTGTCTTTAAGATATCCTTGAACATAAACTAAGCTGTCTAAATATGGTCACGAATGTGATAGAACAGTTTTCACATCTCTGAAAAGATATAACCTTTTGGTAATATCAAAGTAATAGGACGTTGTTGGGATTAGGAAATATTTAAGAGATTGATATGAGTTGTGATAAAGAAGGGAAGACTAGGGAATTATTAATCCACTTCACTCACAGAGGGCTTGTTATTCTGAGAGTGCTGAGTATTCATCTCCCTAGAGAACTTTAACGGAAAAGTAGTATTTAATTAGAAGAAACACCTCTCTAGTTAAAAGAAACAATAATCATGAAAAAATCAAAAGAGAAAAGGCAAGAGTAGGTAAAATATTCAGAAGTTCATTATGTGTATTATCATTTACTTTTGGCTCATTATGTATATTATCGTTCACAAAAAACCTAAAATATCAATGGTTTGTAATATTTATTTCTTGCTCGATTTATGTCAGCACCACAGGTTGGCTGCAGCTCTGCTGGGCTCAGCTTAAGTTTGGCTTGACTTGGTCAGGCTTGGCTTTGTTTGTTGTTGTATATACTTGCCGGGCTTGAATCTATGTGTTTCTTTTGGAACCTAGGCTGAAGGAGTAACTTGTATCTTGGATATATTATAAGGAAGGATGACAGAAGCAAGAGGACAGGAGCATGCATTTAAAGCTTCCATTTGAACATGACATCCATAGTATCTGTTCATAGTCCATTGACCAAAACAACTTACATGGCAAAGTACAAAATGAATGAGACAGAGAAATAGAGTTTATGTTAGTTTTTGATGGCTGCTGTAACAAATCACTACAAACTAGGTGGTTTAAAACAAAAATCTATTCTCTCAAAATTCTGGATGCCAGACACTTGAAATCAGTGTCATTGGGCTAAAATAAAGATGCAGACTAGGTGGCCCTCTCTTGAGAGGCTGTGGGGGAAAAGTCTCTTCTTTGCATCTTTCAGTTTTTGATGGCTTCCAGCATCTCTTGACTTGTGGCCATACAACTCCAATCTTTGCCTCAGTCTTCACATTGACTCTTCCTCTGTATGCATGCATTAAATCTCTCTCTGACTTCTTCTTATAAGGATATGTGGCATGCAGGGCCAATACAGATAATCCAGGATAGTCTCCCCATCGAAAGATCATTAATAAAAAAAAAAAAAAAAAGAAAGAAAGATCATTAAATTAATCACATTGTCAAAGACCATGTTTTCCCCCAAATAATATAACATTAAAGGTCCCAGAGAATAGAAGTTGATACCTTTGAGAACCATTCAAGCCACTACAATTTATCTATAGAGAAGCATGGCAACAAAGAAGGAAATGAATAACACTAAGCACATTAAACAATCTACCACATAGGCCGTATGTTAAGAAAAATGGCTTGCTTTAAGAATGAGTGAATACTGGCATAGGCAATCATTTTATACTGCTGTCCCTTTAACTTTGAAAACCTTTAACACAATGCGGAACTACCCAGTTTCCTGGCTTAGGAAAAGCTTGCTTAGAGGCAATGGACATTGGTCCTCTGGTGTAATTTTCAGTTCCCTAATTAGGGGATCTTTAGATTAATTTTCTAATTCCAATATAATTTAATATAATTATACTTACTAGCATTCAAAACCATATATTTTTAAAGACTCTGCAGTTTCCTGTATTGTGTTTTGAAAAATCAAATCATTTGTCTCCTCAACAGTAAGTGCTAATGAGTGTTGGATTGTGCCAGAGGTCAGAGGTGAGACCGCTCAGTGAGGTCTGGAAAAAAGACTGAAGGCTTCAGAAAGGAGTCATTTTGTGATCTAGAGCTCCAAAGGGTTTCAAGTTTGGAAATAGATTGACAAAAACTTTAAAATGACTTTTATAGGAGAGCTTTCATCTACATGAAGTAGTGTTCCACCCCCTTTTTATCTTACTCAACATCTTCTATGATTATGTAGGTCAGTTACTACCATCTTCCTTTTACAAATGAAGAAACTGAAATAAAGCAAGATAAAATTACTTTCCTAACATATTGGATAATGTATGGTGTAGTCAGTCTTATTTTAGGTCCTTCAGCCAAGTAGTTATTAAGGAATTTGCATGCTCAATATAAAGAAAATAAAATGGAAGGCAGGAAAGAAATGAATGCCTCAGGCTACTTATATAGACAGAAGTTTTAGAAATATAGAGGTTAGCAAGTGAAATACAAGGGTGTATTTTACATACTGGGTGGTATATGCAACTGATGAATCACTCAATTCTACCCCTGAAACTAATAATATAGTATATGTTAACTACATTGAATTTAAACAAAAATTTTTTTAAAAATAGAAAATAAATTTTGCTTAAGGATTAACTTAAAATTTCTAAGGCAATAAAAAGTCACCCGGTGAACTTGAAAATTATATAGAATATCTATAGAAAACTATCTGAAAAGACATTGTCTTGGTTCATTTAAACTGTTACCTAATGCTCTTTAGTTTTCCTTCAACTTTGCAATTTTCTTACTGGAAAAAAAAAACTGTCAAAAGATTAATGTTGTTGCCATAATTCATACCATCATTTTCTGTATTGGCTCTTGCAGTGGAGATGGATTACAGTATTTCTGGAGCCCATGTTTCTACCTTAGTATGTAATTCCCAAGAGGTTGAGAGAGGATGTTGTTGCTTGGCAATCATGCTCCACACAACTTGTAAATCTGCATATTGCCCTTTCTGTCTTTATGTGAACTCAGTAGAAAAATATGTACATACAACTTGTTCCATTTCACCTCCCAACCCCTGAACTATAGAAAATAACAAGTGTCATATGTAACACTTGTGGAGAGCTCATGAATATAGTAAAGCAGAGAACTACAAACTCAAGGGAGAGATAAACCATGACCTAATAATTCTGGATCCTTTTGCAAGTAATAGGGGTGACAGTGAGATTAAAATTAAAAAATGAAATATCATAAAAATTAAGTTCAGTGGGTCGCTTTTATATAAAAATACGTTTCCCAAATTAACAACTCTGTAAAGCCATGAGTTTCTCAAAGGCAGGAACATGACATTGTTACATGTATTTCAATGGCCTAACATAGTGATATTAATGAATAAAATAAAATATAAACTTATTACCGTTTACATTTTACAAAAACTAATTTCAATTCTAAATGTGGAAATTCCCCATGTTCAATTTATAATTAAACCGGAAACGTTAGTCTTTCTAATTACTTTGGTTTAAGATGTCTAACATGACTTTCAAGATTAGTAAAATAGTATAAGTGACTTTAAATATATAATTTTAATAATTATCTTACTTTAATGATATTTCTATTAATGAAAACTGATCCTTTCTTATAATTCAAATAGAATTGAACTGATCATTTTATTTCAATGTGGGTTAAAATCAGCCAAACAAGCAGTTTGGCCATATATTTCATTAAAGTTTATAGTTGCTATCTGAAAAGTGGCTTGGCATCATGGTGATAAACTTCAAACTTCATTTTGACAGTCTAAGTGAGGAAGCAGATTGAGATGGTGTTTTAGATAAAAAACTCCAAATATATCCACATCAGTTTTGCCTGGACTACCCAGATATTTATTACGTGGAGCTGTCTTAAATTTTGTTTTCCACATCTGTTTTTGGATAGTAAAACCCTAGAAACAGAGGTTTTTTTCAGAAACTATAAAGTGGTTATTTTTCAAGTGGTTTTTTTGTAATGTTAGATCCATCTCAATCTTCACCGTTTTTGGAAATAAAGCCAAGAAAATATGTCTGCTATGGACATGATATATAGAATCCATTTAAGGTAAGGTCAAATATTTCATATAAACTTAAGAATTTAGGGATGTCAGATCTGCCACACCATTGATTTCCTAAAATGATTATTGATGAAATTAAAAGCCCTTCCCTATACATATATTTGTATGTAATGTATATGTACACACACACACATACATACATATATATATATATATATATATATATATATATATATACACACACATTTATTTTATTTTGGATAAAATATTTTTTTTGGATTTTTCCAATATTTATTTTGGAATACTAAAATGTCACACAGTATCTTATGCATATGTATCATAAATTCCTATTTCCCTGTACATTCATTTATAAAATATTTGTATATTGTATTTATATTATATTCATATAATATGCATAATATTTAGTGAATAGATTTTTAAATAACTGAATTTTAGGTTGGGAAGTGATTTTTTTTAAAGATTTTATTTATTTATTTGACAGAGAGAGAGAGATCACAAGTAGGCAGAGAGGCAGGCAGAGAGAGAGGGAGAAGCAGGCTTCCCACTGAGCGAGGAGCCCAACAAAGGGCTGATCCCAGGACCCTGAGATCATGACCTGAGACGAAGGCAGACATTTAACGACTAAGCCACCCAGGCACCCCTGGGAAGTGATCTTAAAAGTTAACTTCTGGGGCACCTGGGTTGCTCAATTGGTTGTGTCTGACTTTTTTTTTTTTTTTTTTTTTTTTTTTTTGTGTCTGACTTTTTTGATTTTGGCTCAGGTCATGATCTCAGGGTTGTGGGATGGAGCCCTGCATTGGGCTCTGGGCTTAGTAGGGAATCTGCTCGACCTTCTCTCCCTCTCCTTCTGCCCCATCCACACTGCATCCCCCCATTTTTCTCTTTCTCTAAAATAAATAAATAAATCTTAAAAAAAATGTTAATTTCCACTTGGCAGAGAAATTCCCCGAAAGAGGTCATTTGATGACTGTTGAATTAGGCAGGAACCTCACTCCTACCAAGGAATTTAATGTTATCGTTGAATAACTGAACTGTTGTATTCATCAAATATTCTGTCCTCACATGGTTTCTCAATAAATGTATAATGAATGAACAAATTCAAACTCACTTAATTCTAACTTTCATCCACTAATCCTAGTTCTGCCCCTGTAACTACAAAAACTCATCTCACTCTCCTCCATAATGCTGAAGGTAACTATTTTGGGTTTCCAAGTCTTCAATTTTCCAGTATAAACACACCAACAAATAACCTTTCCCAGGGCAAAATCTATTTTATAAAGGATATTTATTACAGTCTATTTCTATTTTCTTCAAATATAAAGCATACAGTGAAATAGCTGATGTATAAATGAAACAACTGGATATACTCTAGAGTTGTATTTCTATTAATAAAAAACATGATTTTATTTATTATGTGAGTCCCATCAGACTATTAAGATTTTCACAGTCTTGTGGTTAAAATTATTTCTGTTGTTGTAGTTGTTCTTGCTTTTGCTTGTATGTTTGGATTTTTACTTTTTTTTCCTATTATTTACTGTTAAGCTGAGTTTTACATATCCTGTACCTTAAAATGACAGAAATATATCATGCTACCATCATTGCTTCCTACCACTCCCTATGGCAGACATCGACAATTAATTATAGCCCCACCTCCCTTTTTTGCAAGGGCCAGATGACAGCTCAGAATTTTCCTTCAGTTGTTTGGTGTTGACTCATATACTCATTTGTCTTCAATTCTAATCTTGACTTCAGAATGTACATTTAGATGTATTACATTTAACCATGTTAGTTCATACTGCTGTGTTGAGATTTTTTTTTTTAAAGATTTTATTTATTTGACAGAGAGAAACACAGCGAGAGAGGGAACACAAGCAGAGGGAATGGTAGCAGGAGGAGCAGGCTTCCCACCGAGCAGGAAGCCCGATGCGGGGCTTGATCCCAGGACTCTGGGATCATGACCTGAGCCGAAGGCAGACACTTAATGACTGAGCCACCCAGGCACCCCTGTGTTGAGATATTTTTGACTGCATATTCTGCCAACTAACCTCTAAGTTGTTGTTCTTAACTCATTCTGAAAATTTGATGAAACTTTTTTTTCTCTCTAGGTTGTCCTAATCTGATATTGGTCCATTCTTCTATTGTTTTTAGAATATGTGTTTGGCATACAATTACTTATATTTCTTTCTGTTTTTAAACAGAAAAGACCTCATTTTGGGTCTATTAGTTGTTGGCCCTATTTGCAGCTCTTTCTTCCCAAACTCTTTTTTCTGGAAATTGCCTCCTTCCTATCCATGTGATCACAGGGGTGGAGATAGACATACTAATTTTTTTTTTTATTGTATTTATTTATTTGACAGAGAGAGACACAGTGAGAGATGGAACACATACTACTTTTTATAAAGATGGAAATGTTGGCATTAGTAAATGATCATTTCTCTCATTTTCCCTGGTAAGAATTTAGTCTATATAAACTTAGGGTCCTTAAATAGTTACAAGGATTCTAACTTTGATCTTAGGTCAGTTAGCCCAATTTGTTCTATTTTTTTTTTTTAATCTTTGAAGATTATTTACCTTAACTGAGGAGGTAAGACTAAGAAACACACACACACACACACACACACACAAATCTTTGTAGCTGAAATAAATTTATTTGGTCTTCCTGATATTCTAGTCAATTGAAAATAAACTAATTTGGCTAAGTATTAAATACAATTATGATAGATATGAGGTATTTATAGAGTTAAATATCCTGGACAGCTGAATTTTAATTATTTCTTATAATGTACAACATGATTTTATAACAATAGTACATTTAAATGACAGTTGTGGTGTATAACCTGCAACTTATTTTAATATTTATCTGTTTAATGTCAATTGTTGTAGATTTATAGTATTCTATCGATAAAATTTTAAATAAAATTCAAGATCTGTGTTTCTGTATGTGTACCCAGGAGATCTTGATCAAGCCCATTTTAAATTATTAAAATAATTATTATCATAATTTAGAAATCATCCATACAGTGAGAAGAAACTGGGTCTCAAAATGATTTTTTTCTATTCTCTTACAGTCTACCACATAAAAATGACATATTTATTAATATATTTCCTTCTATTAAGATTTTCGTTTCCCATTAAAATGAAAAAAGTCACTGAAATAGTAAAACACTATTCCATGTTAAGAAAGTCTTTGATTATTCCTCTTTAATTCAAGGGATTCACTTGCTCTATTTGTTCCTGTAATATTCATGATTACTGGGTCTCTGCTTGGCCCTTTGACATTCCACAACACTGATTTTTAAGCTTTTTCCATGCTAAACACCTCCGGTATAGAGAAAAGTCATATCATTGATTATTAATCGTGAAACTGTGGCACACATGTCCTTTTAGAGTGGGCCCTTTAAGAGGCACTGTGGAAATTCGTAGAAGCAAAGTCCTTGAACAAAGACTGGGAGTTGAACATGCAATAATGGCTGTTAGAATCAGATGCAGGGATATTTAATATCCTTTGGGGTGTTAAAAAGAAGAGCCAATAGAGTAGAACAGTCAGGGCAAAATCAGGATAATCTATAGCAAATGTGTAACAGAGGAAACTTGAAGCAACTTTCATCAGACTTAGGGAAAATATTATTATTAAACCAAAAAAATACACTAAGTTCAGTATCTCACTGAATTTTATTAATAAATATCATTTAGAAATATTTTATAATATTACATGAGAGTAGTTTGTAGTACAATGACTGTAAATTTACATTGAATAAATGTTTACTGAAAATATATTTATGTTTGGATTGCCTGCAATTCTTCAGGCAGTATTCTGATATTATCCCTGGAGATATACCATACCTATCCTATGGTATTACTTCTTTTTCTAATCCATTCCTTATTCCATCTTAGCTATGAAATATAAAGTATTCAAGGTATTAGACACTTTTATTTATTTTTAAATGTTTATTTAATTTAAAATTTTTATTTTATTACTTTTATTTTAAGGATAAAACTCATGCTTTGGCATGAGGCATACATGAGAATAGTCTCGACATAGGATGAATCCATTCTATCAAGGAATTATTGTCCTAAGGAAAGGAATTATTTTGACACTACATTTCTAAGTTAGATCTTGTTTGTGAGAATATTTGTTGTATTGCTTCTGACAGTTGGCAGTTTGTATTGATGTGATATTCCTGTTTCAACTAAGATCATTTTAATCTTCCATGTATAAATAAGTCTGGTTTTAACTTCTCATCTTTTCAACTCTGGTATTCTCATGCCTATAACAGAGCTCTCTCAGCTATCAATACCTTTTCTATGGAAGGCTTTCTCCTCTCCATAAATCTAAACTTATTTTAAATAAGTACAAGAATTTGGTTACTTCATTATATCTTCTAAGGTACTTACAACTATACGTTTACTTATTTAAATACATATTTTTAATCACAAAATCACAAATTTTAGTTTCCCTTTATATTTCAGTCAGGGCATCATGGCAATTGTTTTTAAATTATGTACTAGAGTATATAATTGTTTTTATCTGTAATTTCATTTATAATTAATAAAGGATTTTGTAATGTCTGTTTTATAGAATAGATATTGGGTTCAGTAGGATTGAAAACCATCGTCCCATAGTATATGAAAATTTTTGAGTGCAGGGGAACGAATGTACAGAGCTAGCTTTATGGGCATGAGATTCATACATTCACACAGAAACCTATGCTTAGAAGGTCCCCACCCTTAATTTAATGCTCTGTTGTCACTGTATTAAAACTTTCAACACGATTTTGAATAAGAGCCCCACTTGCAAATTACTGCAGTGAAGAACTTGAAAAAAGCCCACAGAAAATAATGATACTACTCTCCCTTGAATGAACATATTTCTATGTTCTCTTCCTAGATAATTTCATTAACTACCAACTTCAAAAATAAGTTTTCCTAATAATAAATTCTTATTCTTTTCTTTTTTTAAATATTTTATTTATTCATTTGATAGAGAGGAGAGAGATCACAAGTAGGCAGAGAGGCAGGCAGAGAGAGAAGGGGAAGCAGGTTCCCCGCTGAGCAGACAGCCCAACCCAGGCTCAATCCCAGGACCCTGAGATCATGACCTGAGCCAAAGGCAGAGAGGCTTTAACCCACTGAGCCACGCAGGCGCTTCTAATAAATTCTTATTCTTTTTTTTTTAAATTTATTTATTTATTTTTTTCAGTGTTACAAGATTTATTGTTTTGCACTACACCCAGTGCTCCATGCAGTATGTGCCCTCCTCAATACTCACCACCAGGCTCACCCAACCCCCCACCCCTCCCCTCCAAAACCCTCAGTTTGTTGCTCATAGTCCACAGTCTCTCATGGTTCATCTCCCCCTCTGGGTTCCCCCCATTCACCCCTCCCTTCCTTCTCATTATGCCCTCCATGTTTTTCTTTACGCTCTTATTCTTGATCCATTCTTCTTTCTAGAGCTCCATATTCATGTTTTAGAGTGTCCAATGAACATATCCTCACACATCAAGTCTCCCTGCATATCCAAATCTCAGTGACCAGCAACATCAGAACTAGTGCAGCAGCCTGTACTCATTATGCTTCCCTATGCCACATCACCTCCCTCCTCTGTGAACTAATTGATTCTTATTATATTGATTTTGGTTTCTTAACTATTTATTTGTAGACATCATAGTTCATGCATCAATTCATCTGCATTATTATATATCCCTGATTAATCTCTTCTGATTGTTTCATAGCACTACAATTCAACTTCATACCTTAATATTTTTAAAAATTTTGTTTTAAAACATAATTCTGAACATTTGTTTATACTACATTAAGTTTTTAATAGTGCTCCACATATTCCTGAATAAAATTGTAACTATTTGATCATATGTTGCTTTAAGAATAGTTTCCCCCTAACTTTTCAGTCTCATTTTTAACATTTTTTCCAAAACTATTCTTATGTTTTAACCAAACTGAACTTCCAGCAGCTTCTTACAAGCCTTGTTCCTGTAGGCTTCTGAGCTGCTGTATAAACTATTTTGACTGGAAGATCCTCAGTTGTCATTATTGTGGTAGCTGGATCCTCTTGAAAGCAGATGGTAAGATGAAGTTGGAACTGCAAGAGATTTACTGGGGATAATGCCTGTGAAAGATAAATGGGATGAAGAGAAGTGAACAAAGAAAGCCTTCAGTTTGGAATGCAGGTCTGATCGCCTTCATTCAAAGGAGAAGAGGAAGAAAGGAGGACTGGGTACAGCACAACTATGAATAAGTCTTGGGGACCTCAAAGAGGAGCTCTGACATGAAGATTGCTTTAGGCAGAGTACCCACATGGAGCAGAAATGGTCAGTCCTCGTATGCCTACCATGTTCTGTTATTGGCTGAGCACTGTGACTTGCCAGTAAAAATGTAACCTAAGCACTAATGCTGATGCGGATCCTGAAAGCAAGTGACTGGCAAGTTCTCTTTAAAGAGCAAATGAAGGGCACACCTTCATGACTCCTGCTACAATTCTCCAAGACACATACTTTCTTGGGATGTAACAGAGAATAAATCAGTCAATACATAAATTAAGAACTTCAAAATATTCTTTAAACTCAGCCTGAATTGTTGAGTCTTGAACTTTGACCTTTCTGGAAGGATTAATGTACTCCCATAGCTCCTTAAATATTTTAGTACTAAAGGACACTAATAAAATGATGTGTTGGTGCTTATCTATTCCTATTAACCATAAGCCTTGCCCCTAGCAATTTGTTTGGATATGGTCAGATTGGCCACATAACCAGGTGGTAGTTGATAAGCCCAGGAATCGGGGAAGTGACCAGAACCCTGGCGGGAATAGGAACGGGTGTGAAAACAGTCAAGGTCTGTGGGACGATACTATCAACAATGAATCTAAACAGAGATACAGTAGATTATGTTTCCCCAAGCTCTATTATCACATACATGTTTGTAAATTCCAGAGAATTCTTTGGCAGATGGCAAATCTTTTGAAATACATATTTACAATATCCCTTTTAACAGCCCAGAATGAAGATCATAGATAAAATAGCCTGCCTAGACTCATAAAAAGATTAACAATATGCTCTAAAACTATTCTATAAAGGAAGAATCAAAGGAATTTGTTATAAAATGATGCATATATTGAGTGTTTATTTATTTTTTAAAAAGATTTTATTTATTTATAACAGAGAGGGATAGCAAGAGAAGGAACACAAGCTCCAGGGAGCTGGAGAGGGAGTGGCAGGCTCCCTGCTTGGAACCTGATCATGACCTGAGCTGAAGGCAGACACTTAAGGACTGAGCCACCCAAATACTAAGTGTTTAAATTCCCAGTCACTACAACACTAAAAGACATAATACGCTAGTAGTCAGATACTTCCACCTATAGGTAAGGTCACTGTAAGTGGAACAATTATAATGTTGACTGATAATTATGTGTTATAATGTCAACTCAGTTACAAACTGGCAAAAGTTTTCCAGAGTGGAAAACAAAATTCTCTGTAAAATTCTAATCAAGGGGTGCTTGGGTGGCTCAGTGGGTTAAATCCTCTGCCTTTGGCTCAGGTCATGGTCTCAGGGTCCTGGGATCGAGCCCTCCAGCGGGCTCTCTGCTCAATGGGGAGCCTGCTTTCCCCTCTTTCTCTGCCTGCCTCTCTGCCTACTTGTGATCTCTGTCAAATAAATAAAAAAAAACTTTAAAAAAAATTTCTAATCAAGTTTGTTAATTTCAATTTTTCCTCAATTTATTCTGCAGTTGCATTCTTGGTAATTTTGATATATATTTAGTATACATATAATGGAGTTAGATTCTAGTCTTGAATAATTATAAAGTCTTTTCATCTACACAAAATATTATAGGATTGTCAAAAATTGGAAAGGAAATGGGACAATTTTTAGTCATTTTTGTCTGCTCACATTCTGCAGGGTGTCTAATATCCCTAGCAATGGTGCTGCTTAATCATTGTGATAACCCCACACATTTTCAGAATTTTCTCTGAGGTCTAAAGAGCATACCCGCCCCTGCCAACACTGAGAACTACTATTCTAGGGAGTGTGTATAGACATGATGCAGACTTTTCTGCAACATAATCATACTAGGATTTCCACTGCAACTCTAACGTAATGATTAAGAATCACTATTTTAGGCATCATCTCATTTTTTGAAAATGAGAAGACATTTATAACAAAGAAGGGATTTTAAAATGGAATAGGAGCTAAACAAATGTAAGAGTGCCAGGATAGTACTGGTGGAGGGATGAAGGAAGACTTGATACAAGACCCTAGAATTAATAGAGAGATGGCAGTCCAATGGAAGAAATGGTATAGCTTCCAGAGGATGGTAGAAGGATAGAGAAGTAATGGGGCACAGTTTTGAAAGCAATTTTGCCTAGTTTAAATTTTACCCAAGAGCAATGGAAGCCATCAAAAGGAATGATAAAATCAGATTTGCATCTTGTAATATCGATGTGACTTGGAGTGGGGACAACAAGGTTGGAGCAAGTGGCACAGCTCATTTTCTGATGGATTCAAGTGAGTTCTAATTCAAGTGAGAGATGTTAGTGCCCTGGATAAGGTAGGCCCTGGTTATGGAATAGAGTAGGTAGACAGGAGAGCTGTTTGAAAGGCAGAATTTACCTGACCTGATGATTCACACGACTGGGTATGGAACGTGAGAGAGAGAAATGGGGAGATAGAAAGATGAGTCTGGGATTATTCCCAGGAATTTGGCTCCTGCTGCTCAGCTAAAATATTCCACTTACAAAATTTTTCATAAAGATAGGGACAGGACATTAATTTCAAATGCAATAGGGACACAACTGGGAAGAAGGCATGTGGTGAGATTAAAGAATATTTAAGGCAAAGGTAGCAATTTTCCTGGGACCTACTTAATTAGTTATCTTTATTTCCCAACCCCCACCTCCAGCTTCCTAATCAAACTGGCCACATTAATGTTTAGAAGGACACAGTCCATTTTTTTTTTTTGCCAAAAGATTTCATTTTCACATACCAAAAATGGATTTTAAATCATGACAGAATTCACAGATGATAGGATCACATCTGTGTATTTAGCAACAATCAAGCAAACACAAAATAGAATAGCATGACTTTAGTGCAGATGTTATTTTGTACAGAGATCATTTAAGATTCACTAACTTAAAAACACCAGAATTCAGATAGTACAAATAATGTAGGAGATAAACAAGAGAATCAAGAAATATTGCTCTGTAGATTCTTTTATTTGCTAGAGACCAAAATTTGACTCTGTAGTGCAAATTGATAACAAAAAACCTAAAAGCAAATTTCAAGATTTAAAAAATTCTAGTACATGATGGGCAGTTAAAGTATCCCATAGACTGAAAATAATAATGAAACTGACTCCTTTAAAAAGTTTTAAATTAAATGATCTATGATATCATATCTCTGAAATACTACAAAGAGAATAATAGCCTTTCCAGAAAAATTTTAAGGAGGCAAGACTAATTGGGGGAATATAAACACATGTATTCATTTTATGTTGTAAGAAAGTCCAAAGAAGATTTACAATGCAAAGAAAATATGAGACATGATCTATGTCACTTTATTTATTTAAAATTTGATACTGATGGAAACAATTTTAAATCAATACTGTTTTGCTAGTCCTCTTAATTCCAAAGGCATTTTATTAACACTTTTATTTTAGGGCCTGTTAGCTGATTTTATAGTTAATTTTTCATATGTCTCTGTGCCTTTCTAGATCTAAAATCCTTTGAGGACAAGAACTACATTTTATGTTTCTTTACTCCAGAAGATTAGCACAGTATCATTAATGCGGTAAAACTAAATGGAGGTATATGTTAGATCAATTTGTATACCCAGGACTTTATCATGAATCAAAATAGCATTCTAATTTAATCTGACATAATCACACAATTACTATTTTATCTAGATGAGTTAGATTCAAGGATAAAACATTTTTGCTGAAACATTATTGATTCTTGATTCAGATAATTAAAAATTTATGGCACAATTTCATAGGTAGAAAAAGTATCTGGAAGGACTGGTAAAATAATTTTCCTTTTGCTTTGAGATTCGGGATTAAGAGATTTTTAAAAGTATACCAACGATAACATTCTAGATTCTTACGTTCTATATTTCAGGTCCTCTGGAGACATATAATAGATTCTTTAGGTGAAGTAAAGTTTAAGTAAAAGCTTGTTTATGCAAACAGTCTTTGCTTAGTAACATGAGTGTTCATATCCAATGTACTCCTGCCAGGAAGTAGACAATAAAAGGCAATAAATGGGATTAAGACATTTCTCTTTTTAAAAGTCTGTTTCCACTTTAAAACATTTATAAGGAAGTCTTATGGTAAGATGTATTTGCAGTTGGTCTTTTTTCATTCTTCAATTTGAGAAATGAGAACAGGGATGGGAATATTTTATCTGACTTGGGAGAAAGTTGGAAGGAAGAGTATGACTGAATCCTTATACTCAATAATTTTATAGTTCAATGAGAGAGCAAAAAAATATTAAAAAGTACAGAAGAAACAATACAAATAACATTTCCCAAATGAAAATTGTATCCCTCTCCCAGAAATAAACTATTCATATAATTATATACTATTATGCATGATTTTTATTATTTGCAGTTCTTTCAATCTCAAGCATTCCTTTTCAAGCAGACTAAGACTGTCTTTGCTCTCTTCAACTATGAATTTCGGATATCAGCAGCTCAAGTTCTGATTTGTAGGTTCTTGGTATAGTTTTACGTTCCTCTGGTCATGAAACAGATATACTGCTCAATGTTACCTTTTTTTTACCTGAGCTACTTGGTACTATTACTACAAATGTTATCCCCACATCTATTCCCACCCCAGGTTTAAAATACCCTAACATCTGAAAGCTTATGCTTCTATTTGTGGAATCAATCTTATCTTTAACTTGCTCTATAAGTGTGTCCATGTAACTACCAGTCCTGTGTTTTAAATCACATTGGGAGGGGTAGCTTGAGAAGGGAGAAAGGTCTCTAACAATCTGCTGAGATTACCAGGCTTTACACAGACAGCTATTTACTGGTCCATTTACAAAGTCTGTAAGCACAGCAATATGAAATTTTCATCTAAATAATACGAACTGCAGGAATTATCTTTGGTATGACATTTTGAAAAAAATAGGTAGATGGATTCTTACAATATATAGACAGAACAACAATGACAGTCACTAAATATCATAGAGACTTTTTTTTAAAAATCTAGAATATTTAGGAGAGCCCTAAAGTTTTTTCTTAATTCCATTCTGATATTCTTTATTATGTACCAGAATTTTTATAAACAATAAAGCTCACTGAGACACTATCTCTCCATCTTTATTTTCATGGTTTCTTCTATCATCTGGCTTTTGCTAAATTGTGAGCACCTTGAAATCAAGCACTGTATCTTTTCACCATTTCCTAAAAACTTATTTCAATTTTATGAACCTCATGGGAGTATCATTTATATTAAAAACTATAGAAGAATAGCTGAAATTTGGGCTCTAGTCTGTTAAGAGAATCTTCATATTAAATTAGGCCTTTAGAACTGTACAGTTATATTTTCATGCCATTGAGATTTTTAATAATCTGACTTGTTAATTGTACTACAACTTCTAAGTGATGCATTTCTTGTTTTCAAGAAAAATGGTGTAAAGAATTGAGAACACAGAAGAATTTTGTCCTTAAAAATGCATATACCCATGGGGCGCCTGGGTGGCTCAGTCGTTAAGCGTCTGCCTTCGGCTCAGGTCATGATCCCAGCGTCCTGGGATCGAGCCCCGCATCGGGCTCCCTGCTCTGCGGGAAGCCTGCTTCTCCCATTTCCATCCCCTCTGCTTGTGTTCCCTCTCTTGCTGTGTTTCTCTCTGTCAAATAAATGAAATCTTTAAAAAAAAATAGAAAAAAATGCATATACTCATGAAGTTTCTAGAGTCCATAAATTAATAGTATTGAATTACTACAGTAAAGCTAAAATTCAAATCAACGGAAGAACCATTGTGCTGCTGAAAGCTGAATTCGAACTTTGTTAGGTTCATAAAGTATGAGAGGTCAAGCTTATTATTGTTTTATGCAATCTAGGTAGATGGTGAATATATTACATTACAGAGTTATGACTAATACATATTAAGGAAAATTTATTCACTCTAAAGTAATTTATAAAAATTTTCATTGTTAAAAATAACACATTTCAACTTAAAGAATAAAATTTTATAGGCTTATTTGTGAAATATAATATAGATTAAACTTTTTCACCCCAACCCCTGTAAAAAAAAGGTTTGGTATTACCAACAAATTGAAATAGAATTCTGTAAGAGTGTGGTCTATTAATTTTATATGGTGCCATAGAACATGAAAACACTTTCCTCTTTTAATTAGGATAAGGGATTTCTAAATGATAATATGTTATGAACTTTTTCTCCTAAGTGATAGGTCTGAGAAATCAAAGAAATGCCTGATAAAGCTAAACTCCCTATTAATTTCCATATCTCTGTGGCCACAAACTCTAAGGTAAGGGAACCTATAGTTTTTGAGCATCTTATTTATGTGAAATAAATTTTATAATGGGAAATACAATATTTTTAATTTTTTAAAATACGGAAATACCCATTTTATACTGCAAGAAATCCAAAATATAAAGAAAAGTCTACAATAATCATCTATAATTAGTTTACTTACAGACAGAAAAAAATCAAACACAGGTATCCATTCTTCCCTAAAATTTTTGAAACATTGCTCCATATAAGATATAACTGCTTCTCTATTTTATGGTGTTAAAATAGCTTTTCTTCACCTTTATAAACAGGGGTGCTGACACTTACATCATAACTAAGTATAAAAATGGCTGAAGTAAAGAAGGCCATCATCATTCAACCACAGGACTGAAAAGAGCCTTCACAGAGCACCCAGCCCAGCATGTTTCCCCCAAGTATTGAGTGCATCCCACTGACAGGACAGGGGTGAGTTCAGGTTGTTCTTTGGTATATTAGTTTGGTAAGGCAGCATAAATTACCACCAAGTTGATGGCTTTAAACAACAGAAAAGTATTCTTTCATAGTTCTGGAGGCTAGAACTCTGAAATTAAAATGTCAGCAGGGCCATACTCTCTCCGTAGGCTCTAAGAGAGTTTCCTTCCTTGCCTCTACCTAGCTTCTGGTGGTAGCCCATAATCCTTTGTGTACCTTCACTGTAGACGCATTACTTCAATCTTTGCCTCCTTTGCCATATTTTCCCTATGTATCTATGTCTGGGTCCAAATTTCTCTTTTCTTATAAGGATATTAGTCATTGGATTAGAACCCATAATCCGGAATGACCTTATTTTAACTTTATTACATCTGCAAAAACCCTATTTCCAAAGCAAGTCCCATTCACAGGTACTGCAGGTTCTAGCTTGGACATATGCCATTTTTTTGGTGGACACAACAAAGATGGATGTCATTATCTATAATATATTTTAGTGTACGTCAAGAAAATATAACTAGCTCATCAAACTATGATTTCACCGATACAATATCATTGCTCCAGATGGCTAGAGTTAAAGGAAATGAATGGATTTAAAGGAGTATCTTGAATCAACAGCTCTGTAGGTGTTACTCAGATATTGATGCATTCACATTTGAAACTGAGCTACCCTTAACCCCTCTCTTTGGGTAAGGTGTTACCTAGCAAGGAAAATAAGTAACTGAGCTCTTAAAAAAAGCTCCCTAAAATAGATTTTATAATTTACCTTCCATTTAGGCCATTGTGCTACAGATCTCATTGTCTGAAAATACTTCCTTACATCTAACCACAATGGTTCTTGCTTAAGTTAAAAGAGACTATTGGAGACATATCCTTTATATAATTAAAAACCATTAAGTCATCCAATGTTCAGGCAGATGAATTATGGGTATGTAGAACTTCTAGTAGCTTAATAATTTAATGGAACCATGACACATGAACAGTGTGTTATCTTTTTAAAAATGTTAAGATTTAAGAAAGAAATATACATATACTTTTTAAATACAAACATTCATACAAAACAGCATGTATTATAGATTTTTAATCTTCTGACAATAAAAATATATAACATTAAGATTGAATTTAATCATATTCAGGCTTAAAATATTTATATAAACCTTATCAAATCAAGAAAGGTTAAACATATTAGTGTGATAGTACAATCTCATTTATGAAATTCTAGAATGGAATTTTAGGATTTGAATTGACTTATATAATTAGTTTTAACTGTTATTTTACTTTTGAGGACACAGAAATATTCTTTCTTATGCAATATCCACTCAAAACTTTGTTACTACAAGTGTAATATTAGTATGAACAATTCTCATTCCTTATTGTCTTTTTTTTTTTTAAAGATTTTGTTTATTTGAGAGAGAGAGAGAGTGAGAGAGAACATGAGAGGGGAGAAGGTCAGAGGGAGAAGCAGACTCTCCGTGGAGTCGGGAGCCCAATGCAGGACTCGATCCCAGGACTCCGGGATCATGACCTGAGCCAAAGGCTCAACCAACTGAGCCACCCTGGTGCCTGTCCTTATTATCCTTCATTCTCACATTCTCTTTTCCTTATCCTTTGCAAAAGAACAGTGGTTTTAATTTTGATTATAGGATGACTGTCATAGCTTTGTGCCTCAAATCTTATGATACTATTTAACAATATAACAATTTTGTATTTATATTGCAAATTTGATATTTTGCAGAGCTTTGTGACATAGAATGGAAATTTTAAGAGTTTTACAACTAATCTTAGAAATTCTGAAGTTTTAGAAGTTTTTATTAATATTTATATTAAAATTATTTTAAAAGCCTTCTCAGACCACATAAATTATTTGGTAATACAATTTAAAACAACACAAATGAAATTTAAGTCAAAATTTTCCTTAATACAGTATTTCATTTTGGAAGCTCTTGGCATATAGCACAATAAGTAGAGCCATACATTCCTAGTGAAAAATATTGTTGGCACAAATTCATGAATTTTGAGCAATATAAACTGACTGAATACAAAAAATGGCAGAAGAGATGTTATTTATGTAATGAATATGTTTGGAACACACTTTTTAATGATTGTTAACTTTCTAAGATTTATGAATTATTATTTAGGCATTTTACTTTCATCTTTATATGGCCAAATTGATACAATGGTCATTTTACAACATATTCCATCTTCTGTTACAAGATAAAAAGAGTTAATAGGAAGCAAAATATAATTAATAGTTAAAATTAATTTTTGAGACACATGTAGATCATCATTCATCTGTAATAACTATGTCCTTCAAAATGTGGGTATATCTGGTATTATCTCATTTAAGAATGGAATTAGGCAGTAAGAGTGTTTAGGAAATTCCATTATTAAAAAGGAGTGATGTTGGGCTCCTGGGTGGCTCAGTCAGTTAAGCATCTACCTTCAACTCAGGTCATGATCTCCCTCTGCCTCTGTCTCTCTTGCTCCTTGTCTCTCGTGAATAAATAAATAAAATCTTTTTTAAAAAAAGGAGTGATGTTTATTCATACTATCTACTTGAATCCCCTTGATACCCAAGTTTCTTACAGTATGTCTTTGAGAATCAGAGAAGAAAGATATACTTTCCTTGAGTTATGTGCACAGTATCTTAATGTTGAAAGCTGAGTATTTGGTGAAGCATATTAAAAAGCATCATACATTTCAGCTCAGGTCACGATCTTAGGGTCATGACATGGAGCTCCACATTGGTCTGTGGGCTAAGCGGAGTCTGCTTGAGATTCTCTCCCTCAGCCCCTCCCCCCACTCACATGCATGCTCTTACTCTCAAATAATTTTTTTTTAAAGATTTTTAAAAAATATATTTATTTGAGAGAGAGAGGGGGGAGAGAAAGAGCTACAACCTGGGTGGGGGGGTGTGGGCAGAAAGGGAGAAACATACTTGTCGCTGAGCAGGAAACCCAACATGAAGCTTGATCCCAGGACCCTGAGATCATGACCTGAACCAAAGGCATATATTTAACAAACTGAGCCATCCAGGTGTTCCAATAAATAAATGAATCTTAAAAAGAAAATAAAAAGCATCATACAATATGTTTCACCATAGCTATTTGACCCAAAAGCTTTTGTAGGTTAGAGAATCACTTTATAGAGTAGAGACTCAGAAGACATTGGTTTCTAAATTTCTTGCAGAAGTTCTGATAAATCCCCTCCTGATTCATTATTGCCAAAATAATGTTTTTTAGCATATTCTTGTTTATTAAATTAATCTTTGGTCTAATATGTCAAATAGTCTTAGTTTTGGAATATTACAATCTGGGTTTGTTTTTCAATATGGGATATATACTGCTTGTAAAATATAAATACCTATATTCATATAGAACTTCAAAATCTTCATTTCTCAAGGGATGTAATTATTTTAGACTTACAAGTACTTGTATTGGTAAACTGAGAAAGCAAATGTGAAATGCTTAATGAGTGGCTGGCATATTAGTATTACTTACTATAGAGCTTAATACTACTTACAGTTTTTTTTTCCTCAAATCAGAAGTTCTATAATTTTTTACTCTCCAGATGTGTTTGTAGGGCTAAAAATTCCTAAATACTATTTTATTTATGTGGTGATAACTGCTGACATATTTAAAGTTAAGGTTGATGACCTTCATGCTTATTAATTCATTTAAAATAACAATAAATTGATAAAATATGAACAAAAATAATGTGCTAAAAAACAATTTTAAGAATGCAATTTCCTGTGGTATAAATTACTTGTGGAAGTCAATGAAGAAAATCTGGCCTCATGCAGATGCATATTTGGAAAAGGAAGACACCTTAAAAACCCTTTAGGTAATGGTGGATATTCTTTTCCTGATACCACAAAATAATTCCACACCACCTTCTAAAATTTTAGTTGCAATCTAGCTAAAATTTTGTTGCCTGGTAGTAAAAAAAGAACTACAATGAAGCAATATCAATAAATATTTCATACTTTCTCTTTATTTTAAAGACTTATTTATTTATTTGATATATATGGAAAGAGAGAAAGAGAGAGAGAGAGATCTCAAGCAGGGGGAATGGCAGGCAGAGGGAGAGGGAGAAGCAGGGAGCCCGATATGGGGTTAATGCCAGGACCCTGGGATCATGAATGAAGACAGACACTTAACCAACTGAGCCTTTCTAGTGCCCCTCATACTTTCTTATCTTTAAATATTCTGATCTATCTTACAATGTTACTGGATTTCATTGGAAAATATTTGACTCGATGCAATTTGCTGATCTTCTAAATGTTGATACATTTCAGTACTGTATTGCTTTGCTGGGGCTGCCTTAATAAAGTATCACAGACTGGGTGGTTTAAACAACAGAAATTTGTTTTCTCATAAGTCTTGAAGCTAGAAGTCCAAGATCAAGGTAAGGGCAGGAATGGTTTCTTCTGGGTGCTTCTCTCCTTGGCTTTTAGATGGCTGTCTTCTCCCTACATCTATCTCTACATGGTCTTTCCTCTGTGTGTCTTGGTGTTACAATCTCCTCTTATAAAGATACCAAACCTTACTGGTGGCTCTTTATTCGTTAAGCAGGAAAACCAAGTTTACATTTTGTTTTTGTGTCTCATTAGTCACAAATCCCTAGCAAGGATTTAGACATGTTTTCAGTTCCTAGGAAGTTCCTGAAGTATTTTCATTGATTAGACATGATGTGTAGTTATCAGAATTTCTCTCTTTATTGAAGCTAGCCTATTTTAATAGCTGCTTCAGAAAGTCATGCTTGTGCTACTTAAAGCCCCAATTTGGAATTTTTCGCCCTTTTTTCCTTTCTTCCCTCTCTCTCTGATTCCATCTTTGTTAATAAATTGTATTAATTTCATAAATATATTCACTGGAATGTCTCCTTGATTGTCAGGATGGCAGTGGAGGCTTTTGATTAACAAGATTAGGCTTAGATGGCTTGCTCTCTCACTAATTAAGTACCCCCTTTCAAGTTATATTTTCTCTAAGTTTTTTTATCTTTAGATAATAAATAATAGCTGTGTTATAATTTCACTGGTAGAACTAAAAGTATATAAAGTACTAAGATATGATTATATGTTAAATATTAGTTTAGAAATTATCCTCAAATTAGAAAAGATTGTTATTTAAAAAATACTTTTCTCTGCAGAAGGGAATGCAACTAGTTAAGGATACAATTTTTAACTATATAAAAGCTTAATACCATTAAGGAAAAGCAACAAAAATATTATATTCAGAATAACTCTCTCAACTATCTTACTATACTAATATAACATTTTAAGTTCTTTTCTTCTATTATAGCCCTTGGCTCTATAGTCTCCAAGGATATCAACTTCCAGTTCTAAGAACACTTTTATTTCTAAGTATACATATCCCTGCTTATTGTACCTAACTTGAAGTGCACATATACTTTCAAGTTAGATATTATCAAGAACAAAATATTCAAAAGTATTTTAAAAAACACAGGATTCTTGAATTTCTGATATATGCACCATGGTTTATGGTAATGATTATTTTAGTGAAAGTAAAAGAGAGTATTTTTTTTAGTTAGCACAATACATCAAAGTTGAATTCAGTCAAATAAAACACACTCTAGGTATTTCTATCACAAAATAATTATTGAAGGCTTTGATCTCAAACATTCATGTTCATCTCTGGATCAGACTTTAACCTTTATCAGTTTTTGCTAGTCAACAACAGACTTTTCTCCCTTCCTTCCCCTCCCCTTCACTCCCCTCCACTTTCTTTCTTTCAGTATTATTTAGAGAGAAAGCACATATGAGCAGTGGGAGGGGTAGAGGGAAAGGGAGAAAAAGGATCCCAAGCAGGCTCCATCCTCAGCGTGGAGCCTGATGCAGGGATCAGTCTCATGACCTTGAGATTATGACCAGAGCTGAAATCAAGAGTAGGATGCTTAACTGAGACTGACCCAGCTGGGTCCCCCTGTTGTTATTATTTTTTAATTCTGAAGGATATGCATAGCCTTTGCTCAGTATTAGTCTGAAGGCATTAGATAGTCCTAATAAATGAACACTTAGAAATCTGTTAAAGTATATATATATATAAAAAAATGAAAAATAAACACTTCACAATAGGAAATAGGAAAAGCAAAGTTTAGAATCACATTTATATATATATATAAATAAATCATTTATATATATAAATATATAAGATAAATATATATTTATATACTATATATTAAATATATATTAAATAAATATATAAATAAATGCATATTGTATATATATATTTCCATGTATATTTCTGTCTATACATATTCTATATATATTTCTAATCAGAATAATCTATTTGTTCCCTATAGCTACTGAAGATAAAAGAAAAAAACAGAGACAAGTGATTTACCTTGTAAAATCACTCTCCCATCTGTTTTTACTCTTTATCCCTTATTTACTTTAGACTGCATGTAGTAAGGGTAGGTGGATGGAGGTCAAACTTGAATTTTTTGGCAACTAGAGCTTCTCTCTCATCATAAAACCCCTAGACTAAAATTTGTACCACAGTGAGCCTTGTGTCCTGAAAGAACTTCTGGGCATTAGCAACATTCACCTGTCAACTAGTCAGGTACTGTTTATTATCTATTTTACTGTGTTACAAAAAGGCAGCTTTCATTATGTCAGAATTAAAATTTGTCTTTTTTCTTATTAACTAATTGATGGAGCTGAATCATTGGCAATTTAATTTGCCAAAATGATTTCTCAGCTGCTTTCCCCTTTTTGCAGGGACAAATGCACAGTGTCCCTTAGCTGCTAGCTTCAGCTGGAGCTGAAAAGAAAAAGGGCATGACTGAAACAACAATTTGAAAATGGTCTATTTTCCCTTCCATGTAATTATTTGTAAAGGAAAGAAATAATTGTATAGGAAAACAAATTTTTATCAGTTTGAGATAAGAAACTCATACATATGTGTGTATATTTAAATATGTAATGTATAAAAGGAGGAGCGGAGTAACCAACCAATCAATATACCAAAAATTTATATTTTTATTAGAGGAAAGAGCAGGGGTTCAGTAAAGACCTACTAAATTTGTTTTAAAATTGAAATATTAGTGTGTTTTCAATACGTTGGCATTGTCTTTT
This sequence comes from Procyon lotor, assembly GCA_028646535.1. Taxonomy (NCBI): domain Eukaryota; kingdom Metazoa; phylum Chordata; class Mammalia; order Carnivora; family Procyonidae; genus Procyon; species Procyon lotor. Next base: position 69,600,503 of record CM053614.1, on the reverse strand, counting down.
TTTCCTCAATGGTATTATTATCTTTAACACTTCTAACCTTCTGGATTAAGAGTAGAACCAAAATAAAGTTTGCTTCCAGAAATGGAATGGAATAGACAGTTGCAAAATTTTGGTGCTGTCAGTACAGAACATGCCAAAAATCGTATGAGGAAAAATAAGACTGTTTGGAGGATAGTTTTTGCCCAATGTGAAAGGAGAGGATGTTAAAAAAAATAATAAAAATCAAGAAACATCTTTTTTGCAGGAAGTAGAATGGTTAATTTTTACTTAAAATAGTTCTATATACTCCTAAACTCATAAAGTGACCTTATGATGTCATGGGACATACTAAAAGATTCTGCAGTAAAATGTAGATATTATAATAATAAACCGCATTCCATGAAGGACATTTTTTAAAAACTGAGATTAACACATGGTGACATGTATCTACAGAAATTTAAGTTTTATTTATTGATTGATTTTTAAAAGATAATACTTTTTTAAAAGATTTTATTTATTTATTTGACAGAGCTAGATCACAAGTAGGCAGAGAGGCAGGCGGAGGGGGGGCGGGGGGAGTAGGCTCCCCGCCGAGCAGAGAGCCCGATGTGGGGCTCCATCCCAGGACCCTGAGATCATGACCTGAGTTGAAGACAGAGGCTTTAACCCACTGAGCCACCCAGGTGCCCCAAAAATACTGTTTTATAAAGAATAATAATACCATGTTTTACCTTACCAGTCAGTCTTAATGAGTATTTTAGCACAATGAAAAAATATAACTACTCAAAACAATCCCATAATTTTATTCAGAGATATACATTATTATAAAGTAATATTATGAATGGCAAGTTAAATGGTAGACCGAATTACTGGAGTTAGTGGATTTTCTTTTCTATTTCCAACAGAAATTGCGTGTGTAATTTAATGGAAAATTAAAGAAGTAATTCTAAACAATCAAGGTTTTTTTGGAGTATCAAATATACATGAAGATTCCTTAGAATGTATTTGATGCCACTTTTTCTCTTATAATGTTAATGTTATTTTCCAATTGCTGAAAAAGAATCAGAGAATGTGTCTAATTACTAATTCTCCAAACTGAACTGGTTTCAGTTGGCTTTTTTGTGTCGTACAGTCTTAGTATCCTGATGAAACTCTTTCCTGTAGCCATTTAAGCCATCATTTGACTTATATGATGGGTATATGTGTATGTGTTTATGCTTTATAATATGCAGTTATAGTTTCTTTCTGCAGAAGGATTTTTAGAAGTATTTTCAATGTGTTACAATAGAATCCAATATCTATTTTCCACACTTTCTGAAAATTCTACTCACTTACACAGTGAAGATTTTTTTTAAGAAGGGTTCTATTTTGTGAAGTGGCAAAAAACCACTATATACAATGTATATAAATGTAATATTTATAAGTGATAAAGTTAATCATGTGAGACTTTGTCATTTTAGACCTTTAAATATTTAGAAATATCTATATTATTGATTTAAATTTACTCTTTATAGCTATTTTCTTAATATAAGTATAGCCTCTTTTTATTCCTATATGATAAAAGTTGTAAGAAAAACAGGTTTTAATTTAAATTACAGTAAATTTTGGCAGTTAATGTTGAAAAAAATCTTTAAACACGTCTCATAAAAGTATGCTGAACCTACCCTATATTTGCTGAGTAAATGTAGCAATTTGTTATAACATGTTTATAGGAATGACATTTTAACTGATTAAAACAATTTTATTAAAAATTAGACAATTTCTAACAGATGTGGACTTACTTTTCTATTTTTATTTTTCAATTTCAGTTCATTTATAGGTATGTGGACAAACCTGGAAGAACAATATTTAGACAGTTGCTAATGATCTCCATCTATCCATGTGATAAAAGAAAGTAGATACATGGAAAGGCTGATAAGAACAAAGACAAAAAGTGCAATGTGCATATGGTAAACCAAATAAAAATTCTGCATTTCTAAATACTCTTTAAGCTATTTTAATTTTTTTAAGATTTATTTATTTGAGAAGAAAGAGAGCACAAGCGTGAGGGGCCAAAGGAGAGGGAGAGACTATCTCCATCAGACACTGCGTAATTGCAGAGTCCAACATGACCTGAGCCAAAAATCAAGAGTCAGATGCTTAACTGACTGAGCCAACCAGGCACCTCTATACTATTTTTAAAACCACAGTACAGCATAATGAAACATTTAAGAGTTCAAAGCTCTACTTAATTTCTAGTGTTATTCATTGTAAAAATTATTAATATTAATGTTTTTTGACATATTGGTTAATCAGAAGCACTTATTATAATTTTCCAGAGAAAATTTTACATAAGAAGGTGTAAATGTGGCATTTTCAAAGTGCAGAGCAATGTTTTCCACTGTACCTTTTATATACAGCTCATATCTTTGATTTTATGTCACTAAGTTTTTAGAATTTACTGTGCATATTTTCAATTCCTGGCTAACTCATTATGTGTAATTGTGATTTAGTTTTTAATTATTAGAATGTAGAAAAAAACCCAAAATACAGCTTATATAGATGTGGCTGGTCTACGTAAGTTTCTCTAAGATAAGCAGAGAATTCTCAAATGTTTTTGTTTGACTGGCTTCATTCGCTCATTCTTTAATTCATTCATCAAACCTACAGCAAATATTTATTAAACAAACTATGTCGCAGTCAGGTTCTGAAAGGAATTTCAATTAGAACTTGCTTTTTGTTTTCTTAAATTGATTTTTTACTTTAATCTATTAAATCACTAATTTTTAACTATGCAAACTCTCAAGTTAATAAACATAATGAATCATGTAGCTTGTAGAGAAGTGACTGTCATATTTTATATTTAGAGATATGATTTGATTTTTTTCTTTTTTAAAACCTTTGACAACTGAGAAGAGGGCTAATCCAGTCTTTACTTAAATTTTCGTTGTTTGATCTCTTTCTTATCTTAGACATTTTACTGAATTCCATACTGCATTTTTTTTATGAGGTAGGATGTAATCATCATAACAAAAATATATTAAAATTTCACTTTACAATTCCTGCCCTAAATAGAACTTTTATTTGAAGCTCTCTGTGTAGAAGTCTAAGAGCAGATAAAATAAAAATCAAACCCATGTGGAGATTACATTTCGTTATTAATATGTGTGAACTTGAACAGTCTAACAATCTATGAAATCACTCATATTCTTTGCAATTTTATAGCATCATCCAAAATTAGAAAAATAATGTTGTTTTTACTTTGGAGTCTAACTTCCTGATAATTTCTGTGTATGAAATGGCAAGGAAAGGAATTTTGGAAGTTGCAACAGGTCATCCTGTAACATGAACAAACAGTCTGGGTGCAATGAAATCTTACTAATAAATGTAGCAACAAATTTGGTTAAGGATGAGATCAATGTTGTAGAAGTACAGCCAAGAGTATTCTTTAACTTTGTCCTTAACTTTTCCTTTGATCATTGCACAAGATAATATCAGAAGCATATAATTATATGAAAAATATTTGACACCTTATTGCTTTGTGCATTAGTGGTATCCTTAAACTTTAACCTGAAAAAAATCCATATAATTTATTAGCTACCAATTTATTTACTTTTTGATCTCAAATATTTGCTCTACTTAAGAAGGCCACCTGTTTTATCCAAGGAGTAGTGTAGATTTCTCAAAAGCACTTGGCAAAAATCTTTATGATTTGGTCACTAGCTCTGATTTCTTCAGGATAAGTTACAATTTGTTTAAAGTAGCCTTTAAATATAAAGATAAGAAAACAAAGAGAAGCAAAAAGGAAGTAAAGAAGAAGAGTGAGATGAGGAGGAAAGAAATCCTAGACTTCTACTATTTGTTTACTACCATGATTTATTTTTTACTTTAAAAAGAATTTAGCAGGTAACACAGGCTAAATCAATCTAGTAGCATAAAAGATTAAAATAGTTTGAAAAATAAACACTTCACAATAGGAAATAGGAAAAGCAAAGTTTAGAATCACAGTAAATCCTTTGAGATATTTGAGTAGTTATTCTCCAATCAAACCAACTTGTGAATTAGAAAAATGATTTTCCCCAATTAAAGATATGATAATTTTATCATTTTTTCAGGAACTAAAACATATTTTCATCCAGATATAAAATAATCTCCTCCTCCATTTTTAAAATAAAAATTTAATAAAAATAAAATTTAAAAATTTTAAAGGGGGCTTTAAAAATTGGAAGTTTAATTATTACTACAATAATAAGCAAAGATTAACATTTTAAATGATTCTCTCATTTTTTTTGCCTTTGGCTTCTAGATTGTCTTTTTTGTTTGTTTGTTTTTATAGCTTGAATTTCCACACCTCTTATTTGGGAAGGTGTGAATTTTTCATTGAATCATGTATGTTGCCTCATTCAGTACTGTGCTTGTTTTTCTGAACTTTTCTCATTACAGATTTAACTCTTACTATGGCCTATTACTCAGGAATTGGTATAACTAACTCATTTCTCAGAAAAAGTCATGTGCATGGTGCCAATTAATTAACAAAATTAATATATCAGAGGAACGATTACACATAAAAGCATACCTCTACTAAAGCAGTTTACTCTAGTGGTATTTCAATAGATGAATGACTGTACCTAAAATGCTGCTTTGAATATGAATGATTAATATAAAAGAAGTGGTCTTAGCCATAATATCACAAATATGTTAAATAGTTCATCTCAAACAATGTGCAGCTGGAGATCTTATTAAAATGTATATGCTGGGGGGGGGCAATGATTTTCTGCATTCCCAACAAGTTTTCAGGTCACATTGAAGCTGCTGGTTCAAGAATCATATTTGAGTAACAAGAATCTAATGGATCCCTTTCTGTGGATCCATCACAAACTCCATCCTAATGAAATTAATGTAAAAGTAAAACCAATCCCTTACAATTGGATCAGAGAATTCAAGATTTCATAAATATTGTATCACTTAGCAATTATTTTTAAGATAGCAAAACACTGACTCAGTTTAAGTCACTTGTCCAAAGCAAAAAATAATTAAAGAGATAAATCTGAAATCCATGTCTCCTAGATGTGAATCCTTTCCATTGCACTCAGCAGTTTCAATAATTTAGCTCCTTTCCAAGCAGCAAATGACTGTTTTTTGGAAGGGGGTAGTAAAGGGTTACAGTCCTATTTTTACTTTGTGCAAATAGTAACTTGTGGTGTTTATTTAATTCCACTATTTTTAAGAAACCTCACTATGTTCAGTGTCATTTTCTGCTATGAGCCCATAAATCAAAGTTTTTCAATAGAGGTGATAAGTTCATTTTTGATCCTCTTACTCCTAAGAAGATATCTTGAGCAATCAATAAAACATTTGACACCAATTCTTTGCCCGAACACATTTACGCAAGTGAAAATTCCTAAAGATATAATTTGTGAACTTCCTCTAGAATTTATCATTCAATGAAGGGCCGATAATTTACTTCTTGAGTTTGCTATTTCCCGTCTAGACAACTATAGAATGGTAGTTTTTGCATAATTTTGCTGTTTTTTCAATTCTGTTTTTGAACTTTACAAAATGATCCATTTTCTTCTTAACACCATGAATTTTGTAGAGTAAAACTTATTCAAATAATTGCATATGTTCATGTAGGAGTCTTGTTCATTCTTTTCCCTAGTTGTCCTTTCCTGTCCTTCCCTATCAGGACATTTTGATATAGATTTCAAATTCTTTCTACTATTTACACTAAGTTTTTGGTAATTTTTTTATCAAGGAGGAGACAGACTATTGTTAAATATTTGAAACCAGAATATTTTTGGGGTGTATATTTTTTGTCCAGTGATATAAAAACTGTCCTATTCTCTAATTCTAGTACATGACATATTATGCAAAGTGTAAAAAAACAATTGTTGGTTCTCCTTCTCTCAAATTTCTCTCTTTGAAAAGATTTAAAAGAGCAGTGAACATATATACGAAAGAACTTTGTAAAAAAAAAAATTGATCACAGTAAGCTAAATAAATACTTCACTCTACCAAAAAGTCAGGAATGACTTGATGACATTATTAGAATCAGTAGCATGGGCCAATGTAGCCCATGTAGGAATGTAGCCATGTAAGAATGGCTACAATGTAGCCAATGTAGGAATTCACATGTATGTAATTCAGGAATTTACATTCTTACGTGGCTATAATGTGGCCACGTAGGAATGGCTACAATGTAGCTATGTAGCCCATGTAGGAATGTAGTCATGTAGGAATTGGCTACAATGTAGCCAATGTAGGAATTTCCTACATCTGGGTACTGTCAGAGCATAATACCAGACAGAAGTTGGTTATATACATCTAAAATACTTCTTTTTAGAACTGTATAAATTTAGATATGGTAAGAAAACATGATGATGTTTAATTACATGGCTAGTTTAGAAAACATGTACAGCTTCTTTAAGTGGTATATTTATCATGCAACTCTGTTCTATTCAGTTTTACCTTAGCTACTTACTACTAAATGAAATACGTATTTCTGATATGGCTTGGTTAATAAACATTTTTTTCCTGTTATAGTTAAACTTGATTTTAGGCTTATAGTTGAGAATTCAATTTCTTTTTATTTAGAACTCTGCCAGGTGTGGACTAATGTTTTCTTGGATCATGTGATATGATAACAGAATATCAAGAAAAAAATCTTATAAGATTTTAATAAAACATTATAAAAACTGTTGGTTACTTTAATATAAATGTTATCTGATATAAAAATAGCACTCCAATTTAGCTGGCCTAAAATAGATTAAAATGCGATTAAAAGTAAACTGTGAACATTTTTTCTTTTAATGACAACTCTCCCATGAACTGACTACCCCACAGTTCCATATTATGTTGATGGTATTATTCATGTTATCTATGGAATGCTAATTATGTTTTAAAGAGGAAACCACTTAAATGTAGTCTACATATCATTATTCTTATTTTGTGTTTTATTTTAAAAATTAATCTGTATATCATCAAGGTTTTCTCAATATTACCTATGAAAATTATTTTAATACTTTCTAATAACTAAACTGATTTTGAAATACAATTAAAATAGATTTACTATTTTCTAAAGCATTACTTCACAAGTCTCTAATTAAATGGGAAACATGTATTTATTTGTGTTTGGTTATAAGGATAAGTGCTAAACTCAGCTTTCTAGGACATACAAAAACCCAAAAAAACAAAAAACAAAAACCCAATAAACTTAATACAATTGGATTTCTACAGAATAAATTCAAATTTTTGGCAATATTTCAAGATAGAATTTTAAAATAAAGAGAACTATTTCATATTTTTCAGATAGATGTATTAATATTTCCCATTTTTAATGAAATAAATTTGATTAAGTAACTGATACACATCTTATAATAAAAGAGTAATATGACAAATATTCAACAACCGTAACGGTATGAGCTCTTTCTAATCAGAATAAATATTAATCTTCTCAGAACAAAGTTCAGGAGTAGATAACTTGTGAGAACTGAATTACAACCCTGTCTAGAATGTAAAATATGATTTTAGAATGTGATGGCCTATTCCTGAAGGAGGCTAATGTAAAATGAATTGCTTCATTAATTTCTATGCATTGCAATATCCATGAACCAACTGCATATGTATACCTGTTCGTATTTCTCACTTTCTCTTGGATTTACCCATCTTGTAAAGAACTTACTATATTTAACTCAAATATCTTCGTGAGCAACCTTGAAATTTTTGAAGTGGTATGATTTGGTTGCACATCGATACATATATAACTTTAAACCTCTATACTATTTCTCATTTTCTAATGCATTGCTGGCATATTTTAGGAGAGATTTAGTTGGTTCTGTACATCTAGCTTCTAAGACATATTTTATTCTGATTAGTGGTATCATTTGATTAAGGCATGTGTCTTACACTGGTGAAGACATCCATTCACTAAATATTGAAAAGTAATGGTAAATGGGGCAGATAATGCAAATAACTAACAACATAACACATAACAAATAGCTATTTATGTCACAAATATAAATATACCAATTTATATATGGTAAATTCCTTTACTGTACGGTAAATGGTAAATTCACTGAGTCCTGTTAACAATTCTATGAGCTTAGTACCTATTTTAGAATGTTACTGTTATTGTCATCTCTGTTTCCAATGAGTGAACTAAGACACAGAAACATTAATTAATTAATTTGACCAAGGCACATGGCTAGTGAAGATGGAGCTGGACTCTGATCTCATTTGTGGTACAAGAGTCTATAATATTAACCATTTTTGCCATACTGACTTTCTGGCTTTAAATGAGATATTTTCTGATACCTTAAAATTGATGTCTCAAAACTGAAAATAATAGGAAAAAAGGCCCTTCACATTATACACATTCTAGTTACAACCAAGTTGGACTTACTAAAGCAGTGAAAACATACCTCTTATGACCACAGTACATAAGAGGATGCTAGAAACTTGAATGGGTGACTTACTGAGGTAGTGAGTAATCAGGTTAGTCAAAGAGCTATGAAATTTCCCTTTCTTCTTCTAGCTGTCATCTCAATTGAAATGAGGAAAGCCCCAGAAGGATATCATGCTACTCACTCTACCTCTGGATGCTTTCTAAATAGCAGAAACTCATCAGGCCACCTCTGGGAATACTAGGCTAGAATACATTTAGATAATCCTCAAGCAAGCTTGACATGCATCTCCATAATTTGGGGAATATTTATGAAGAAAGAACCTGGTGTGATTTTATCATCTGGGTCCACAGAGAAGGGTAAGGAGAAAGCTATGCAGTGCAAGCACCCCGAATCCTACAAATGACACATGGCAAGGATGTAGGAGTTACCTGTTGACCTAATGAAAATGTGGGACAAATGGCCAGGCTAACAACCATCTTGACAGCATCCTATGCAAGAAGGTGTTCTGTCAGGGGAAAAAGACTACAGTAACAGAACTCTATGGAATGTACTTCTAGCAGGTGGGAAACTGAATTGAACCATGAAATATGAGGCATCCACAGGAGCCTTAGAAGAACCCCTTAAAACAATCAATGAAAGAATTAGCATTCAGGACATGACATCCAGAGTGCTCAGATAATAACAAAAACAATCACAAAAGGTATTTCTCCATCTTTTCTCAAAATATACTGAAGCAAGTGGTGAGGAGAAAAGTGAGAAAGAAAAAAACAGACCATGTTTGCCCTCCCAGTACAAGTCTTTAAGCCAAATGAGGTTATAGCTGCCTTGCTTTGAGAAATCTTACATGGGAGAAGTTTTGCACTGTATGTGAGATTTAAGTTTTAAATTAAACTGGACTGGACTTTTTAATTCCAAAAGGAGTCAATTACTAAAATGAGACTTGTTCTTAACAACTGTATAGCAAAAGATTCCATCCAAGGCTGGGAAGGATATAACAGAAATGTTTTAAGGCACTAGTTTGGAGGAAACATCAGAGCAAGAGAGAGAGAGAGAGCATGCCATTTTTTATCTGTACCCTCACTTGATTCAATCTGCTTATTAAAGGGCTTAAAATACACGGCGCCTCTCTAGAAGTCCATAATCCAATGGGGAATTATCACTATACAAGTTGTTTCAATATAATGTGAGAAGTGAAAAGAAGCATGTGCATTTATTAAGGGGAAGAGTACCTAACATAGTGAGCTCATATGAGATACTAATATACAAACTGGATCCTTAAGTATGAATCTATTAGCTATGTAAAACATGGCAGAGATGCAGTGGTGGATTGTAATTAGTGTCTAGACCAAGAGAGTTCTGGAAGATTTCTATGTAGGAGAAAACATGACACTCTGAGGAATGCAGTTCAATGTGAATATATTCCCTGGCAGAAGATGGCACCTCAACACATTTTGCCAAGAGAGGCACGAGAAATCTAAGTGGGTAAGGACCATAGCAAACAATTTTGAAGCCATGTTTTGTTTTGTTTTTCATCTCTGCAAAGATCTTTACTAATCATAGACAGGAAAATTAAAAAAAAAAAAATCTCAGAAGCCCTTCAGCAGAGACCAGTAAGGGCTAAAAATGGAGGTAACAATCCCAAGTGAATAGAAACTGGGAAACAGCTAAGTAAGAAGTTCACTTACGGGATCCAGCAGAAGCATGGCATCCCCATAGGCACAATCAAGGATGTGGGCCCAGATGACGCTTCCTTCTCAGTCTCTGCCCCTTGATGGGGTCTGATAAAGCGCCTCCTGCTTCCCAGTATTTCTCTTCTCTCCTTGCCTCACCACTGAGGCGCTATTGTCTTCAGCTGGTGAGGAGGCTGGCCTTGAGGTCTTCTCTGTGCTCACAGTTAATCACGTCCTTTTCCAGCTGCACGTGGTCCATGCACCAGCAGCTTGTCCACGCACCTGCAGCTTGTTGTCCACATAATCCTGGACCACGTTCCCTGTGTGTCTGTGGGCTTAACCACCAGCAGTTTTGCTGCTATCTGCTGGAGGCACTGGCAGAAAGGGCATCAATACCCGGGAGGGCCCCTCGTGCCTCAGGGAAGGAGATGGGCTGCACGCTCTGTGCCACAACAAACTGTTTCACCACAGAGTAGGTGATGCGAGTGACTTTCCTTAGGTCATCTTGCATGTTAAGTGACATCCTTGAAGGAGCTGGTCCCAGATGGGCGCCACCAAGGGCATCCACATTTCACTCAAACAGCTGCTCCTGGTGAAGAGATGCACGTCTCCCTCAGCATCAGAGCAAAGCCCAGGATGTGTTTGTCTTCATTTTCACCTCGGTGTGCTCCAGCCACCAGCCGGCCGGCAAGAAAAAGCATGACCTCACTCCTGAAACGCAGCCACCTCCGTTATTGCTTTGAGAGGCTCCAGTTCCCGGTCGCGGTCCTAGCACGCACGCGCGGCACGTGGTACGTGAGGATAAACGTGCGGACGTACACGCAGCGTTCCTACACCACGTAGGACACTCGAGGGGTCCGTGCTGGTGAGTGAGCTCTGACAGACTCTTGAGAGTGAAAGCTGCAGTCCTGGGTCGGCTTCAGCCTCTTGCCGTGTAGCTGCTAAAAAAATCTTCTGCCTTCCCTGCGGTGTGGGGAAGTCCATGAAGACAGGCGACGCAGCGTGGCTTCAGCACAGCGGCCAACCAACATGTGTCTCGGTTGGTGTACGACAGGATGGTGCCCATTCCATCCATTTCTACCAGAAGCTGATTGAGAGTCCGCTTCCCCTCATGGTTGTAGAAGCCGGACATGTTGGCCGGGCACTTATCGCCCAGAACGTGGATCTTGTCGGTGAACGGGATGCCAGAGTCCCCGAGTAAGCTTCCTTGAAGGAGCTCCACGGACCAGCGTTGTTGGGCCTGGGTTGGCCACCGGCAGCTTGGGCCGGCCTCTTCTCCCCCGAAGCCCAGGCGGAGGGATGGCAACCGGCAGCCGGCCTGTGAATTTTGGCCCCAAACTGCAAGGAACACTACGGCCTCTTCAGATAATCCACAGCCTGATTTCTAGCTTGGCTTCATGCATTCCTTCTGTGTCTTCGAAGCTGCACCCTTGGCACATCTCGCTGCCCACGATCCTGAAAGAAGACATTTAAAGCCAATTAAAAGCACCGACGCCTCCTTTCCTTCGCGTCATTCCAATCAGATGGCAGACTACAGCCAAGTCCACTGCTGTCATCCTGAAGACGGGGAGGGTATTTCCAAAGAAGCCCAGAGGCTTACAGAAACTGGGATCCTGGCCTTGCCCTCCTCCTGTAATCAGTTAATCTTCAGCCCCTGTCTGGAAGCTTCTCTTCAGATTTGTCAATGTCTGCAGCCCGCATTCAGTGCATCTAGGCCAGACAGGGCGGCTGGAACGCCACGGCTCCGGGTGCGGGTAGACGTCCACCACATTGCCCTGCGCACCAACCGCACGTGCTGAACCCACCACCCTTGGGCATCTCGAGGACCCGGGCGGCCCAGGAAATGTCCCCACCCATGCTTGGTAGGTTCAGCAGACTCACCGCGATGGCAACCAGCAGCAAGGTAGGCAGCCGCTGGCTGTACTCATGGCCTTTCCTTTCTTTGTGCCTCATCTCTTTGTTGTCTTCAGGAGTCCTCCCCTTGAATTTTTTATTGCTCGCAGTCCTCTGCTTGGTGTTTGAGGTGTTCAGTTACTAGGTACCACCTAATAGTTTCCAGAACCTGACTGGATTCAGGACTAGATGCCCTAACCACAACCATTAGCCGATCCCTTCTTTGAAGGGGTAGAGGTTAGTAGGCTCACATGGACACTTTGTGGGGCCAGCCTTCAGTCTATAGGTGGGGGGCACCCACCGAGGTCTCTGGATGAAGTACAGGCTCCTCCTCTCAGCCAGAGCCTGGGCCCTGCAGCCATAGGGGACCTGGGCCCTAGTTTAGGGCCTTTTTATTTATTTATTTTTATTATTATTAATTTTTAAATTTAGATTTTGACCACTTTATTTACTTTTGAAGGGGAAGATATTTTAGCTTTCCCCTAATTTCCATCAGCTTTTTCCCCTAAAGCTCATCCAGAACATCATAAAAAATGGTATACTTGCTATTCTAATGAATCCTCAAGCCTAAGTCCCTTTCCAACCAAATAGCTTTCCCTGAGCTTGTTTCTCAGAGAAAATTTGGAGCCACTGTGTAAATATTACTAATCTTCAAATTGTATATACATATGTATTTAGAGTTTACTAATAACAACTGGCACTTCACTGAATCATTCTGCCTTTGCACTTTTTAAAGATTATTTCTTGGTTTCCTGTTTTGTTTTAATGGCAATACAAGTACAGTAAATATGACTTGATAAACCTGGGGAAATGATTTAAAGTAATAAAAGCCTGTAAAATGTTTACTAAGAGATGTAAACACCAGATGCTCAGCCTTCCTATTTCTACATAAAATGTTCATTAGTAGCAGTTACTACTTTCACATCTATCCCCAAGGTTTATGAATAACAAGCAGTTACCTCATTTTGTTTAGCATGTAATGTTTGGCTCTTTGGGGATTTGACTCACATTGTATAAGTTTTAGGATATTACGGAAGATTTACGTTGAATGAATACTCAAGGGCCTAAGTAAATAAGTGTCTAGGTTGAGTTGTTACTTAAATATTATTTAACAAAATTACAGTTGTATCACATGGGAATATTTTGAAGGGTGGTTTGATATAGAAGGTACTGGTATAGGTTTAGTATAGAAGGTACAGAAGTATAGTACTACTATAGTTTTATTCTATAGTTTTATTCAAAGAAGAATCAAATCATATAAAGAAGGAAAGTTTTCTAGTATTCAGAAAACCATTACTACTGACTGGTGATACAGTGAACCTTCTTTCCTAATCAGGTTTATTGTTTGGGGAAAGACAGTTTAAACTTTCAGGGCTATATGTGTGTGTTGACCACATTTATAAATTCCATAGTAAGGGATTGGACCATTGCATTTTATTCATAGGTAAAAAGAGAAAGTGTTTCTACTGAGTTAATTTGTTTTATCCCAAATTTTCAAAATATGTACAGATTTTTAAAATATTAAACATAGTCAGATCATTATATAATCACAATTTTAGTTCTTAAAAATATTATCTCATTTAAGGGTTACAATATTAACATTTTTCATATTAATTGTCACATAATGGGGAAATTGCTGAACAGGATATATTTTTTCCTTGGAATATTCTAGGAATGATTTGCTGGTTCCTTTTCCTAGGTGTTCTTTTTTAAACACTGATTAGAATCAGAAAGACAAATATGGAGGGTTTCTACTGTGATATATTTACCTACTGAAGAAAAGGATGATTATCCGAGTTATGTTTAAACATATTTATCATTGATGACATAGCATTTTGTAATTCCATATTATTTGAAAAAATGTTTAGATAATTTTATAAAAAGTTTTTAATATCATGCATGAAATCTTGAGTAAAACAGCTAATTATTATATTACAAACACATTAATAATCTGTACGCAGTAACTACCCCTGTGGTGAATATTTACTATCTACAGTAAAAAACAGAAATACTGTGGAACATTGATTTTTATTAATTTCCCCAAAATCTAAGAATAAATATTGTTATTATTTCTTTGTAATAGTATCTTTAGTACATTAGAGTTCAAAAAAATTCATTTCTGGCTGTAGGAATTAAATAAAATTGTATATAAATAGTAAGATTAAATATAGTATATAGTTTTCCTATTTTTAAGATGCTCTTAAATTTCTAAATTGTCAGTTCTGCTTAGTTGTAGTTTATTTTTTTAAGCATAGATATTTTAGGTGTAATATCTGTCATCTCATATGCTTTCATTTATTTATTTTTAAATTAAGTTAAATTTTTTTTATGATACAGGCTTGGGTACGTCCATTACACTGTGACTTTTCTTTTCTTTTTTTAATGTTAATTTTAAAAATTTGAGTAGAGTTGACACATGTGTCCGATTAGTTTCAGGTGTACATCATAGTGATTCAACTTCTCTATACCTATGCTATTAATGCTCACCACAAGTGTAGCTACCATCTGTCACCATGCAATGCTATTACAGTATCATTGACTATATTCCCTGTGTTGTGCCTTTATTCTAGTGATTTATAACTTCCATAACTGGAAGCCTATACATTTCACTCCCCTTCATCCATTTTGTCTATTCTCCTCACCCTCCTACTGGCAACCATCAGTTTTTTTTTCTCTATTTTCAGGTCTGATTCTGCTTTTTGTTTATTAGTTTATTCATTTGTTTTTTAGATACCATATATGAGTGAAATCACCTGGGATTTGTCTTTCTCTGTTTGACTTATTTCAGTTAATATACTCTAGGGCCATCCATGGTGTCACAAATGATGCAATCTCATCCCTCTATGGCTGCACGATAATCGTGTGTGTGTGTGTGTGTGTACCACATCTTTCTTATTCAGTCATTTCTTTTTTTCTTTTTAATTTTTTTATTAATATATAATGTATTATTTGCCCCAGGGTACATGTCTGTGAATCATCAAGCTTACACATTTCACACCACTTACCATAGCACATACCCTCCCCAATGCCTATAACCCAGACACCCTATCCCTATCCCCTTTCCCCCCAGCCACCCTCAGTTTGTTTCATGAGTTTAGGAGTCTCTTATAGTTTGTCTCCTTCCTGATCCCATCTTCTCATTTCCCTCCCCCATCCCCCATGACCCCCTGCCCTGCCCTCAAATTCTTCATATCAGAGAGATCATATGATAATTTTCTTTCTCTGATTGACTTATTTTGCTTAGCATAATACCCTCTAGTTCCATCCACGTCATTGCAAATGGCAAGAATTCGTTTTTTTTGATGTCTGCATAGTATTCCATTGTATATATATACACCACCTCTTCTTTATCCATTCATCTGTTCATGAACATCTCGGTTCTTTCCATAGTTTGGCTATTGTGGACATTGCTGCTATAAACATTCAGGTGCACATGCTCCTTTGGATCACTACATTTGTATCTTTAGGGTAAATACCCAGTAGTTCGATTGCTAAGTCGTAGGGTAGCTCTATTTTCAACTTTTTGAGGAACCTCCATACTGTTTTCCAGAGTGGCTATACCAGCTTGCATTCCCACCAACAGTGTAGGAGGTTTCCCCTTTCTCCACATCCTTGCCAACATCTGTTGTTTCCTGACTTGCTAATTTTACCCATTCTGTTATTCAGTCATTTCTAATGGATACTTAGGTTGCTTCTGTATCTTGGCTATTGTAAATAAGGCTGAAATAAACATAGTGGTGGCATATATCTTTTTGAACTAGTGTTTTTGTTTTCTTTGAGCAGATATTCCATAGTAGAATTATTAGGTCATGTGGTATTCCTATTTTTAATTTTTTGAGGAACCTCCATACTGTTTTCTATAGTGGCTGCATCATTTACATTCTTACTAACATTGTATGAGGGTTCTTTTTTCTCTACAATTCTGCCAACACTTGCCAACACTTATTTATTTTTAATTTTAGCTGTTCTGACAGATGTCAGATGATAGTTCACTGTGGTTTTGATTTGCATTTGCCTGATGATTAGTGATGTGGAGCATCTTTTCATATGTCTGTTGGCCATATGTATGTCTTCTTTGGAAAAATGTCAACTCAGGTCATCTGCCCATTTTTTTTTTTCATCTACCCATTTTTTAATTGGATTTTTTTTTCTGGTGTTGAATTATGTGAGTTCTTTATATAGTTTGGATACTAACCCCTTATTGGATATAACATTTGCAAATATCCTTCAAAACAGAATATATTCTGCAATATATATTCATGCTTAAAACAAGGCAAAGTTTAGTTTTATTCCAAATTTGCAAGAAACCTGAAAATTTACCTCTGACTACAAAACTAACCTTGCTATGAACTGATTCAAATATAAGACATCGGTTTTCTGTGAAATTCTGATGTACAGCTTATATTATTAGCTTTTTTGTTTGTGTGTTTTTATTTTCTAATTTTTTCCAGGTCTATTGTAGTGTAAATGACAAAACCTGTGAATATGTAAGGTGTTCAATATGTTTTAATATCCATGTACTTTGTGAAATGATTACCATAATCAAGTTAATTAACATATATAACACATCATGTACTTGCTATTTAAACTCAGAATAATATCTTAGAAAACATACTAGTGATAGCAGAATATAGAGTGGTGGAATGGCAAGAAGAACAAAGAGGAAGAGGAGAAGAGGACAAGGAGGAGAAGAAAAAAAGTGCAACATTTCCTTTCTTTTTTCTTAGAGCTGGGTTTAGTTGATTTAATATACATGTATACCCCAAAATGATTACCATAAGAGTAGTTAACGTATTCCTCGACTCATAGGTAACCCTTTTTTTCATTCTTTTTTTTCTGTAATGAGAATTTTGAAGAACTAGTATTCTCTAAATAACTTTCAAATGTATGATACAGAATTGTTGACTTTAGTCACAAGCTGTACATTAGATCCCCAGAATTTATTCATCTTATTGTTGGAAATTTGTACCCTGTGGCCACCTTCATCCATTCCCCTCACTCCCACCGTTGGCAACCACCAATCTCTGTTTTTATGAGTTCAGGTTTTTTATTTACTTATTTTTTTTTTTGAGTTCAAGTTTTTAGATTCCACATTTAAGTGAGGCCATAAAGTATCTGTCATTCTGTGACTTATTTCAGTTAGCATAATGCCCTCAAGTTTCATCCTTGTTGTAAACGGCAACACTTCCTTTTTTCTCATGGCTGAATAATATTCCTGTGTGTGTGTGGGTGTGTGTATACACACACACCCACACACACACACACACACCCACCACATTTTCTTTATCTATTCATCTGTCAGTGAACTTTTTTTTTTTTTTTTTTTTTTTAAGATTTTATTTATTTGACAGAGAGAAACACAGCGAGAGGGAACACAAGCAGAGGGACTGGTAGCGGGAGAAGCAGGCTTCCTGCAGAGCAGAGAGCCAGATGCGGGGCTCGATCCCAGGCCCCTGGGATCTGACCTGGGCCGAAGGCAGACGCTTAACGACTGAGCCACCCAGGCGCCCCTGTCAGTGAACTTTTAAGCCTTGATTATTGTAAATAATGCTGCAATCAACATAGGAGTTTACATATCTCTTTGAGATAGTGATTTCATTTTCTTTGGATATTTACCCAGAAAGTGAAATTGCCTGGTCATATGGGAGTTCTACTTTTAATTTTTTTGGAAGAACTACATACATAGTGACTGCAGCAATTTATATTTTCACCAACAATATGTAAAGCTTCCTTTCTGTACACTTTAGGTACAGACTTCAGACCTTAAATTTCTAATATCTTACTGTACCTCTATTTGTTTATAATGGTTTTATACTTCTTAACTTCCCATTTTTGGCCTCTTTTTAAATTTAATTTTTCTAAATTTATATTTTTTTTATCTTTTTATTTATTAATTGCTATTTTTTTCCCTCATGTCATAGTTCAGGTTTTTATATCTCTCATTTGGAATTAATCCAGTTTATCTCCCAGATTATTGAGCATACATTGTGTGGTTTCAGTGTTTTTTTTTTTTTAACACAAATATTAGAGTAAATATAAAATTCATGTATTCAATTTGCTCTTTTTTGGTCTCAAGGGACTTAGAAGTTTTTTTAATTAAAAAACCCATAATTTTATAATCAAATGTGACAATTTTAATTGATACAAGTCTAAAATGAGCAGTTGTTGAAGTGAGTTAACCCTGTTCCTGTTTTACTAAGAGAAATGTGTTATTAACTTTTAAAATTTGCTTATATAGGAACAACCTTAAGCAGAAATAGGACTACCATAAATTAACAATAATGGTGTATATTATGAAAATCTGACTAGTTTCTAACATATATTTTCTGGATTAATTTTAGGACAACCTGAGATGGTTTAAAAAAACTTTTAATGTGAAAAAAAGGAGATTAAATAACTTTTCTTACTTGTAAATTATAACTTTGATTTGTTTTTCTTGTAAATATAATAATGTCTTAATTCTTTCCTTCAATTTCTGATTTCCTCTCTGTGTTAATGAGAAAGAACTATGCTCCAGTAAGTCAGTAATACACACAAGTTTAGCAGAGGTTTATATCTCTAGCAACTATGTTGCTAGAGATATATATGCCAAATAATTTGGCAAGCATGGCTACTGGGCCTTACAGTTTAGATCTGGGAAGTTCATTTCTTTTGCATGATAAAAGAGTCAAACTGAAAAGAGGAAATGTGGAAGAAGATGAGGTTGAATTTAGAATATCACTATGTGACAATATGGATTAAGCATCTACTCTTTGTAAAGGACAACATAGATGTTGTGAAGGAGGGGACACACATACAATAAGATACTGCTTTTCCTATCCTGAGAGTGATCTATAGCTACATTAGAATGAGGAGCAACAGTAAAAGGGAAAAACCAGTAACAACATAAATTACACTTTTTTTAAGTGCCCAATGTTTTTCAGATACAATTTTAATTATTAGATCAAGGGCCTTTTAAATTTTGCAAGGAAAACGGGGATCTAAGTTTGGACGATCTCATTTTAACATGCTTTGCAGCATTCAGTATTTCCAGACCCCTGTGATTTCAGAGATCTTAGAAGCAAATGTCACAGTTATTTTGTTCTCGTTCACGTAAACTATGTTAACCACACAGCAATGCATATTTATACTAGTCTGTTTCCTGCCACACAAGTCTGCTCTGTTCTCTTTCCTTTAACCCTGCTGCTGACATACAGATGCACATGGGCACACACAGGCATGTACACTAAAGAAAGATTTATGTTTCTTTTTGATGACTAGCTATTAAATATAGTCTTTGGCTTTGTGAATATCACTAAAACATACACAGGTAGGCACATATATATAAAGAGAAGCAACATCAAGTACAGGAAGTTAATGTTAGAAACCAGCTATCAAATAGGATTAGCTTAGCTTCACTGGAGATTTTTCCTTCAGATATTAAACTTTCTTTCCTCCTGTGAAGATTATTATTTTGTATCCCAAACATCCAGAGCTAACTGAACAAAATGACCTTCTTGTCTAGACATTGCCTAATAGACCATGGGGAAGGGGGAGGGAGGACGGGAAAGGTTTACAGCAGAAGTTATATCTGGACAATCAGTTAAATGTGTCTGCATGATGAAATATTTTCAGAATAAAAGTATTGATTGGACTCCGTATGTACTTTCTGTGAAGGAGGATTAACTGACAGAATATATCAAAATAGAGCACATGGGACTTTAATAACTTCATTTATGAAAATAACACATTTTTAATTTTGGAGAGACTTGAGTAATTTAAGCATAATTAAATAAGCAGTAGGCATGTAAGATAGTGGATTTCCAGAAAACAAGCAAAAAAAAAAAGCAATACTGTATTTTGTTATTACATATCCAACTTAAGAAGAATAAAATAGAATTTACAAGTGTTGCAGGGAGGGATTCACCAAAACTAACTCCATTTTCTTAAAAATGTTGTTCCAAAAATCTTAAAAAGATTTTGATAATGCAGGACTTATATATACCTCATTGGATTTTAAATTCCCATGAAAAGCCCCTTTGTTCTCCACTCCTAGAGTGCCCCAGCCCTTTTCAACCATAACATAAACTACAACTACTTTTATATTCTGTGCATTTCCCAGTGCATTTTTTGACATTTATATGTCACAAAATTATGTAATAGTGCATGGATAGACACAGCTTCACCTCTTACATCAACGCTTGTGTAATGTAAGAATTGTGTACTAGATTGAGTGGAGGAATTTTGTTGTGGAAAACTGTGGTTAAAATGAGGTCTAGTAGAGTGAAAAACAGAGAACCAATGTTCAAAATATATAGTAAAGTGCAGATAAGAGAATATAACCTAAAAGGAGAACGAAAGATGAGTGAGACAATAAATAATGGATGGGGATAGCAGAGTTTGGAGAGTGGATGAAGAATTAATTGGAAGGTTATGGCAGTTGTTTGCCTCTTTCCCAGCGTGTGGGGTGTGTGTGTGTGTGTGTGTGTGTGTGTGTGAGAAAGAGAAAACAGACTTTTAAGAAATTGTCCGATGCTAAGTATTATCCCCATTTGGCAAGTATTATCAAGAAAATTCATAAAGATATGTGACTTTATGTTGCTTACATCTGTTAATAATATATCTGGATCTTGTAAAAGATATTTTTAAAACATAAAATCATCAATTCTCATACAAATATTAAATGAACATGCATGTGACAAATATTTTACTTAATTTATTAATTAATAAGAGATACATTAAGATGCTATGACTGGTTCAAAGGAGACTTCAAAGTACCACACTTCTGTAGGTAAATCAGGAATGCCAAAATGAATTTCTTTTTTTCTTTTTTTTAAAGATTTTATTTATTTGTTTGACAGAAAGAGAGAGATCACAAGTAGGCGGGGGGGGGGGGGGGGGGGGGGAAGCATGCTCCCCGCTGAGCAGAGAGCCTGCTGCAGGGCTGGATCCCAGGACCCTGAGATGACCTGAGCCGAAGGCAGAGGCTTTAAGCCATTGAACCACCCAATCACCCTGCCAAAATGAATTTCTAAGTAGATGCAAAATTGGCTTTTTGTTTTCCATAAGAAGGAAGGAAAATAAATTGTCCCTTCACTAAAAAGAATTAATTAGCATGTGGAAGATTATAATGTACAATGCTAGGAATTGATGGAGACAACCTGAAGTGGTAAGTTAGTCAGGACATCCACGAATCATTTTTGCCTCTTTCAAAGTCTTTGATGATTTTTCCTGGCTATACATACCAGGTTCATATTGGTTTTAATATTAGAGTATGGAAACTGTGTTTTAAAGATGGCATATACTTATATATTGGGAGAAAATAATAGCAAAGTCATATGTTACTGATTCAACTCCCTTTTTAAATTTTACATATATTTTTTTTTACAAATTTTTACATAAATTTTACATAACCACACATGGTTGTGTGGTATAATAACTCCCCAGATTCTATGAATTATCTAACTTTCCATCTAAATAAATGTTTAATTATTATAATGAAAACTCATATTGGTTAATCTTTATTTGCCCATTCTTACTACGTCAACATTCTTTTCATCTTCCCAAAGGTTAAGTGAAATGTCATGCAGGTGATCTGTCATCTGTTGCTTTTGTCCCATTAGAATGGAGATTGAGGGGCACCTGGGTGGCTCAGTGGGTTAAAGCCTAGCCTCAGGGTCCTGGGATTGAACCCCGCCTCTGGCTGTCTGCTCAGCGGAGAGCTTGTTTCCCCCTCTCTCTCTGCCTGCCTCTCTGCCTACTTGTGATCTATCTCTCTGTGTCAAATAAATAAATAAATAAATAAATAAAATCTTAAAAAAAAAAAAAATAGAATGGAGATAGAAGTGAGAAAAACACAATCCTGATAAAGTACAAATAGAGAACATCAATTATAGGGATTTAGAGTTAATTTGTTTAAGGTGAAGTTCTTAATCCTGTATCCTCAGTTTCAATGTATTAGAAAAAAACACACGAATTTACCTATTGATAGGGTATTGGGTGTTAAATGCAAAATAAAAATACGAGTATTATTAACACTTGGATGACCATAAGCTTAAAAACTATACAACTGCTTTTCTTCTTTTCTAAGAGGTCCCTTTTATAAAGTGGAACTAATCATTAATTTGAAAGTTACATATATTCGTTAAAAGTGTTTTATGAATTCACAAGTGTAATGCCATAAATATATTTGTTGTGCTATGCCAGTATCTACTGATTTTCAATTTTGATGTAAGGGACTTAAAATTTAAAATAATACAACATTTTATTGAAGGTAAAGGGTAACTATACCTAAGAAAATCAAAAGACGAAATATTTTAACATTGTTTAAGACTGAGCACTATCTTTTAAAAGAAAAAAACACTATAAACACATACCACACCACATCATGAGAATGGGTTACCAAATTGTTTCTGGTTTGCTTCATCTGTATTAATAACACTTTCAGTTCAAGTATGATGTATATCCCTGTTAAAGTGATGTAAACGTAGGAAGTTTAGTCTGAGAGTTATTTGTGTAATTTTGCTTGTTTTGTATTTTGGTGGTACCTAGAAAATGAGATTAGTCACCTCAAAATAGTTTTGTGTCATTTCCTAGGTGATTTACTGCATGTAGATATTAAGCTTTAGCTCAGAGTTTGTACCAAATAAATCACTGAGAGTCAATAGGAACACATTTCCAGAAAGTGATTTAGTACATTTAACAAAAACAAAAGTAATTTTGAAGTGTTAATTTTAATTAGGTTTCTGGATAAGACTTATATTATTTAACATTCTTGCTTCAAATTAGCCATGGAGAACATACATTTTATGACTTGTTAACATATTACTATGATTTTCCGAGCAAGCACCAAGCATAGTAAGGTTATGTGGGAAACACAAATTTAGTTGCCTGTTAACATCAAAATACAACACTGAGGGTTTTTATACTTAGTCCTACAATAGGTGGTAAAAAAGCAATAAAATGGTATAAATAATAAAATAGCTGCTGCTAAACATCAAATTTAGGCTCAAAGAAACATGTAAGCTTATTAATCATTATTGGAGTTATTACTAGACCTACAGTATGTATAATTTTGTAATTTCAATTTTTTGCTTTTAAACTAGATACCAGCTAAAATTACAGCTGCGATACAATGTGGTGCTTCTGAAAAAACTCTCTCCTTGACCAAACTTTAGTGAGACTTCTCTGAGTCCTTAAGACTAGGCCTTATCCTTGGGCCTTGCTGTCAAGCCTTAATAGCTCAATTGCTGTAAGAATTATGCTAAGTCAGTTTAGAGAATACCCTACCCTTAATATCTGATCATCCTGGCCTGCCTACACCATGAATTCTGTTAAGCAGGTTTAGCAAAATCTCCCCTTCCCTTGATGTCATCTCAATTTCGATCCACTGATACCTACACCAGATCTGTTCATTAGCTATTAATCTCCATTTGTCCTTGTTGTATTTAGAGATGAGCCAGAACATTCTCCTCTGTTGAGATAATCTTGACACCTGTAGCGATGGTCTTAAATAAAGTCTTCCTTACCATTTTTAACAAGTATCAGACTAAGTTTTTCTTTAGCAGTTCAAGTGATGTATTTGAGCCAGTGTAAAAAACAAAACATATTAGACGCTAAAAATTTTTGAAAATACACAATTATTCAGCCTTCAATTTTCTCATGTATAATTTCAAATTTTATTAACATTGTTCAATATTCAAAAATTTTGTGAAAACAAAATCAATACTCATATCTTAATGTTCAAATTTTATATAAATTCATGACTTTAAAAATTGAAGACAATTTTCTTTTCATTCTTATTTCATAAGATTACTTGTAGCAATATTTAGTAGAGACTTTTTAAAATATTTTTCCTTGGAATATTTGTTTTAAAGCATTAATTGAGATCTTCAAAGCACCATTGTTTTCTATCCATGACTGAGTTACAAATGTGTTCACATTTTGTATAATATCTACTGTGTGTGTGTGTGTGTGTGTGTGTGTGTATACACATACATATATGTAATTCTGTTGATAAAACTAAACAAGCACAAGGTGATGTGTAAAGAATATAGTAGAAAATAGAATGTGTGCAATATATTCTATAAAAAATATAGAATCCAAGCAAGACACATAATCATTAACTATGAAGATTCCTGGGAGGTTATGTGTGTGATTGGTGGTGGTAGTGGTAAAGAGAGGATTGGGTAACATTTATATTTTTACCTAATTTGATTTTAAGTCAATTTTACAATAAAAAATAAAATACAAGGGTTAGTACTTAGTATATACTTTATCAGTAATTGCTGCAATAATGATAATAGGGCTTACTCCAGATACCTATTGCCTGACCCATTATGTCATAACTCTAGAAAAGTCTCTTCTGTTGAGTGATAATAGGGTTGGACAAAATTAATTGGTTTTCTTCTTCTCATCTGAAGCATAAGTGAAGATATCTTGCTATTTCCTTTCCAGCACCACTTTTGAACCAGTCTCTGGCCTCCTTTTTGTTTTCATTCAAATGCAATACATTTTAAGTCTACAATCTTAAAGTCATCACTGTGTTATCATTGCACCCTACACGATTTACTTCTATCTCTGTGAATAACTTAAGTCGATTGTTCATATATATGTATTTTTTTCAACCAGCTTTAGCTGAGCTCACTTTCATAATTTCCAATTTGATGTTGTCTATTAATATAACTCTTAAGTTTACTTCATTTTGCCCTTCAATAACCCTGACTTTACTTATCTTCATTCTAGATTGACCACCCAGTAATACAACCAAACTCTGGATCTCATCAGCACATCCACATCCAGCAACTCAAACTTTGTACTTGGCTTGTAAAATCAAAACTTCCTGTCTCATTTTTTCTCCCATTTCCCCACATCTACTAAATCTGTTCTGTAATTTGACTGAGGACTAATTTCTCAGTTTCTCTTTCTTTAACTCTCTCCTTTCTTTTAAATATATACGTGATTTTCTAGGCATCTTTCCTCAGGAAACTTTATCATATTCCTGGACTTTCTAATACTGATTTAGTTATTTCTGCTGATTGGATTTAAGGTAGTTCTTGTGGCTGAACCATCTAGAGTTCCCTTGTTGATGCCTGCATTCTAAGTTTTATTCTCTAGCTTTCCATTAGATATATGACCCCAAATATCTACTGGATAATTTCGCTCTTTGTTTAAGCTAGTTTTCTTTTTATAAAATTTGTCTTTGCCACTATGAATTCTGATAAATGCAACTGATAAAACCCAAGGGCCCAATAAACAGCTTAGCTTGGCTAGAGGACAGGGCATATATGTACCAATAGGGAAGATAAGACTTAAAAAGAGGTTTGGGAGCTCTCTAAACTAATCTTTTATTTATGTCAGTGATTCTTAAATTGGACTTCAAAGTTACTCAAAGAATCTGAGGATAGAAAGAAATGTATTTAATAGAATTGATTTTCTTGGGAGACAACCAAAGATAACATTCAGTGAATAAATATAGCTCAAAGTCCAGAATCTCAAGTTGATAAGCAGCAGTCACTTCATTGGGAATCTGCATGGCTCCTTTTGGGCTCAAAACATAAGAATTAAAAGGACAGGTTATCTATCCCATATACATCCAATATGCTATAGTAGAACAGGGGTGAAAAAACACTCACACAAAAATAGTCCCACTTGAAAAGGAGATGGAAGTCAAAAAAACGGTCAATAGGTTATAGATATTCTGAGATTACTATGAAGGCCTCTTATGTTAAGGTCAAGAGCTTCCTTAGATAGGATTTGATTCTCCTGGCAGAGCTTTTTTTTCATCTTGTTTATTTTCTGCTATCCTCTTGATCGATTCCAAAGGTTCTTAGCTCACTTCCTGCTTAGTGGTGCTTGGGAACCCATAGGTAACTTTGATTCTCAGAGTCACACACTTTTCTAATTCAGGCTCATGTCTTTTTTTGACAGTTAATATCCTTTTCACTTTATTTGCATCTGCTTTATTTTTGTGTCAGAACCATCTATATGCTAATTAAAATTGAAAATTCCTATACTCTACTCAATCATAATCCAAGAGGTAAAGTAGAAGTCAGGGTCTGAGAATATGCATTTTAACAAACTTGTTAAACAGTTTTGGTTCTCTAAAATATGGGAGCTACTGGGTTATACTTAAGGTGGTTCTTAGAGGCAGAGGACCTATTTGAGTTCTTAGGTAAAAAGATACAGGTTAGGAGTCTGAACTAGAGTAGTGATGGAGCAGATTGACAAAAATGATTCCAGAAATTTTAGAAGGATCCACAAAAATTGTACACATTATGTAGGAGATGTCAAAAAAATAATCAGGATGAACTTCTAAGTTTTCATGTGTACAGATAGAGGTCATCATCAAGATAAAGATACAAAGAAAGTTCCTTATTGATTTGAAGGTATCTGTGGAACATGGGCTGGGAGGGAATGTTAACTGATGGTCATCAAAATGAGAAGGTAAAAGAAAAAAAGTGGAATTTATATTCTTTGAGAAGAGAGTATTTTAAACTGTTCTGTTCTGGTACTCGCATCTGAGGTCTGATTAGCATGCTACATTTTCCTGATACCCTATGTGAAACATGAACTCACTGTAGTTTTTTATACCCTGGAAAGTGATTAATGGTTCTTTTCTTTTAAATTATGAGATATCCTTGAAAGTGAGATGTTCTGTGATATATCTCTAAGAGAAAAAAAAAGGACTTCTGCTTGACACATTCGTTTTGAGCCTTAAATTCTTCAATTCTGTTCCATTAACGACAACCCAAAATGTTATGGACACTCAAAGGCTGTGTAATTCTGCCTCCTTCTCCCCTGTCTGAAACCTTGAAAGCATTATCTCTTTTTAGCACTTGGTGTTAACATACATAAATTAAAACTAGGAATTTGTTCAAGACAAAAATTATCTAGCCTTGGAATTGATGTACATCTCTCAAACCCCCACATTCCTGGTTAGACAAAAGGACAGATAAAATGTGTGACTGCAAAAGCATATGTAAAGTAGCTGCTACTGGTGACTTTGCTCACTTTCATTTTTCAAAAATGAAGAATTTTGATTATATCTAGCTATGATCTACCAAAAGTGTAGACTCACTCTATTTATTTTGTTCTGAGCTAAAACTTTCAGAATTTTTCCATTTAATAAAGATTAAAGAAGAGATTCCATAAATGTGCCAATGCCATAGGAAGATAAAGCAAAAGTGTCCCTGAAGGCTCCCAAATGAGTCTGACAATTATAGCAAAGTACCCTGGGGACATATTAGTATGTCAGTGTGTTTCCCAGGAGCACTAGATAAGCTTTCTTCCCCCAACTGGGATCATTTTGGCTGGTCAAAGTACTGTGACATTTGCACTATGACACTGTTTGTTCTTTCTGCCACCATTCTACCTACCCCAACTGTGCTTCAAGACAATCCCCAAATTTTATAAGATACCTGTACTGTCATTCTAGAAAAGAGCTTGAAAAAAAAAATCAATGAAAAACTTATTTCAGCTAATTTTTGTCCACTGAAAATATATACATTTAGATACATTTACATGGTATTCTAACTTGTTTTCTCATGTCCATTTCTATTATATATTAGGCAATTACGAGTTTTTGTATTCCCCACTGTTTTGTATGTTACATAGAAAAGAATATATATTAAGTATACATAGCTCAGTATAAATCACATCTATAGAGTTTATTTCTTAGGACAAAACAAGTCATACCTAGTTGTTGTTATTGTTTGTTTGTGTGACAGTAGAATGAATGAGAGGTTAGTGTTTATTTCTGGCTCTGACATTCCCCACAAGGAGAGGAGAGACTACTCTGTTTTCATAATACATTAAGAGCAAATACTTTGAAGCTATATTGAATGCTCTGTAATTAGTAGAACACTGATGTGATTAAAACTAATAAATCAGTGGAAAAATTCTTCCAGAGGAGCAGTAGTAATTGCCTTGTTGGGAATTATTTGATATGAATAATCTCAATTCACTGATAATATAGATATTTTCCTTGAACACAGGCCTCATTAATCTCCTGGAAATAAAATGATACATTTTGAGACAGGAAAATCTTCTTTTTTGGTATAATACATACATATTTTCTGTATTCAAATAAAGTGCAGAACATTTTAAAACTGTTTGGAACAATATGGGGTGCCTGAGTGGCTCAGTTGGTTAACTGTCTGCCTTTGGCTTAGAACATGATTCTGGAGTTCTGGGATCTGCCCTCCCCTTGCTCATCTTTCTCTCACTCTCTCTCTCTCTCTCAAATAAATAAAATCTTAAAAAAAACAAATGAACAATAGAAGTGAAACATTTTATTTAAAAAAATTCTAAATTTTATTAGAAACATTTTATTAAACAAAGTAAAATAGTTGAGAAAATCCAGAGGCAGAGTTCACTAATGCAGCTAATGCAGAAGTTTAGATCATTGTCAGAAACTTTTACAGATATTTGTTCTACCTTGCAGATCCCCAAATTCTAGTATTTTAATAATAATATACTGTAGGAGTACTATACTATAGTAGTAAATACTATAGGAATAAATTAGCAGTTACTTATTATTTGTTTTTTTCAAAGAAAATATAGGTTGTTTAGATAGTAATTTTAGGATCTGTATTAGATCATGAACTTTTCTTGCCATTTTCTATTACTGCTTACATTTTCTAGAGACATTCTAAATAAGTAAGTAAGATGGCATGCTCCTTAATATAGGAGCAAATTTAATAGTCAACAAACTTAAGAGGGGTTTAAGGAGAACCTGATCTTTTTATCTGATCATTTGGAGTTATGAAAAATAATTTCTTCTGTGAACTACACTTTATTCCATTTTTTTGTTTACAATCAGACATTCAGACATATCATTAACTTTACAGAATTTATATCTAAGGTTTTTGTTTTTTTTTTTGCATTTAGCTAAGTCATCTATTCACATCACATGTGTGTATGAATTTGAGTTTTATAAAATATCTTTCTAAAAAGCAAGAGTTTAGGGGTGCCTGGGTGGCTCCATCAAGCATCTGCCTTTGGCCTGGGTCATGATCCTGGAGTCCTGGGATTGAGCCCTGCAGTAGGCTCCTTGCTCAGTGGGGAGCCTGCTTCTCTCTCTCCCTCTGCTGCTCCCCCTGCTTGTGGGCACTCGCTGGCTCTCTCTGTTAAATAAATAAATAAAAATTCCAAAAATAAATAAATAAATAAAAAGAGTTTCAAATAATTTCCCTAATTGTTGTTTTCTTTATTTTCCATGAGACCAAAATGGTAACTTAGAGTTATTATGCTTTTGCTGATGTTAATAAAAATCATTTCAGTAAACTTCTGACAAAAGAGGCAAGGATGGTGCTTTTTCTAGCCATTTTCTTTAACAGTGAACAAAGAAAGTAGAGGTTGTCCTTTTGACATATTTTAGGCAAATGATTTTCCAAAATTAATTGTATTTTCTCTCCCTCACTTGATTGCTAGTGCACCAGGGAAGATGCTTTGAACACTGACAGCACTTGTGCTGAGGACTATTCAGCCTAGCGGTGTACATCCTCATCTTTGGCTACATATTTCTTCGTGTGTGCATTTTCTTCCTTATCTCATCTTTAAAAAATAAATATATTGAGCACCTACTATATGCCAGGCACTGTGTCAGATATTCCAAATATATTTTCTCATGTAATTCTCAGAACAGCACTGTTGGTGAGAATTTGTGCTATTCTCATACTACAGATAAGGAATTAGTAAGTGTATGATACAAGATGCAGATTTTCTCAGTTTTTGAAAGTGAGGAACAATCAGGGTCTTACGGGCTTTTAAATGTTATTATTTGGCAATAAATAATAGTGAATGGACGAATTGATTTGATCTTTATTTTATATTTTATATTTTTATAATTACCTTCTCATAACATATTCCCTAATATTATTGGCTTAATTTTTACAGATTTCATGTATAAATAATCTGACTTTTATACTCAACACTTGTTTCCTGAGTTCTCGGCAAGGGTCATATCAACACTGCTTTTCTCCAAACTTCAGACGTGTGGAGGCAAGGCTGATTGTCAGTAACTGAGGGATACTTCTAGCATTTAGCAGGCAATGGTCATAAGCAGAAAATATCTCACAATGCAGAGAGACTTCCATACAACAAAGGACTATCCTGTCCACAATGTTATCAATAATCCTTTGGAGTAACACTGAAAACCAGCTCAAAAGCAGAAAGACCAGCACAACACTTAAATATTTGTACTGTTGATACCCACCATCATTGTGATCTTACTCATTGCAAATTATTTCATGTAAGGTCTTTTAATTTGAGGTCTCATATATTCATTAGCGAGTCATGAAATCAATGTAATCTTTTGTGACTGAGATTTGTTTACATTAATATAAGAGAATAGATAATATCAGATTTTACTGCATATATTTAGAATATTGTTATGTAACTCTTTTGTTTCACATGTATATTTAGGCATAAATATCTGTGCATACTGTATTGCCATGAAGTTATTGCTTTCTGAGTGTAGGCATTAAAACAAAACAAAAAATTTTAAAAATCACTTAATCTATATAGTTGGCTTTTTTATTTCACTATATACAACCTTACTTGGAAATGTTAGACAAATCACTCCCAGCTCAGTAAATCAGTTACCAGTTATCTATGCAAAATATAAATTTAAGCCAAACATCAACTTCATGTTATTGAGAACTAATTTTAGTGAGGAGATAAGACTACATCAACAATTAAAGAACAATGAAAGAAAAAATATATATTGTAAAAACTTCAAGTCTAGGAATTCTGAAAAAAAGGTCAATATGGACTTGAATAATGAGGATTTTGAGGCAGATGTCAGATGAATTATATCTTAAAGAGAGTGTGGTATTTGAATGAGCGAGAGGAGTAGGATGAAGGGGAATTTCTCCTTTGTTGAGAGACTAAGTGGAAGATTGTAAATGTACAGTTTGTTTATTTGAAAGTAAGCTGAAAAATTGTCTTGCCTATCTTGTTTTTAAAACTAAGTCTCTTTAAATTTTTAGAACTTAAAAGTTCATTGGAGTGCCATGGTGGCTCAGTGGGTTGGGCGTCTGCCTTTAGCTCAGGTCATGATCCCAGGATCCTGGGATTGAGCCCCACATCGAGCTCTCTGCTTAGCTGGGAGCCTGCTTCCTCTTGCTCTGCCTGCTCGCTCCACCTGCTTGTACTCTCTCTCTCTCTGTCAAATAAATAAATAAATAAATAAAATCTTAAAAAACCTTGAAAGTTCATAGATAAGTAACTTAAAAAAATAATTGAAAGCTACTCAGGTGACTTACTTTTAATGACAAAAGCATCTGAAGTAGCGGGTAATGTAAATTTCCCAAATGAAGTAACAGAAGTGACCTAGTATATATGCCAAATATGGATTTTGTATTTCCAACATCTTTTCAGTGCATAGTCAGTGCATAGTCAGTGAGCTTTGACAGAACATTAGCTTATTACTTTGAGCTTAGTATAGTGTCTGCAAATATTTATGGACTAAATAGGTAAATGAATGAGATAGACCATAGAAATTAAATAATTCTTCAGTGTATTATATTCTTTTTGTAAGGATAAACTCTTGAGAACTCCATTAGTATAATAAATAATGAAACGTGGATTACTATTTCCTTTTTTATCTTAAAATATATTCACTTTTTATTTGTTGGTCAGTGATTATTTCATTTGTGTTTAAACAATTCCATGTGTTTTCTGAAACAAGTTTATTTTCATGAGTGAAGTGAAGCTATAAGTTGTATTTACTATAAGTATTTCACAATGTATTAATCTTTGTGTATATAACGCTATTAAAATTTCAGTTTATATGCCGTTATTTATGAAACAGTATTTGGAAAGGACATATCTATATCAGCTGTCAGAATTCCTACATCATGAGACAGTTAAAACTATCTTACAAACTCTTCCCTGCAAAACTCCTGCTTCCATAATCTACATGCAATCACTTTAGAGCCACAGCTGAACTACATTCCAGTTTTTGTGGCCAAAAAAAAAAAAAAATAGAGAAAGAAAATGAGCTAAGTCTTTAGTTATAAGTCTGTGATGTATCTGTGGAACTGAAGAAATATATGTCTTTGTATGCAGTGATTAATGAAAAATTGATCTTCATGATGGCTATTTCCATATATAATTTGTAGGCTTACAAACTTATCATTTTTTAAGAAATAACTACTTGTTATGCTCAGACTTACCCAGAGTTGTATTTATTATAGCTAGATTTATATTAGGATATTTATCTTCCAAATAATATATTTTATATTGCAAAAGATGCCTGAAATAAACTTATATATATGTCCTAGAATAGTATGACATTAGTGTAATTTTGCTCAGTCATTTTACATCTTAGTTTTGGAGAAGCAAAAACATTTTTTTTTAAGATTTTATTTATTTGTCAGAGAGAGAGAGAGAGAGAGAGCATGCGCGCGCACATGCACATGCTCACACACACAAGCAGGGGAAGTGGAAGGCAGAGGGGGAAGTAGGCACCCTGTTGAGCAAGGAGCCTGATGCAGGGCTCCATCCCAGAACCCTGGGATCATGACCTGAGCTGAAAGTGACCCCATTTTGAAAATGTTATTCAATTAGCAAATGATGTAGTTGGATCTTGAACTCAAGACTTTTAATTACAAAACTCAGGTTCTTCTCATCCAATCAACACCAACATCCTTTTAGAAAAATGCTTCCTAAATAATGAATACCACATACATTTCTTTCTATCTATCTATTACCATATAATTTATTATTTGCCCCAGAGTACATGTCTGTGAGTCATCAGGCTTATACATATCATAGCACATACCCTCCCCAATGTCCATAACCCAGCCACCCTATCCTTAACCCCTCTACCCCTCAGCCACCCTCAGTTTGTTTTATGAGTTTAGGGGTTTCTTATACAGGAAGGAGACAAACCACATACATTTCTAAAACTTCTGTATAGAATAACATCAATCTCATTTGACTACTCATTAGTCAGAACAAAATATAGAAGGACCAAATCAAATATAGTTCATTTTATCCATATTTTTCTCAAATCTGCATCCTTTCTCATACTTTCTCTTGAGCCAAGGGAGCCTTTGATATGCTTAAATTCAGGTATATGTTGTATATTTATATTTATATATATATATATATATTATAAACATATGAGGTGAATTAGTCTTTCTTTGAGGTTAATCTTTTAAATTTAATATTTTTATAATTATAGTGTAAAGTTTTCCCATATTTTCAAATTTTGCAGTTTGAAAATCTTCAACATATAAAATTTTTCTTTGTTTTATTAACAATAAAAGGAAATTCTGAAGTTGTACTTTCAGATTAAAAAAAAAGAAAAGAAATGTACTTTGTAGTCCAAGATGTAGCAACTAGTTACATGATTATGTAAATGTACAGTAATTACAATTTAATTCAATTTAATTTTCTTCACTCTCGGCAAGCACATCTTAAGTGTTCAATAGCCATTTGTGACTGGTTACCAAATTATACAGATACAGAACATTTCCTTCGAAGTAGAAAGTTCTATCTGTAAGTATTGGGATATAATCTTAACATTCTAATTTAGATCAAAGCCTGAGGACCCAATCAGCTCTCCAACTGCTTTTGTTAAGTAAAGTTTTATTGGAACATAGTGACATCCATTTGTTTGCATATTTATAACTTTTTCCTCATTGAAATAGCAGAGTTGAATAGTTGGGCAAGAGACCATCTGGATCATAAAACCTATTTCATATTTTACTGTTTAAGGAAAAGGTTTGCTAAACTTTACCTTAAAACCTCTCTTCTAGGCTCCCAGTAATTGGCATGAATTTCTGGCCAAATTGTTATTTTTACATGAGTATTTATACTACTTTGCCCTCTTCCTCTCCTCTTCTTTCTTCCTCCTCTCTTCTCTCTTTGATATAATTTCAATCACATTATCCTTTACTTGAATTGCAAAAATTGAATGAAGATCTCTTCAGGAATTTCTTAGTAACTTGCTGATGAAAGGATTGCTTAGACCTAGATTCCCACAAACTTCTATAAATTTTTAGCCACCATGATATTGAAGTAAAAATACAGTGGTGTTTTTAATAAAAGTCACAGAGGATATCATTATCCTGACATCTGGATGTAGGATATGGAGAGGAAGTAATCTTTCTGTTTTATGGACCTAAATACAGAGGAAAATTCCCTAGGGTTAGAGTCCCATGTATCTCTTTTTGCTTATTTCTTTTCAAGAGAAAGTTCATGTTTCCACTGTTGGTACATATTACCATTTTTCACTCCAGATAGACTAATTAAGAGAAAAATCCAAAGACAGGATAAAAAATTGTCCACTTTTCTTATTCTTATCTAAAAACATTCTAAGACCTTTCTTGGCTGCTTCATGTAATAAAATAAGGGAGAAAGAATTTTCTCTGACTGTTCTCATATAGGATGACAATATTGACATATAGTAAAGTTATTTATTTCCAAAAAGTACCCTTACTGTAGTGTGATTGCAGTTAAAATTTGAATTCAACTATTGAGCTATGTGATAACTACAAATAAAATTTTACCTGTGTTTATTAGCAGTAATATTAGCCTGATGAGAAAATCTTTTGGTTTTCTCCACAAGTAAATGCTTTGACTCTTGGTGGAACAAATGATTTACCTAATATTTCATCAGATGCTTTACTATGCACCATTTTTATTCATTTTACCCAGGTTAACACTTGGATAATAACACTTGGGTAACACTTGGGTAAATAACTGAGATCTGATAGAATGGGCTATTTTCTCCATCTAATACCATACACATCTAGTCTGCATTTACATAGCATTATATAGGGTAACATTCATGACAGTGTATCCCAGCTCTGCCTCTTGCTAGCTGTGTAATCACCCACACATTACTTCATCTCTCTGTTCCTCAGATTTCTCATCTATTATATACAATAAAAGGTACCTATTTCATGGTTGTTGGAGAATCAAATGAATTAATACTTGCACAACCTTTAGAATAAGTCCCCAATAAGTTCTCACTAAATGTTAGAGAGCTTTATGTTATTATAAATGGAAAGTGAAGTGGAAAGATAGCATGTATTGGAACCAGTCAGATTTGTCCTTAAATCCCAGTTCTGCACTTCTAGTCATGTTAAATTCTCTGACCCTCAGTTTTTTCATCTATAAAGACTAGAACCACCTATACTCATTTTATAAATGAGTGGTAGCTATAGTAAAGGTCAATGACAAAATACGTAGGATGCTTGGCATAAGGATGATACTTAATAAGAGACTATTGATAGTAATATAATTATGTAAATATGAGGACTCCAAATGAGCTGACTTATTTAGTAAGTCTAGTCAGCCAACAAATCTATAATTATAGGCTCATTTATTCAAATCTCCTGAGTCCTGTCTTGTAAAATCTGTTGAACAAATGTTTAACTAGTAAACTTTGTGTCTGCTCTTAAGAAAACCTACTCTTTCTCTTTGTTAATATGTGCCTTCTACTACTAGAGTTAAACTAAGAATAATGATTTCACAGATTATAAGAACTGGAAACCAACTGAAATATAAGTGAGGTCCAAAAAGGTTACTGTATTCCCCCTTTCCCCCTAGTCATACAACTGTTTTGCCAAATTTCTTCCAGGTACATCACTTTGCATTTAGCATTTACATATATATGTACATATACCTTGTATACTTGTTTGTATAACGTCACTATTGCTTTCTAGCTGTCTGCAAGCACATGTAATTTTTTTTCTTCAAGTTCTAAGGTTCTTGGAAACAAGGATCTTGAGGTTTTCTCCAGTTAGATGCTTCCAAACAAATACTTTAGTGTTTTGAAAAAACAAACAAAAAAAACAAACGATGAATGGTTTATTAGTGAAAGAATTGTTACAAGCTTCATAGTAGAGTAAAAATTCTGGCATGTAAGATATCTGCGGGATTCCATAGCAAAATTCCATAAACTGTGTGGTTTACACAACAGAAATTAATTTCTTAGAGTTCTGGAGGCTGGGATGTCCAAGATCAGGGTGCCAGCATGGTTGGGTTCTTTGAGGGCATACTTCTTAGCTTGCATATGGCCACCTTCTTGCTGCATACTCGAATAGCAGTGAGAGAGAACCAGCAAGCTCACTGGTGCTTCTTTTTAAAAACACATTAGTTCCATCATTAGATTCTCACTTTATGATTTATCATCTAAACCTAATAGTATCCCAAAGGCCCATCTCCAAATTCTACCATATTGGCGGTGAGGGGTTCAACATATGAATTTCAAGGGGTCACAATTCAGTCTATAGTACAGTGGCAAGTTTTCTAATTTAATTTACATAAACACTCCCATTCAGTTCAGTCTCCTTTCATCTGACATTTCAGACATTGAAATACAACAAATACATACGTACATGTACACAACATTTAGAGCTGGCTCCATTTCATTGTTCGTGTTGTTACCCATTCTTGGAATGCTTTAGTCGTAATGTTTTGAATGGGGAAAGAGCTTTACAACACATCTTGTCCTAAAATGGTTGATATTCTCCAGTACATTTCCTTCCTTCCGTTCTTCAATTACTAGAACCATAAGCCAAGATATATATCACAGTGCAATTTTGACATGGTCATTTTTATTAAATATTAAGAAAAAAACATTTCTTGGAATCACAGTTATGTTAAGGTTCATGTTATCTGGGTTGGAAGCCAGGATTAGGGGGCCAGAACTAAGGTCAAGGTAATGGAATGAGCTAATGCTATGTGTATCTGTTCATGCATTACCGGGTAAAAATAAAATAAGTAAAAGATTCTACATTGTAGCAGATTCATATTAATCTGGGTGGCTAATTGGTTAAGTGTCTGCCTTTGGATTGGGTTATGATCCCAGAGTCCTGGGATTGAGCCCCACGTCAGGCTCCCTACTCGGTGGGGAGCCTCTGCTTCTCATGTTTGCTCATTCTCTCTTTCTTGGTCAAATAAATAAATAAATCTTAAAAAAAAATACTTTCCCAAATTAAAAAAATTCACATTAATCATACCAAAATCACTGTGTCAAATAGACCTCAACAAAATGTCTTACTTTTATTCAGTCAGTGTTATTAATAAGAATAGTCAGGTTCCTCACTTGTATTAGGTTAGAAAAAAAGATTGAGAATACTGCAGTTTATTCTCTCTTATAGTTTACTACATGTATTCTTAATGACATGCATGTAATGCCATCTAAATTAAGATTATATACTTAATGTATTCTTGATACGCATGTTTATATATTCTGAGAATAAGAATGAAAAAAGATGAATGATGAGTTTTCTTTCCCCAAATGAAGGAACTTTTATTATTTATTTTTTTATTTTTAAAAAAGATTTTATTTATTTATTTGATAGATCACAAGTAGGCAGAGAGGCAGACAGAGAGAGAGGGGGAAACAGGTTCCCCCTGAGCAGAGAGCCCGGTGCAGGGCTCGATCCCAGGACCCAGAGATTATGACCCGAGCTGAAGGCAGAGGCTTTAAACCACTGAGCCACCCAGGCGCCTCTAAAGGAACTTGATAGCAGCAATTTCTTAAAGCATTATTCTGAAGAATTCTGAAATATGGAATTCTCCAAATTATTTAGATTAAGTTCACTTTCTTTTCTTTCAATTCCTGATATATTAATATACAAATGGTCTATAGATTCAAGTGTGCTTTAAGACTTTTGATTTCTATATTGAAATATTAGACCAATATAGATTATACAAAACATTGGATTTTTTTTAATTTATAAGGATTACAAATGAGGATTAGAATCATGTTATCATTGGTACCATTAATGTAATCAAAAAAGGCTTATTAATTTTAAACAAGTAAAACCACCTTTGGTTAGTTTAACAGAAAAATGATTTGTTGGAAAGATACCTTGTACTTTCCAGAACCAAAAGGAAGGCTGCTGAACTGGGCTGAAAAAAAAAAAAAAAAGAATAAGACAGAAGGGAGACCAGGCAGCCAAGAACACAGCCAGCATCACAACATGTACTGGGTCTGCTTAGAAAATTGCCTCTGATGCCAAGACCGCTGGATGTGCCCTGCTGAGTTGTTGGAATTCAGTGAGGCTGCCACTGTGGTCACTGGACTCTGGCTATTTTTTTTTTTTTAAAGATTTTATTTATTTGACAGAGAGAAACACAGCGAGAGAGGGAACACAAGCAGAGGGAATGGTAGCGGGAGAAGCAGGCTTCCCGCAGAGCAGAGAGCCCGACGCGGGGCTCGATTCCCAGGCCCCTGGGATCTGACCTGGGCCGAAGGCAGATGCTCAACGACTGAGCCACCCAGGCGCCCCTGGACTTTGGCTATTTTAATTGCCGCCACAATGTTCCAGAGGATTTGGAAACTATCAGTACAGAAACACTCTGTAGGGCAGGTGAATCTGACTGGTTGAGCAGAGATCTCAAGCTCAGGCCGAGTCACTTGACTGTGTATGAGCTGCCAAGGGCTTACGAGAATAAGAATCTGGCCCTTTTGTTTTTAGTGGAAAGATTTCATCAGGCCTTACAAGATATCAGACTGCCCAATCATAGGAAGATGAGTTCAATGTTAATCAGCTAAAAACAAGCAATATCTGTCTCACTGTCTCTTGTTAATTTTGATTCCTGTCTCTATTGTGACTCTAGTCTTTGGCCACATAGAACCCTAAAATATTGATATTTTTCCCAAATTAAATGATCAAAATTTTCTGAACCTCCACCTGAATTTCTTATGTATTGGTGATGATCCTTATTTTTTTTTTTTTACCAGTAATTTTGATTTGCAAAATTATTCTTCCTAAACATTTTGAGATTTCATTTTAACTTACTATTCAGCTTTAGTTCCTTATAAGTAATAAAACTAGTATTAAGTATTAGATAGTCTCTCTTATGTTGGATGTTAGGTTTGGTATTTATTTGGTACTAGTGAATCCCGATGGAGAATGTATAATTGGTATACAGTCAGAAGAAAATTTTCATTTGTTCTCAGACCGAGTTTGCTCTCTCTACAGTATTAGTACTAGCATATCAATGAATGTAACACATAATTATTATTTTCCTTTCCTTGGTCTGATTCCTAGATAATTGTATCTTGGTGCCTAAATGAATTTTTGCAGCTGTTAATACAGACATGCAAGACTCACTCTTACACACACACACACACACACACACACACACACACACACGCACACACACAGACACACACACAGCTGCTATTTCTGCTATTCATCTGCTAATTACAAGGGGAATTATGTGCAGGGAAACTATAAGCAGCAATAAACCTAAGCTTACTATTTCACAAAAGACAAAAAAATTATGGATATGAATCGCATCCATGAATATTGACACTTAAAGTTTCTATGCAGGGTATCTATCAAGATGCATTATGTTTAATATACTTACATCCTGAATCATTACCTTAAGAGCTAAAAGCATTGTAAATTACTGAGCTAGAAGCTCCTCAGAGGATATGACCAAGTCTTTTCTACATTATCAAAAACACCAACATAGTCTTACTAAATCTAGTTCTGTTATTCAACCTCAATAAGAGGACTTATCAATATTAATTCTATCCAAATAGGCTCATTTATCTCTTTTTTTTTTTTTTTTTTTCATTTATCTCTTTTTGTTGACCATACACATCTATTATTCGAAAAATGTATATTGAGCAAAAAAAAGTTGGATTTATGAGCATTAGCAATTGACAATTAAGGGAAAAATTAAAAATAAATACATGTGCAAGTAATCAAATTTAGAAAGAAGAAAGTAATGCAAACAAAATTACTTTAAATTCATTGAAGAGTCTTATCAGATGTGAGTTAGATTTTTTTTAAAAAACTCACAACAGAAAAGTATTAACCAATCTTAAATAATTTTAATGAACAAAAAATGCAGTGATAAAGTGCATTAAAATTTTTGGTATTGGAGAAAAATGGAAACAGAATAATAGGGACACAATAAAAAAGGATCAAATGAGTAAACAATGATAAAACTGTATACCAAATTTCTTTTTTTTTTAAAGATTTTATTTATTATTTATTTTATATATAGAGAGAGAGACTTAGCGAGAGAGGGAACAAGAGCAGAGGGAGTGGGAGAGGGAGAAGCAGGCTTCCTGCTGAGCAGGGAGCCCATTGCGGGGCTCCATCCCAGGACCCTGAGATCATGACAGCCGAAGGCAGAGGCTTTAACCCACTGAGCCACCAGGCGCCCCTGTATACCAAATTTCTTAACTATTATGGAAAATGATGTTTTAAGTATGTTTAATTGATTACAAAAGGTATGCAGGCTTACTGTTATAAAAGTTTTAAACTCCATAAGCACAAGTATTGCTTGGCCCTCTTCTCATAGCCCTGGTGAAGGGCTTAGAGTTGGCTCTTGGACAACTAGGAAAGTAAAATGCTGATATTCTGACTACTGCTATTGCTGTGAGAAATAAAGTCCTTCATCTCTAACCCACGATCTCATATCTTCTAGTTTCTAAGAGACTATGGTATGCCAGTTTATTTGCTTGATTGTAGGAAGTGTAAAATTGCAGAAATTTTGTAGTTCTTGACAGTCTCATACACCATTACTTCTAATATCTTTTAGTTCAGAATTTAGGCAAGTAAGGACACCTAGTTCCAAGAGAGCCTGGGGAATGTTATCATTTAGCTTAGCATTAAAATTGGTGTATTACTACCAGGAGGAGGGAGTAGTACTAGATTTCAGAGTAGGAACAAAAACTCACTGCCAAAGCCTAAAAAAAACTTGTTTGAAATTTATTTTTTTTTGTGAAAAAAAAATGAAACATATGAACAAACAGTTACAGACTACGTAATTTATAAGAAATTTTTATACAGATTACCTCTGGGTAATGAGGGCAGGTTAGTTTGCTAGGTAGGGCTGCTATAGCGAAGTACCACCGAGTAAGCAGCCTCAATGGAAATTTATTGTCTCATAGTTCTGGAGGCTTTAAGTCCAAGATCAAGATGTCGGTTGGGTTGGTTCCTTCTGAGAGTTGTGAGGGATCTGTTCCAGGGCTTTCACCTTGTCTTATAGATGACCATTTACTTCCTTTGTCTCTTCACATTTGTGTTCTCCCTCTTTGCATGACTCTGTGTCCAAAATTCCTTTTTTTTTTTTTGTAAAAAGGACAACAGTCATATTGGATTAGGATCCGCTCTAATGACCTCATCTTACTTAACTAATTACATTTTCAACTAATCTGTTTCCAAATAAAATTACACTTTGAGGTAGTTGCAGTAAGGACTTCAACATTTGAATTTTTAGGGAACACAACCCAACCCATAACAGAACGTATAGATGATATTCTTTTTCTATTTGTTTGTTTATTTATTTATTTGACAATATTCAAGTATTCTTATACTGCCTTTTTATTATTTTGGTTATTTTAAAAGTATACATTTTTAAGATAAAATATCAAAGTGTCTTCTCTATTCATTATGTTTATATGATCTTGTGAATAATCTCAAATGTGGCTTAATGCCTCCACATATTTTTAATTTCAGTGAAAAATGTTTAATAGCTGAATGAATAGATAACTGCCTCCAAATTTGCCGCAACAGGTAACAACCTCTCTTCCGGCACACCTGAAAAATTTTTGTTTTCTTTTGCTTTGCCTCCTTGGTTAAATCTTCAAGGCCTTTCACAAAATTATTGCATCTATATTTAGTATTTGGCCTTATATCCTTCAGTAGGAGCAGCTGTAAGTCTAAAACTCTGAACTATGTTTTAAACCATGCAATATATTTCTGACTTCAGTATTGGATTGGGAGATCATATCAACTGAACTTCATTTCCACTGATACAGAGACATTGAGTGGGAGTTTGTGAGTGATGACTGTTCCAGTGGAATGTGAAGGTAATTGTAACAGTTTGACATACAAGAACAGAGTGACTGCTTCAAGCATGAGGACATAGGGAACAAACCAAGATAAAAGGAAGACTTGGAAACAAAGACTACATTCTGAACCACTTCTTTCCAAGTACTTTACTCTGGAAGAGAACTTGTTAATGAATAACCACTATTGAATAGCTGCCATGAAAGCAAACAGAGAGCTATTCTACTATTAGTTACATTTTCATGCAAAGGTCGCTCATTTGTGCCTGAAAACTCAAATATTCCATATCACCCCAAAGTATATAGTGGAGAGGAATGGATAGGTAACCAGCTTAGACCAAAAGAAGAGACAGGAAAAGGGAATAATGAAGAAAGAAAAATGGACCACATATGAAGGAGTCTAAAGCCAAGAAAAATTAATGGAGGCCCACATATGATGTGGGGAACTGTGTGGCTCATTTTACTAAGCCCCAGAATAAAACTTGAGAGCTAACATGTTAGTCAAGGTCATGGAAAGATAGATCATTATATTCTCAGAAATACTACTCTTATATAGCAATATTTGTTGTTTTAAAATCCTGGTTACCATAAAATACTGGAGCTTTATATGAGCATTATTACTCTTTGTTTAACATCAACAATGTGTTGGAAACATTAAATATCTAAGATTTTTCAGTCTCTTTTTAACAATACTGTATTCATTGTTCTATTCCTGATTTTTTTCATAGCAAATTCTAATTATTGTTAAGTAGAGCATCTCTCATAAATCTGATTTATTTTCTTATTCTCCAGCCAATATCTAGGTTTCTTTTCTGCTTCTTATAACATCTTCTAATCACACTCACCACCATGCTCCTGTGAGAGAGCCAGAAAAATCACTGGATTCCCCAAGACATGTCACTTTAGTTAATAATATGTTGAATAAATAAATTGCAATTAACAGTGACATTTACTAAGAGTATTTTTAATTCATTTTTTTCATTTATTGGGTTTTCTGATAATGAATGATTCAATATCAGTTTCCCAATGACTCCTCTCAAATTTTAAAGAAACATCAAAAAGTCCCATGGAATCTTCAGCCTCAGGGGTTTATATATGGAATTACACAGTGCTATTTATATTTAAAATATTGAGCAAATTGGATGTTATATAAGCATGGCTTTACTTTCTGTTGGCTTCCAAGAAGTATAACTCATTAAGAACCTGAATGTATTCTTTATACTCTAGTCTAAGTGTCAATTTGAAGACTTGATTCAATCTTAATCACTCAAACCGGGAGGAATTTATCATTTTCAAAGCCTTAAAACCAGTACATCTGAATAAATAAAACATTTTTAGTCAGGCTTCATGAATAATAATTTCAGTCTGAATGAGATGCTATAATCATGAATGAAAGAGGAAAAAGAAATGGCAATTTAAAAAATATCAGGGGTGCCTTGGTGGCTCAGTGGTTTGGAGCCTCTGCTTTTGACTGGGGTCCTGATCTCAGGGTCCTGGAATCAAGCCCGCATTGGACTCTCTGCTCAGCAGGGACCCTGCTTCCTCCTCTTTCTCTGCCTGCTTCTCTGCCTACTTGTGATCTCTCTCTCTGTCAAATAAATAAAATCTTTAAAAATTTTTTTAAAAATATCAAAGAAAGAGAAATGTGACATGATAGAAACTTTTAGGTAGTATATCAGTTGCACATTTTTTACTCCCAACTTCTCCCCATTTGATTACAACAAAAGCACATCTTGCATATCTGATACCCAGGGCAGATAATTTTTTAATATCCCTGACATTTGTATAACAAAAGTATATTTGGTAATAATCTTGCAGTAATCGATAATGATCATTATTTTAAGTCACTCTTTAAAATCAACAATTTGATTGGTGCCTTGGTGGCTCAGTCAGTTAAGTGTCTGCCTTCTGCTCAGTCATGATCTCAGAATCTTGGAATTGAGTCCTGCTTTGTGCTCCCTGCTCAGCAGGGGAGACTGTTTCCCTCTCCCTGCCCCCTGCTCATCGTGCTCTCTCTCTGCTCACTCTCTCTCTCAAATAAGTAAATAAAATCTTAAAAAAATAAAAAAAATACAAATAAAATCAACAATTTGGGGGAGCCTGGGTGCTCTGTTGGTTAAGCATCCAACTCTTGGTTTCCACTCTGGCCATGACCTTGCAGTTGTGAGATTGAACTCAGGCTCTGTGCTCAGTGAGGAGTCTGCTTCAGATTCTCTCTCTCAAATAAATAAAATCTTGAAAAAATAAAATCCACAATTTAAAAGAAAAATTCAAACTTTAAAGATATTTATATGTAATAACATTTTTATTGTATTATTTGAAATAGGTACTTTACTGTAACCTCCAATACATATTGTGCCTTTCATGTTGACAGGCATTTTTTTTCACTTCAAACATTTTAAATATTAAAGTGAGTAAAAACTCTAAGCAGTTACATAGAACAGTATAATTAAAGTTATTAAATTATTTCTTCATTTTTAAAGTCATTGTGCTTTTACCATTTATGTAAAATCTACTGTTTAAAAACAAGGTTATGTAATGCTATAGGGGATGGGGACAAGATCGGTACCCAGAATGATGTTGAATGATTCTGAACCATTGAGAATTTAATGTAGGACCAAACATATGTCACTTGAGTGTGTATGTGTATGTTGAAAATACAAATATATAGGATGTAGCTTAAAAGCACTCCAGAAGAATCTTAAATTACTTTTACAATAAACATGATCTGTATGCTTATATAGTATGAAACATTAATATTTAATGAGAACACTTAATTTGGTAAGACAAATGTTTTTCAGATCTGTACAACATTAAAAACATAGACATAAAACATTTTTCTTCTCAACCATGAAAAAATGATCTACTGAATTTGTATTAGGTTAGTTGCAAAAATAGATCAGAGGATGCTAATCCATGAGAAATGTGTCTCCTCCCCCTATTTTTCCCTTCCTTTAAAACCAAGAGATGCGTGTAATTTAACCATGCTTGCTTTGGGTAACAACCAGCATGGGGTTGAAATGCATTGAGTCGGTTTTCTAAGGAAGTACAATACTTCACATTTATAATGCATCACTGAACAGAGGTCAAATAGAGTAGTTCTAACATAATACCACACATCAAACTACCCACAGTAAAGTAACTCTATATACCCTGTGAATATTTTTCCCACATTAACAAGTGGATCATCAGTCTCTTAACCAACTTAAGCCCAGCTGTAAATTTATGGTATTATGCTTCCCAACAGTTCCCG
Source organism: Procyon lotor (assembly GCA_028646535.1). NCBI lineage: Eukaryota > Metazoa > Chordata > Mammalia > Carnivora > Procyonidae > Procyon > Procyon lotor. The sequence goes on along the minus strand of CM053614.1, from coordinate 69,555,557 downwards.
CTCAGTTTTCATGATTGTCTCTAATATATAACCACTGGGGAAGAAAAATATTTATTTTTGAGAGATTAACCTAAAATGATTATTATTCCCTACTGAGAATTTTGGGCATTATGTAAACTAATAAAAATAATAAGTGTGTATCCAATATAAGAATTATATAATTATCCACCTGGTTTCTTTTTACATTTCTTTGTAACTATCTACCTAAATTAGCAGCTAGGACCATCACCTTGAAGAGAAGTAATTAATATCAGATAGAAGAGTTTAAATAATTCCTAAATCACAAATTTAAAAATCGCACATGAATAAATAAGATAATTAGAAATTCTATAACTGTGAAGGTAAACATTTTACTTAATGTGGATGATAAATAACCTATATATAAACTATATATAAACATACTAACTTCCTTAAAGTTGGTATATTTTCCTTGCTGTTTAGTACTTGTTTGTGGACATTTTGAGTGTGTATGTATGTGTAAAATTTTAAGTAACAAGGAGCAATAATAATGTCACATTTCAACCACAAAAGAGAAAAATTGGAAGAGTTGTGGCTTATTTGAACAATTCTTTTGTTATATGGTTATATGATCATATTTGTATATAGCAAAGCAAAATTTTAGGTTTAGAAGATTTTTATTCCATTTTCGTTCAAGTAAGAAATCTAAGTATTTATCATATGTACATATATATACTTTAAAAATACCTCCACTAAGGGTATATTTAATACATATTTGAGCATCATGCATGTTTCAGGGATATAAAATGAATAAAGTTAAGTTTCCTGGTTTGAAGAGCTTGTAGTCTAATGAGAAAAATATATGTTATTGGAGAGGGTGTTTTGTTTCTGTCCTTGGATAACACACTTGGACAGTATGCAATTTAGATAACTTCAAAACTTGTATTCTTTACCAGGATGTATGGTTCAAATTGTTTTGACACATGTTCTTCTAAAGATTCATGATGAAGACCTCACCTGTGCCGCTGCAAATAATAGAAGTGATGCTATGTCTTGGAAAAAAGAGTCTACTTTCAGAGCAGGTGACTCATCTATAGCTGTCTATGCTGGAACCTGGGAATCAAAGGTGAATAAACAGCACAGAACTTGATACTGTTTTTTAAAGATAAAGTTACAAATTCATTCTTCATAGAGTATAGAATGGGGGCACATTGCTCCATTTAATTTGGTAAAAAAGAAGTGAGAGAATGTGTGTGTGTGTGTGTGTGTGTGTGTGTGTGTGTGTGTGTGTGTGTATTTTTTTGTATACACATATATGTGGTTCTGGAAATATAAATTTACATTCTCAAAATTAATTTTCAGACTATCTCCTCATGCTGTTTGTAAAGGCAGAATGGGAATTCTTTCTAAGGGTATTCAATAACTAGCAACTACACAATGATAGGGCTTTAAATTTTGAAAAAGATATTGGTAAAATGCCTTGGATAAGGAATAACCAAAGCTCTAATTTTGTATAAAATTAATTCTATAGAGACAAGATAGATTTTTTAAAAAGATAGAAATGACTTGAATGTTTAGTAGTGGGTTATTAGTTAAATAAATCATACAACATCTATATAAAATAAAACGAGACCATTCAAAGGAGATTTTATATATAAACTTACTGAAATGGGAAAATATTCATGTTATAAGTGAGAAAAACAGACACTGATGGAGTTCATGAAAGTCCACCAACATATGGCACAAAAGGTTATAAGGTATGATATATGTACTATATCCAATGTTATTTTTTTTAATTTTAATATGTCTTTCAAATTCATCTAGTTTAAGCAACATAGAAATATTTACTACATAAATATTATCATTTATAATAAAAATAGCTGATTTTCATAGTGTGTTATAATTCATCAGGCAATACGCTAAGTGTGTTTTTGTATATTAACTCACAACAAACCAGTGAGGTAGAAACTATTATTATTTCCAGTCTACAGATGAGGATACTGATGTTGAGAGAGGTTAGGTTAGCCATGTGTCCATCACAGGACTAATAATTGGCAGAGCTGGAATTTAAACCCAGTTATCATTGCTCCAGGGTCTATTCTCTTAATAGAGTATGCCATTAAGAAATGGAATCATTTAAAAAAATTATAAAATTTTTACTTTGTTTTTTAAAGGATATCTGTACTTTTTAAAAATTATTTGAAAAATTTACTTACATACCATAAATTTCTTCCTCTGTTTTTGTTATATAGTTCTGTGACTTTAAACATATTCACAGTTTGGTACAACCACCACTGAAGACAGGATACAGAACAACTCTGTTACCCTCCAAAATTACCTCTTGCTGCCCTTTATAGTCAGACACATCCCTGATTTCCTGGCAACCACTGCTTTTTCTCTATTCCTATAGTTTTAAAGTTTAAGAGGATGTCATATAAAGGTATCATACATTGTGTAATCTTTTGAGACTGGCATCTTTTCACTTAGCATAGTGCATTTGAGATTCATTGTTTCATGTATCAGTATTTCATTCTTGTTTATTGCCAAGTACTATTCTGTTGTATGGATGTACCACAATTTGTTTATCCTTTCACCAATTATAAGATATATATATATTTTTTTCTGTTTGGAGGCAACTATGAGTAATACTGCTATTTGCTATTTGTATTCAGGTTTTTGCATAACCTTTTCCTTTTTATAGGACAGGACTTGTCAGCCTCAGCACCATTGATACTTTACACTATGTGATTTTTTTATTATAGGGGACTGTCCTGGGCATTGTAGAATGTTTTGTAGCATCCCTGGCCTCAGCAAATAGATGCCAGTAACATCCATGGATTTACCAAGCAAAAATATCTCAAGATTTTAACAAATATCCCCTGGGTGAAAAATCACCCACCAAAAAGAGCCTTTTTTCTAAAAACCTAAAAGTAAATTGCTGGATCATATGAATGTATATTTAACCTAAGGAAAAATGGCACAATTGTATCACAGGGTGGTTATAATAATTTGCATTCCCGTCAGCAAAATGCATCCTCATTAGTACATCTTATTGTTAACCTTTATTGGACATCTTTTCCATGTATATACCTTGCCATCTGCGTATCATCTTTGTAAAGAATCTGTTCAGGTCTCTTACCCATTTATTTTTAATTTTTCTTTTTATTACTGATTTTATGTATTCTAGATACAAGTCCCTTGTTAGATATTTGATTTGGAAATTTTTGTCTCAATATATGTTTAGTTTTAAAATGTTTAGGAGGGAAAATATTTTAAATACTGATTAATTTCACTTTACCCAAAATTTCTTTTACAAATCATGCTTTTGGTGTCTTGTATAAGAATCTTTGAAAAATCCAAGATTATAAAGATTTCTCCTATTTTCTTCCAAACATTTTATAGTTTTTGATCCATTCTGAAGTAATGTTTTTGTACTGAATGAAATATAGGTTGAGATTCTTTTGTGTTCAATTGTTCCAGTGCGATTTATTGAAAAAATCCTTTCTCCATTGAATTATCTATGCATCTTGGTAAAAATCAATTGATTCTATTTGCATAGGTCTAATTCAGCATTATTTGTTCTGTCACTTCCATCTGCGTGTCTCTCTTTTTATTAATGGCACAATCTTTTAATAATTGTAGGTCAGGAGTCAATCTTAAAATAGGTAATGTTATGCCTCCAACTTGGCTTTTTTATTGGAAAATGGCACAGCTTGTACATCTCTTTTTCCATATACATTGTAGAACTAGTTTGATAATACCTACAAAATATCTGTTGAGATTTTAATTGGGTGGTATGAAATCTAATGATCAGTTCAGAGAGAATTGACACATTCTTTTCCCTTCACCTTATCACAGTGTCTATAGCAACCAATATAATATAGAGTAGGAGTATTACAACCAGATGTTCTTGCCTTATTCCTCACTTTTGATAAGGAACATTCAGTTTTTCACCATGAAGTATGGTGATAGATTTAAGTTTTTTGTAGAAAGGCTTTATTAGGTTCAGAAAGATTTTATTTACAACTAATTTCCAGAGTGTTGTTTATCATAAATAGATACTGAATTTTATCAATCTCTATCATTTAATCTGTTAATATGGTGATTTAAATATGTCTATTTATTTTTGAATGTTGGAAGCAAACTTGCATTCCTGAGATAAACCCTACATGATAATGTTGTTTCATTATTTTTATATATTGGTGTTTTCATTTGGCTAATATTTTGTCAAAGATTTTTGTGTTCATGAGAGATACTGGACTACCCTATTTTCTTTATTGTCTTTATCTATTTTTGCTATTAAGGTAATGGTTGCCTCATAAAATTATTTTTTGTTTCTCTTTTCTGGAAGAGATTTTTGTAGATTTGGTGATATTTAAAAATATTTTAAAATTTATTTTTATTTTTACATTTTCAGAAGATTTTATACCTATGAATCCAATTTGTTTAATATAAAATAATTCTAGCTTTCTACATTTTCTTGAAATTGTTTTTGTAATTCGCATCTTTTTTTTTTAATTAATTTTTATTAAGTAATTCGCATCTTTTAAGGAATTGACCCAATTCATAGCATTTGTTGAATGTATGTTCATAGAGGGGTTTATAATATTCTCTTAGTATCCTCTTAATGTTTGTGATATCTCCCTTTTTGTTTCCAATGATGCTCATTGAGTCCTTATTTTTTTTAATCCCTCATTTTGACTATCACTTTTATGGATTTTTTGGTCAAGCAGCTTTTGATTTCATATATTTTTCTCCATGATTTTGTTTTCAGTTCATCAATTTCTGCTCTTTATTTCCTTCCTTCTGCAAGAATTGCATTTTGTTTGCTCTTTATTTCTAGTTTCTTGAGTTAGAAGCTTAGATTATTGCTTTATTTTCTTCTTTCTAATATACACATTTATAGTATAAATTTCCTTCTGTGTGCTGCTTACCTGCATCTCTCAATTTCTGATATATTGTATTTTAATTTTTAATCAATTTAAATTCTTTAAAACTTTCCTTATGAAATTATTTGATCTAAGTATTATTTATAAATATATTGTTTATTATCAAATTATTTGAGTTTTAACAAATACTTTTTAAAAATATTTTTACTTTTATTATAGCCAAAGAATATACTTTTTATTTTTTTAATTTAATAAATTTATTTTCTGACAAAGAATATGGTCTAAGGGAATGTTCCATGTCTACTTGAAAACAATGTGTATTTTAACTGATTTGGATGTAATATTATATAAATAACAGGTTGGCTGATAAGGTTCTTCAGGTCATCTAAATTCTTACTTGTTTTTTGTCTACTTATTTTATCAATTACTGAGAAATGACTGTTGAAATGTCCAACTGATGTCATTGATTTGTCTATTTCTCCTTTTAGATTAACCGATTATTGCTTCATGTATTTTGAAGCTATGTTGTTACATGTAGACACAGTATTATTAGATCTTTGTGATGAATTGATACTTTTATCATTACATAATCTTTTTTCTGCTGATTTTCCTTTTTTTCTGAAGTCGCATTGTCAGATATTAATATAGCAACCCCAGACATCTTTTTATTAGTGTTTGCATGATGTATCTTTTTTTAAAAAAAAATATTTTATTTATTTATTTGACAAAGAGAGGGAAAGCACAAGAAGAGGGAGTGGGAAAGGGAGAAGCAGGCTCCCTGCCGAGCAGGGACCCTGATGTGGGATTCAGTCCCAGGACCTCGAGATCATGACCTGAGCTGAAGACAGACGCTTAACCTACTGAGCCATCCGGGCACCTGATATATCTTTTTCCATTCTTTTTCTTTCAACCATTCTAATCATTGGTTTTCAAGTTCTTATATTAAGTTCTTACATATATCAGCCTGTATTTTGGTCTTTTAAAATAATTCAGTATCAGAATCTGTTGTAATAAAATGTTTTAGACTACTTATATTTAATGTGGATGTAGGTCCACCATTTTATTATTAATTTTCTGTCAGTTCAGTCTGTCCTTTTAAAAAAAAATTTTCCTTCCCTGTCTTTTTTGATTAAATTATTTTAGTATTTTTTTTTAAAATATTTCATTTAATTTATCTATTGAATTTTTCACTGTGTTTCCTCTACAGTACTTATGTATTGCTGTGGCAATTACAATATGTTCATCTAACTTTTACATTCTACTTAGAGATAATTGTTTACGTTAGGTAAAATATGGCCTTTCAACCATATAGGTACCTTTGCCAATCTTTCTTTATGCTGCAGTTGTGATAGACATTACATCTACATAATATTTTAGGTATAAAACTACTGGAGACCCTCTGGCAAGGCTTTCCTCACTCTTAAAAAGTACCAAACATGCTTCAATTTTGCTTTCTTTAATTGTGTCTAGAAATGTTTTTAGACTATGAAAAAAAATACCTAAGAGGACAAGTTAAGATGCTGACAGTGGTAGAAGAGAATGATGTAAGAGTAAGGAATCTGTCATTTTAAGAATGAGGATATTTCTCCCCAGTAGTCCTCAGCAAGCTTTCTTTTATAGCTTACTAGCCAGAATTAGGACACGTTCACTTCCAAAAGTAATCATCTGACCCTCATTCCTGTAAATTATCTCATCTTGCATACTCTCCAGTTCCATATTGTTGTTAAGTAAAATTATTACTGATCTTAATGTTTAAGCCATCCTTATGACTTATCTTGAATCTTTTTTTTTCTTCTCATCTTGAATCTTAAAACATCCTGCATCCCCAGAACTTAGCTAAAGCCAAGGATGCTGTCGTTCATTATGCAACCTATTATTAGGTTGACAGCCACCAATGTAATTATTTACATTATCAGAAAAAGTGGAATTTGGTACAGTGAAACTATTGTTAGAAATGGAAGTACAGGTTCACAGACTTCTCTTCAGGAAGCTATATATAGAGTGAGGTGGAGGAAAGGGTAGGGAGAGAGAGAAAGGGAGAGCATAATTTTGCTTGCCTTATATGTTTGAAGAAGTTTGGACATATAACATATAGTTATATGTAACTATAATTCCTTTGGAGTTTATAAAAAGGCATCACATCAATATGGTAAACACTATTTGACATTCATTGCCAATGTATTTATAATGTCTGAAGTCTTTTTTGAATTATGTCCTTATTTATTTGTAATAATTTTCAAGAACCATTCTGTTATATTCACAAACAAGTCTTCTATTATATTCACAAACAAGTTTCTACAGCAGAACAATTCCTGCCCTAACCTGTTTTTGTTAATAAAATATTATATAAATACAGCAGCACCTATTCATGTCTCATTTGCCTATGGATGCTTTGTCACTACATTGGTAGTTGAGTAGTTGTGATAAGGATCAGTGGTTATGATAGAGACTATATGGCCCACAAAACCTAAAATATTTATTATCTGGCTCTTTACAGAAAAAGTTTGTGGACCCCTGACCTAGAGCACCCCATAGCTGCTTTCTTGTGTCTTACCTTACACTTATTTAGTGAGATGGTACTTCTGCATGGATATCATTGTTGTGGTTGGTACTCAATTTAAACTCTCAATTCGGGTATTGATGTTCCTTATAGTTGTGAAGCCACTAAAATAGGGGCCTTTGGAGTTTTATATTTATAGCTACTGCTGTCAGGATGCCAGATGTTTGTGGTTGTCATTGGCAAGGATATCTGTAGTCCCCTGAAACCCTTGATATGACAGAGATGAGTGGTACCCACATGCTCTAAATGCCCTAAATGTGCATAGTCACGCCAAGTGCCGTGTATATTCAAATCTCTCACTTTCATGTTATAGTTTTAAAATGATTGGTGTTGTTGTCCAGTATCTTCAGAATCATAACGCAACAGTTTATTGTCAGGTTTGGATTTTTGTTGACTTTCTTTTGTGCAATATCTTTTTAGGATATGTTCATGAGTTCATTGGTTAGGGAAGAAAATAGATTTGAGTGACCATCACTATATTGGGCTCAAAATTACCATTTTTTTTTAAGGAAACTGAGACTTTTTATTTGTGTCTTTTGTGTCTTTCTCTATCTCCCTTTTAAAAATGTGTTTCTTCCCAGAAAGCCACTTACGTGTTTAGGTAAATAAACTGCTGGTAGGTCATTTTCACCAATCCTCTAAAGACTTGTCTAGATATGTCTGCATTTCAGCTGGGCATAACCTAAGCTCTGTGAGTCCTTTAACCATGAATCCATTATCGCATTCAATCCTTATAACAACTCTGGAGGAAGGCAAAATGCCCACCCTACTACACAGATAAGAAAATTAATAATTAGAATTTTTCATATTTAAGCAGTATAATAAGCCCAGTGAAAACCAGACTCCTAACTTGTATCCTTGCCACTAGACCATTTATCTGGGATAAATAGTTTTACATTCCTTTTTATATTTAATAATCATTTTAGTTCTATATTAAAAAACTAAAGCTAGTGGAAAAAAAACCTTAAAAGTAGCTTCAGAATTGAGGAAAATCAGAAAAGGACAGATTTGGAATTGGAAAAGGATAGTTTCAAGATTTACCTTTTGTGTCTTAGCATATTAATTGGCTGATTATGTGAAAGAGATTCAGATTTTTTTTTTCTTAAGCACCATCTGGCTATATCTCTTTCTTTTCCCCTGAAGACTTTTTGAGTCAATGATCAAGTCTTAAGTGCTTAGTTCCATAATAATATAGCCTTCTCTAAATAAGTGCCTTGGTCTGTTACATCAGCCATTGAATTTCACTGAATTTTGGCCATTTGGGGTACTTGTAATGGGCAGAAGAAAGAACAAAACACAGTGACAACATAATCTATTGTTCTGGTCTCCAAATATAGTATCCTTCTACTGAGGAGACCACAAAAGGGCTGACACAGGCAGGCCATCAGACCATCCACAAGTAGCTTGTCACTTTCCATAGGAAATTAGACTTGGGAGTGGTGAAATATTTATTTTATGGTTAAAGATCTCCAGTCTTTTGATTGAAATTTAAAAAAAAAGAGAACAATAAAAAACAACTATGAGCAAATAGGATAATAGCCTGCCAAGTTAGTAATATTTCGAAATGGTATTTTAAAAATATCATTTAGGAAAGCTGTAATATTCATATGAAGCAACAATAAAATCTCGTATTAGAAATTCATTTTAAATACCTTTTTTTTATTTTAAATACCTTAAAAGGTTCACAAATTAATAAAGTTTACATCTTTCTTCCATTAATACCACATGAAACTAAATGAGAATGTGTCAACGAGAATGATAGTTTTTATTTGATAAATAGACTGAACACAAGATTTTGAACATTTTATGTATTTTCATGAAGCACATGAAAAATGTGAACAGTGCTTTTCTATAATCTGTGATTCTGTCCATGAACTAGTAGCTCGGTTGTAGCATATTGATCTTTCTTTATCTGATCTGTATTATTTATGTTTCTGTTTTGGCACATTTTTTTGTTGCTGTTGTTTTTTTACTTTCCTTTTCCTTTTTCTGTTTTTTTTTTCTTTAATTTATCTTTTTCTTTTTTTGAAAAACCAGAATGGTTTCATTTGTAGGACCAACAGTCATTTGTTCCTGATTATAGAGTTCAACATGCAAATTACATTCACCTAAAATTTTAGAACAGAAATGACACCATGTCACTTTCCTGGGATATTTCGTGTAGACAGAATTTTCTCTGTGCAACCTTTATATATGTGTCTGCCATCAATTACCTTTTTTCCTGTTCTCAAAATGATCTGTAAATTTTTTCTTATCCAGAATATTTGAGAAATGAGGTATTTAGTTCAGTTGAGTAGCTATAGATGGTGCAGAATCACTGATTTTTCAATGAATTGATATATTCTCAACTAGCTAAAAATTTCAACTTACTTATCTTTGGATGATCTCAAAGGCACTTGAAGATAAAAAAGTTTACACCACTATCATTATATGACAGAACATCTATAAAATTCAGATATGTTTGCTTCTAAGGCTATTGTTTTGTCATAATTTGAATTGAGAATTAATTACATGTAGCATATAAATGTTCAGATTATTAATCTCACCTTTGGTTCTATCCCAAATTAGTTTATATCCTTTATTACTTTTTATTATGTTGAACCACTCTGAAGTCATACAATAATCCAAAATGTCTGAGAATGCTAAAACAAAAACTCCAAGTCTCATTCACAGAATCATATATTCTATGTCTACTTCAGAGTCATATATGCAACAATATCAAAGTATATCAAACTAGAAAATTCAGATAGAAAAATTAACTATAATGTACATAATAAACATCGAAAAGTCTAATGTAGGGTTTCTGATTTTTGTTTTCTTATCTGCTTTAGTCATTCAAAATGTTACTATGAAAAATCTGATAATGATAATGAAAACAAACAAAACCAGAAGGCTGTATTTGGGAAATGTATGGGTCTAATATTAGAGGCTTGTACTACAAACTTCTTCATTTAAATACTCCTGAAGAAATCATCTCATGACTTGCTTTCAATTTCTTACTGGTCAGCCATTGTGTAGATTTCTTGCAACACTTAACAGAGCTTCCTTCTAACATTTGTGTCTAATTTCTTCCCTTAATTAAGTGGTTTATGTTATTGTGTGAAGATAGTATACTGAGAGTAAGTCCATAGTCTGTGAGCCCATCCAGAGTTCATGATTCTGGATACCTAGTTGACAATAATTATTTTAAAATAAATACATTAATAAAAAAGAAAATCCTTGAGTATTACTTTAGAAGTTAGCTCTTATCACATGAGCATCGTTTGTTAATGACTGTACAATTTGAATTTCCTGAAGGTACTAAAGTGGATAGTCTACAAGCAGACTTATTTTGTATGATCAACTGTGCTTAGACACATTCAATGATTAGCAGAGGAGATTGCTCCCTTATTATCATAAATAATGAAGAAGACTGTAAATGAATTAGATTAAATAATTGCAGATTATTAATGTCACTAAGAAAACAGATAAAAGGCCAGAATGGAGAATAATGGAATGGAGAGTTATTTATATTGAGTAGTCAAGTAAAGCATCTCTGATTAGATAAGTTAAGCTGATAACTTGGAAATGAAAAAGAAGAGGGACAATGGAAGAACATTGCAAGCACCCTGAAGAAAATATTTTGGTGTGTTCAAAACCTGAAAAAGGCCTAGTGAGGCCTGAAGTGACTGAAGAGAAAAAAGTATATACAGTAAAGTTAAAGAGAGAGGTAATTGCTACATGGCAGAGGGTCTATAACCATGGGAAAGAATTTCAATATTGTTCTAAGTATAAGAAGAAATAATTGAAAAGTTGTCATCAGAGAAATGACAAGACTTAATGAATTGAAGGAGGGAAGGAGTAGAAGTAGGCAGCCTAGTCAGAGGCTTTTGGCTAGTAAGAGATAGCAGTAAAAAAAATAGTTGTGGCCTGTGTTTGGAACATAGCAGTGGAGAAGAACAGAATTAACCAAAATTGAAATATATTAGATAAGTATCGTAAACAAGACTTTATGCTGGTTGGGGTGTGGAGGGTGTGGAGACATGGAATTTATGATGACTTTTGTATGTTTAGTTTTAACAGTAGGGTAGATAATGATACCATTTGTTTAAGTGTGAAATATTGGAGGTGGGTGAAAACTGACGGGGGAGAGGGGAGGGCTCTGTGAGTTACGTAAGTTGTGTCTAGCAGGAAAGTAGGTAGAAAGAACACAACTTACACACTAGGTCTGAGCTTGAGATAAAAAAATTGTGAGTTAAATTTTCAATAATTTAAAGACATGAGTATGGATGATATCACTTAAAAAAGGAAGTTTTTTTTTTTTTTTTTTTGTTTCTTGTTTTTTTAATGAGAAGATGACCTGGAACTGAATCATGACGAATATCAAAATTAAAACTTCAAGTAGAAAAAGAGGAACCACAAAGCAAGAAGGAAGATCAACAGGGTATAGTGTTAAGGAAATTAAGAGAAAATTGAGTTTCAAGAAAGAAGGAAAGTGGACATCCATGTTAATAGTTACTGAAAGATCTAATATATAAGAATAGGGAATTATTTATTGGATTTGGCAATGTAGAGGTTACTGATGATCTTGATGTGTGCTTTCTTTTTTTTTTTAATATATATATATTTTTAAGATTTTACTTATTGAGAGAGGAAAGCGAGAGAGAGCACGAGAAGAGAGAAGGTCTGAGGAAGAAGCAGACTCCCCATGGAGCTGGGAGCCTGATGTGGGACTTGATCCCGGGACTCCAGGATCATGACCTGAGCCAAAGGCGGTCCCTTAACCAACTGAGCCACCTAGGCGCCCTTGATGTGTGCTTTCAAAAATGTGGAAATAGAAAGTAGATTGAAGTACATTAAAGGTTTTGGGAAGTAAGGAATAGTCAACATCTTTTCTATGAAAACTGTTAGAGAATTTGAGTTGAAGGCAGATATGAGGTCAGTGGAGGGTTTTTCTAAGATGTCTATATTAGAACATGTTTGTGTGTTTATTGGAATGTTTTAGAAGAGATTGAAAGTCAGATATTGCTGAAAAGACAAGATATAAACTAAAGTTCATTCTTTGGGAAGGCAAGAGTAGAGTGGGTCCAGAGAATAGGTAGATAGATGTTCTTTGATAAAAGATGGTGGGTGTGGGCATTCTCCATTGTCACATTTGGAAAGAAGCTGAAATATCTGTTAATGCAAGTAGGTCTATAAGTTTACCAATATAAGATGATGGGATTTGAGTTTAATGTCTTCCATTTTTCAAAGAAAGATGAGTACAAATAATAATATAGAGAAGATAAAGTTTAGTAATTGAAGAGAAGATGCGAATTTTCTTTTTGGTGTGTGGAAAAGTGAGAAACATTTTAGATTTTCTGAATAGAATTGAGTATTTATTTGAAGTTTGTTACTATTAATACCTATGAATTTAAATTAGAAGTAGTTAATTCCATTGTATAATTTTCTTTAACAATGTTCATCTAGCTCTTTAGGCTTATACTTGAAGAAGTCAAATGATGGGTATAGTAGATTCCTAGAGCTGCCATGACAAATTACCACAAACTTGGTGGTTTCAAACAACAGAAATTTATTCTCTCATCATTCTGGAAGCTAGAAGTAAAAAATCAAGGTGATAACAGGGCCAGATTTCCTCCATAAGCTCTTAGAAAGAATCTTTTCTTGCCTCTCCCAGCTTCATGTAGGTTCTTTGGTTTCCCAATGCACAGCTTCAATCTCTGCCTCTGTCTTCATGTGGTTATATCTTCCGTGCATCTTTGGCTTGGACTTCGGTATCTGTGTCTTCTCCTTTTCTGTCTTATAGGATTACTTGCCATTGGATTTAGGGCCCACCTGGATGAACCTAGATGATCTCATCATGAGATCCAACATCACATTCACATGTTCTGGTAGAAATATCTTTTGGAACTTATTATTCAACCAGCTCTAATAGGGTTCACCCAAGACCTGATATTTTATTTATCAAACTATCTGATATATTGTGAATACTCCAGATTGAAAGCTCAAGTACCAATTCTGTATCAAGATATCATAAGATAGTGGACTATCAAAATATGGTGGCATTATTTTTGAATACCACACAAAAGTCAACAGACTGAACACTTTTTAGGGTCCTTGTTTTTAATATGGAAATAATAAATTTACTTGTTTGAAAGGGTAAGAGTTACCCCAAATGATCTTCTGTGGTTTCTTTTGCTTGAAATACCTCTGGTTCTTTATTTTAGCTTAAGTATTTTGTTTTTTAAATGATCTTAAAACATGAAGGTGTGGTACAGATTGATAAAATAGTACACATTTTTCCTTCTGAATCATAACATGGAAATTAGGGAAGCCTTCTGTTAAATACACAATTTTTCTTAAAAGTAAGGACAAATAAGTATTGGTTGTTTAGCACTGGAAAATTACTTTAAATTCATGTCCTAGATTGAAGGGCTTTGTTTATCTCAAATGTCTGGCCCAAAGAGTAAGAAAATCATTTTCACATAAGTTACTAGAAATGTATTAAACTCAATTGACATTTGAAGTAATAAAAAGATTACTAAGACACATGTTAAGGAGTTTAAAAATATATTGTAATTCCATATTATTGTCAGCTAAAAGAGCTTAAGACCCAAGGAAAGTGAGATTTGTCTATCCAAATAATAGAGAAATAAATGTAAATGAACAGAAAGAGAAACAGATAAATTTATCAGAAATGGATCTTGATGAACTTGATGAAGTCACTCATCACAACTTTTCCATTGCTATTAGTAATGTCAGATTACCATCATCTGTTATCTGTATTCCTTCAGGGATTAAAAGATATTGCTATTCAGGGCATATGAGATATTGGAGAAAATGAATTCCTATTCTCAAATATTTAATTCTTCATCCTTAAGAATATAACTCTGATATCTTAGGGTTTTTGGTGCAGTTGTAAATGGGACCGATTCCTTGATTTCTCTTTCCACTGCTTCATTATTGGTGTATAGAAATGCAACAGATTTCTGCATGGGGATTTTATAACCTGCAACTTTGCTGAATTTGAGTATCTGTTCTGGTAGTGTTTTGGTGGAGTCTTTTGGGTTTTCTACATAGGATATCATGTCATCTGTGAAGAGTAAAATTTGAGTTCTTCCTTTGGATGAGTTCTTCCAATTGGGATGCCTTTGTTTCTTACTGTTGTCTGATTGCTGAGGCTAGGAATTCCAGTACTATGTTAAACAGCAGTGGTGAAAGTGGATATACCTGTCTTGTTCCTGTCTGTAGAGGAAAAGGTCTCAGTTTTCCTTCATTGAGGATATTAGCTGTGGGTCTTTTGTATATGACCTTTATGATGCTGAAGTATGTTCCCTCTATTCCTACTTTTTTGAGGGTTTTTATTAAAAAAGGATGCTATATTTTGTCAAATGCTTTTTCTGCATTTATTGAGAGGATCATATAGTTCTTATCCTTTCCTTTATTAGTATGGTGTATCACATTGATTGATTTGTGAATATTGAACCACCCCTATAGCCCAGGAATAAATCCCACTTGATCATGGTGAATAATTTTTTTTAATATACTGTTGGATTGTTGCTAGTATCTTGTTGAAAAATTTTGCATCCATGTTCATCAGGGATATTGGCCTATAATTCTCCTTTTTAGTGGGGTCTTTGTCTGGTTTTGGAATCAAGGTAAATCTGGCCTTGTAGAATGGATTTGGAAGTTTTCCTTCCATTTCTGCTTTTTTGGGAACACTTTGAGAAGAAGAGGTATTAACTCTTTACATGTCTAGTAGAATTCCCCTGGGAAGCCATCTGGCCCTGGGCTTGTGTGTGTTGGGAAATTTTTGATTACTGATTCGATTTCTTTACTGGTTATGGGTCTTTTCAAATATTCTTTTTCTTTCTGTTTCAAGTTTTGGTAATTTTATGTTTCTAGGAGTTTATCCATTTCTTCCAGATTGCCCAATTTGTTAGAATAAACCTAACCAAAGGAATAAAAGATCTGTATTCTGAAAACTGTAGTGAATTGGGGGAAATCAGAGGGGAAGAGAAACCATGAGAGACTGGACTCTGGGAAATAAACTGAGGGTTTTAGGAGGGGCGTGGGGGGATGAGTGAGCCTGGTGGTGAGTATTAAGGAGGGCACATATTGCATGGAGCCCTGGGTGTTATACATAAATAATGAATCTTGGACCACTGCATCAAAACCTAATAATGTATTTTATGGTGGCTAACATAACACAATAAGATTAAAAAAAAAAAAAACACTTCTGAAAGAAATTGAAGAGGGCACAAAGAAATGGAAAAAGAATCTATGCTCATGGATTGAAAGAACAAATATTGTTAAAATGTCTGACTACCCAAAACAATCTGTACATATGATGCAATCTCAGTCAAAATAACACCATTTTTCACAGAACTAGAACAAAGAATCCCAGAGTTTGTATGGAACCACAAAAGACCCCAGATAGCCAAAGTAATCTAGAAAAAAAAAAAAAAAACAATGGTGGAGGCATCACAATTCTGGACATCAAGCTACATACAAAGCTATTGTCATCAAGAAAGTATGGTACTGGCATAAAAACAGACACATAAATCAGTGGAACAGAATAGAGAATCCAGAAATGGACCCACAATCGTACGGTCCACTAATTTTGACAAGGAAGCAGGAAAGAATATCCAATGCAAAAAAGATAGTCTCTTCAACAAATAATGTTGGGAAAACTGGACAACAACATGCAGAAGAATGAAACTGGACCACTTTCTTACACCAAATGCAAAAATAAACAAAATGGATGAAAGACCTAAATGTAGGTAGAGG
The DNA here is from genome assembly GCA_028646535.1 of Procyon lotor. Taxonomy (NCBI): domain Eukaryota; kingdom Metazoa; phylum Chordata; class Mammalia; order Carnivora; family Procyonidae; genus Procyon; species Procyon lotor. Next base: position 69,539,381 of record CM053614.1, on the reverse strand, counting down.
AGAACACACGCAACAACCTCTTTGACATCAACCATAGCAACTTCTTACTAGACCTGTGGCTGGAGGCAAGGGAAAGAAAAGCAAAATAGAACTATTAAGACTTCATCAAGATAAAAAGTTTCTGCACAGCAAAGGTAACAATCCACAAAACTAAAAGGCAACTTACAGAACGGGGGAATATATTTGAAAATGACCTATTGATAGTGGTCAATTCAAAATTGACAATGGTCAATTCAAATTCAAAAATCTATAAAGAATTTATAGATCTATAAAGAATTTATCAAATTCAACGCCCCCAAAAATAAATATTCCAGTTAAGAAATGGGCAGAAGATAAGAAGAGACCTTTTTACTGAAAAAAGACGTTCAGATGGCCATAGGGCACCTGAAAAATTGTTCAATATCACTCATCATCAGGGAACTACAAATCAAAACCATCATGAGAAACTATCTCACACCTGTCTGAGTGGCTAAAATTAACAACACAGGAAACAATAGATGTTGGGGGGAATGTGGAGAAAGTGGAACCCTCTTAAACTGTTGGTGAGGATGCAAACTGGTGCAGCAACTCCGGAAAACAGTAGAGGTTCCTGAAAAGGTTAAAAATAGAACTGTCCTATGACCCAACAATTGTACTACTAGGTATTTTCCCAAAGGATAGAAAAATACTGATTCAAAGGAGCACATGTACCCCAATGTTCCTATAGCAGCATTATCAAGAATAGCCAAGCTATGGAAAAAGCCCAAATATCCATGACTGATGAATGGATAAAGATGTGGTCTTTAGGGACACCTTGGTAGCTTAGTGGGTTAAGCGTCTGCCTTGGGCTCAGGTCATGATCCCAGGGTCCTGGGATCAAGCCCTGCATGAAGCCCTGTGCTCAGTGGGGACTCTGCTTCTCCCTCTGTGCCCCACCCCTGCTCACACTCTCTCACTCTCTCTTTCTCTCAAATAAATGTAATCTTAAAAAAATATATATACTCCCCCCCCACACACACACTGGACTATTAGCCACCAAAAAGAATAAAATCTTGCCATTTACAACAATATGTATGGAACTAGAGGGTATTATGCCAAGCAAAACAAGTCAGTCAGAGAAAAACATTTGCCCTGTGATTTCACTTTCATGTGAAATTTAAGAAATGAGCCAGATGAACATAGGGGAAGAAGAAAAAAGAGAGAGAGAAGCAAACCATAAGATACTCTTAACTATAAAAAACAAACTGAGGGTTGATGGGGGTTAGGTGGAGGATAGGCTAAATGGCTGATTGAATATTAAGGAGGGCACTTGTTGTGTTGAGCACAGGGTGTTATATATAATGATGAATCACTAAATTCTACTCCTGAAACCAATATTAAACTATATGTTAACTAACTAGAATTTAAATAAACATTAAAAAATAATATAACTCTCATGACAGATGTTATTAACTAGACTTACTGTGGTGATGTTTCACAATATATACTATATATTTACACATACACACACATATATATTTACACTGAAGGGAGAAAGAGGCTGAATAATTTTTTGAGGCAACGGCTAGGAAAAATTAAGCCTAGGACTATGTTGGACCGCAAGGCTTAAGTTTGTTTCTCTTACCATATACGAATGCCAAATCCAGAATCAATTTTCATGTTAACAGAGGGAATCCAATTACCACCACATTTTAAAACAGAAAATATAATTGGCATAAGGAAGTTATCAGATTTAATACATGAATAATCACTAAAATATTCTGAATACATACTATGAATCAAAACCCATATTTAATGCATATATACGCGTGTGTATACATATATACATATATATGTATATGTTCTTTAGATCTTCACAAAAAGTGAGTTAATATTATTATTCTCTTTTATAAAGGAGAAAATGGGTTAAGCAATATTAAGCCCCTTGCCCAAGGCTCAGATAACAAATAAGAGGTATAAATACAAACTTAGATCTGTTTGACACACCATCTTTTCCAAGGGAACATTTTCTAGCATACTTTTATCCAGCAGTTAAAACAGCTGGTAGTTCAACAAGTTTTTCTACGACATATGATAAACTTTAGTAGTCTTTTGAGGTACCATAAAAATACAGCATTTGTTAGAAGCCAAAAGTCACCAGACAGTTGTCCACAGAAGACTGGCCAGGTATACCGCAATTAGAATTGCACCTTGATCTGGTTGTCAGTTTCTCCCAATTTAGTGTTTCTTATCTGTCTTCTTCTAAATTTGGAGAGGTAATAGACTGGTAATGGTGTCTTGTATACTCACAACTATGTCTCAACCAGAGATAATTCCCAGTGCCATGGGCTGAAATTTACAAATTATGGAACCTAGGTTTGATTTATTAATTCTTGTTTTAATCAAGTTGTTTAGCACAGAATTCCAAAACTGGAAGAAATATACAATTTAAAAGTTTTCTACTGCATATTTACATCCTTCTGATAAACATTTTTATACTTTTAAATGAGAAAATATCCTCAACCATGTCAACTTTAATATTACAATTCATGTGCACATATTGAGTACTTGTAACACATAATTAGGTCATATCAAACAACTTCCTTTTTAAATACCTGTCTCTTCCTGTCACTATTACTCTTATCCTGTAACTTCACAGCTCAGATTGGTCAACAGTTTGCAAATGGTTAAATATATTATTCCCAGTGCAAAGTGAAAACTGAGGAATAAAGATCAAGTGAGCTGGTCAAAGACTGAAGCTATGGTACTCTAATTGAACCATGGTACTCTAATCTCTCCAAAACTGAAAAAAATGCAGGAGCTTTTATTTTATTTTTATAAAATTTACAAAAATATATTTACTTATTTTAGAGGGAGAAAGTGCACATGCATTGGGGGCAGGGGCAGAGGGAGGGGGAGGGAGAATCTCAAGGAGACTCCATGGAGCCTGATGCAGGACTTGATTCCACAATTCTGAGATCACAACCTGAGCCCATATCACAAGATGCTTAACTGACTGTGCCACCCAAGCACTCCCAAAAATGCAAGAGCTTTTAAATATCCAAACAAGTTAAACTGTTACATTTAAATATGTGTATATGCAGAACTTGAAATATCTCTAAATTTAAATTATTCATAGCCAACATATATTTTTAATAGTGTTTTTTTAAAAGATTATTTATTTATTTATTCATGAGAGACAGAGAGGCAGAGGCAGAGGGAGAAGCAGGCTCCCCAATGAGCAGGAAGCCTGATGGTGGAATTTGATCCCAGGACCCGGGATTAATGAGCTGAATCGAAGGCAGACACTTAACCATATGACCCACCCAGGCACCCTTTAGTAGTGTTCTATAACATGAAATAAGTTATATTGATATTTGAACATGATGAAGATTCTAGAGGAAATACATTTTACTACTTGAGTTTTATGTTACTCATTCTAAATACTGCTACCTTGGTATATGTTAAAAATTCAGCAAATGAGGGTTGTATGAAATGAGTGTTGATGTTTGATAATTTTTATTTAAGAAACAGATGAAGATTTTAGAGCCTGTTAAGAAATTAGTTCTGGCAAAACAAGTTGTAACTTGGTGGTCTTCCTTTTTACCCAGTGCCCTTAGAATTTTGCTTTACTTTAGAACCCTGCTAATACCAAGTCAGGCAGCAGACGTTATGTGAACACTGCAACAATGGAAGGGATTCTCTGAGACTCTCCTGAGAAGACCAAAAACCTCTCTTTAAAATTGCATTAAATTTCTAGATTCTTCAGGTCTTCCTATGACCACATTTCCTAACCATTTGTACTACCAATTTAAATTTGAACAGGGAAAATATTCTAAAATATCAGAATTTTCTTTCCCTTAAATGAGGAGACCATTTACCACATGAATAGTTAATATCATAATCCAAAGCCAGGGATAAAAGTTACTTACTTCTTCTAACATGTATATTTTAACAAGAGACATAAATATCTATGATCTACTTGTAACCTATTTATACATTGCCCAAATTGTTTTATTTTCTGAACTTACCCTAAATATGGTATATAATAAAGAAGATCATAAAATGCTCCTCCCTTCCTATCCCTATGACTTGAAATATATTATAAAATGAACTCTTTATAAAAATAAAGCTTAATATATGAAAGGAAAGTATCTTGTAATACAGTCTTTTTTACGCTCATAGGTAAGTCTTCTTGAAAGTAGTTTGGCTTTATCTTCTTTCTCTATCATATTTATGTACAATCACACACACAAATCCATATCTGGATTTGTGGTATTCAGAATGTTCCCTTCTTGATATACCTAATTTATAATACATTTGAAATATTTCCATGGTTTCATTGCCATGTTGGGAATTTCATTTTCACATGAGGATATGTTTTGTGAATCGAGAAAGAATTTTTTTTTCTTAGACAAGTGAAACACTTTCACAAGTGTCCTATTTTTACTGTTAGCTTGTATATTTTTTTTATTTTTTTTTTGTTAGCTTGTATATTATTGTTTGGGTTCATGATTTGTTCTAGCGGTAGCTGATTTTACTTTTAATGCTTTAAGCAATGTAATGTGATTTATAGAGAAGGCAGAAACTGAGGGAAAGTTGATTAAGGCAGTTCCGGATAAGCTTAACTTCCCTATGGTCCTTTCATATTCACTAATACCCGTGTCTTATCAAATACACTCTTGAATGAATTTTTGGACTGAGATTTACCAAATTTCTGGGCAAGGATCCATGTCAAATGAAGTGACGCATTCCTCTGTGATGGATTTCTGCATGCATCAATGATGAAATGCTGGAAGGGCCAGTTGAACTGGTGGACCGTGTTCCTTATATTCAAGGTAAAGGCTGCTGAGGTTCAGCACACACTGGAAGTCTTGATTTGGCTTGAACTTGCTTTGAGCTAAATAGTCCCACACACATACAAGAAACACAAACACTACCAAGGGATTTATTTTCCACAAGAAGCTGTGCACTACCAGCCAAAGAAAACAAACACCAAGAAAAAGAAAGCTCTTATGATGTAACCAGAACTGACTCTCCTAATTCTATTTCTCCTTTTCCTAGAGAACAATGGAAGGCAGTTCAGTGGTCAAAGGTCAATCTATGCCTAAAAGGATTTTCTGTGGAATTTCTTGACTTCTTTTTTACCACATGTTTGAACAATAGGATAAAACTCCTTATTTGCCTGAAACAAAAAGTTTCTGCATGAGGTCAATAATATGTTATTTTCTTCCACATTCTTCTCAAAAGAAAAAGTTAGAAAAGTTATACTGTGTTTGGTATTGAGATTTCTTTCCCTTGAAATTGTCTCAAGTCTATAACAATGTCTGTTATAACTTATTTCTTATCAGTTTGACATATATAAATATTAGAAAAGTAACTTTAGTCTGAACTAAATTTCATTACCATCTTACACTAAATTATAACATGGGCAGTTTTCAGAACTTTGCAGGTTATGATGTACACAATTTCAGGGAGTACAGTGTATGTGCACTAGAATGTGGATGCCCTCTCAGAAATTAGGTGACTAATGGAGCAAATTAGATAGCACAGCAGAAATACAATTTTTATAGAATGAAAAAAAGAAAAGAAAGGAAGAGTGAAGAAAAAAAGGAAGGATGGAGAAAGAAGAAAGGAGAGAGGAGAAAGTAGCTTTAAATTTTGTATATATGCATCAAAATATTGCTTCCTTCCCCTTAGAATAAAAAAAAACCCTCTTTCATTCAGATCAATGCATTGTTTTACGTCTAGAACTTCCTTGAACTAAATGTAATTTGAGCCTCAAATCAAATTTTGTGAGATAATATATAAATTTGTATTATAGACAAAATAATTGAAAAGGCAAGATATATGCTGTTTGGATGATAGTTTTTTCTGATAAAATGCTTTGATGAGCTAAAAGCAAGTTATTCAGAAACATGCAGATTAAGTATTTTCTTCAAATACACAAGGGTTTAAAGAAATAGAGGTTAGACATTTGGCAAAATACTTGACAAATTTTTTTGAAAAGTTATTTGGCTTAAAATATGACTGGGTTTGCCCATCCCTTTGGAGACCAGCTGTTGATGTGTCATGAAAGGAGAAAAAAAATAAAGGTCAGTTCAGCTGTGTCTGTAAGCAGGCATGCCAGGATGTAGACACTAATACTGCAGGAGGTCACTTGATGTGTGTCTGCATTTACAAAAAAAAAAAAAGAAAAAGAAAAGAAAAGAACAAAAAAGTGGCCAAACTTGAGTAGCAAAGATATAAACTTACATCAGTAGGAGAGGTATTCACAGAACATAGCACATTCTTTTCAAAGCATACATTTTTGGAATGGCAACAAGGAAGAATTTCATCTCCATGGAGAGCCCATTTGTACGCCTTGTGGGGCTGGCAAATGTGCCAAACTTGCCACCATGAAATAATTGGCAGCAAGAGTGGGAAAAAGAAAAAAACTCATTTTAATGGTGAATTTAAATCTCAGGAGTCCACAGACTGCTTCCTCCTTAGAGGAAATGCAAACAGTGAGGAACTTGTTGAATAGAATTTTCAATGACTGTGATCAAAAGCAAGCCTCAGCAATGTTGCCCAACAAGCAGGGCTGGCTGCGGGAATAGACAGCACAGGAGCTGGTTGCTTAGGTGGTGAGTTTTGTAAAGCTACTGAGGGTTTATCAGTCAACCACCATTATTTGTTACTGTCCTGAATGTTAATTCTGAAATGTTTCAACTTAAATCCTTATGAAACAACCTTTTAATTTTCCAGCTAATGACTTAGCAAGGAATAAAATAAGGAATTACAGATGAGTGGGAGCTCCCCATAGCGAACCCTGGCCAACTGATAATTTTGCCAAGAATAGGTCTAGATACAGGATGGTAGATAGAGCCACTGATATGCTCTGTACTCTTAAAGCAAGTGGAAATTCAATGATACTGTTGTGTTTTTGTTTTTTTTTTTTTTAAAGATTTGATTTATTTATTTGACAGAGATCACAAGTAGGCAGAGAGAAAGAGAGAGGTAAGCAGGCTCCGTGCCCAGCAGAAAGCCCAGTGCGGGGCTTGAACCCAGGACTCTGAGGTCATGACCTGAGCCGAAGGCAGAGGCTTTAACCCACTGAGCCACTCAGGTGCTCCTCAATGATAGTGTTTAATCAGAGAAACCCTAGTGGTGAAAGCAGATTTAAGTGCTGAAGTGTGAAAGGGTAAAGGGTCATTAGAAGAAAAGATAATAACCATATTAGGCCTTTTATTTGGAGGTTTATAGCTTTCTAAGAACTTTCAAATGAATTCACAGATTTGATATCTGATTAGCAAGCATATCATATATCTATTCCTGGCTGCAGAAGAGTTTGAGAAACAACTGTGAAGCTGGACTGGAAATAATGGAGTCAGCCAACCTACTGGGTCTGCCACAGACCCAGTTCCGAATTTCACCATGGCAGTGGGAAGGGTATTTAAGGGCCTTGTCTAGACTAGTGGTTCAGAAGTTATCAAACCTACCTAACTTCATGATGTGACTGAAAATGTTATTTCTAACTGTCTTTTGGTCATTCAAGTTAAAGAAATAGGAAAACACAACAAAAATATAAATAAAAAGTAAGAAAAAAGGACCTCTGTGGCAACCACATAGTTTTTTTTTTTTAACAAGCCCACATATTTATAGCTGGAATAGGAACTACCAAAGGTGGTGCAGAGGCTATGGACTGATGGAGGATAATATTTCTTGGGAAGTACAGAACCTCACTTTTTTCTGCAGCTGGGACAAAAATTCACAGCAGAATGATGCCTCTGAAGTCCAGAAATGGCTGGGATTGGACTTCATTGGTGCTTCTTCTGATTACACATTTTGAACTCCTCTGAAGTCCTTAGAGGAAGTACACTGAAGACAGCCCTAAGGAGATGAAGGTGGAACTTGGATAAGGTAGATGGAATGTCTGATCTAACTGATCTAACTCTGTTTACACAATATTCAGCAAAGTGTGCTAAATGAGGTAATGAAATCTTTCTTGTCTCAGCTCTGAGGGTAACAATGTGTCATGTCCTTGAACTTCAGTTTCCTCTCTAATTTGTTTTAGTGATAAAAATGTATGATGTGCATAAACTCATTTTGACATTTCAAAATACGTACATATTATGAATATGTTACAAGTGCTACATGTAGATGTATATTATATATACATATAATAAATTTGTACAAATAATATACTATATATATACATGTGTATACATAATGTATGTGTGTTTATGTGTGCTATTTCTCAGTTTTACTGATATAATTAATAACTTCAGATATTCTTGACATCTTTCCATAACATAAACATGTAAAAATATACTTCTATTTTCTTGTAAGGCTTAGTAAAACTAGTTTTACTTTACTTAGAAAATGAATTTTTAACATTTTTATATTTTCTTAATTGACATTTGTAGAAGTGAAAGTTATTTATCAATGGCATACACCAGGAGAAGAGCTTGTAAATCTTCTGAAACAATAATATAACAAATATCAATGAAAAAAAACGATTCTTATTTTGATAGAGTTTGATGAAATTTCAGTTATTATCTTAACACAGATATACTTTGCAAGTATTTATCTTTTTATTTATACCAAGCATCTGAACATTTGTTCTGTTTTGGAGAGAATACTCTCCAGTATAAGTCTTAATGAGAAGAAATATTCCTTATGCAAATAAATAAACCAAGGGAGACAAATACAGCTTCTTCCCACCTGTGACAAACTAGGACATGAACATGTGCCCTAGACTTGGCCAATCCGATCCTCATTGGAGATTTTGGATTAAATTTGTGATACTAAGTTGTAGAAACAGTTGCAAACCATTCATGGCAGTGGTGGTGATTGATAACAGCATGTAGTTGCATAACCAAACCTATGGTGGCCTTGTGAGTCCAGCAATGGCAGTGATTGTCCAGTGGCAGAAATGCCACCTCTGCTGCTTCTGGTAGTATATTGATTAGATGATTCCTGGGCCTGGTCTTGGCTATATTCCCAGCTCCTGCCTATTGACTAAAACATTGTCAAGTCTATCAATGCTGCAAGCTACTTGATATTGATACAATATATTATTTTTCCTTTTGTTTGTCAGCATTGGCTGCTATTCCTTAAAATAAGACTCCTGCCTGATCCATAGATTCCTGTATGTATATATTTGTTGACATTTTAATGGCACATATAAAACAATTTCCCGCCTTGTTAATGATTACTTCCCATGTACTTTACTTACTATCTACGATTATTTTAAATCAGTAGGAGGTTCTTGAATAGGTGACTAATGAAATCTGTAGTTATCATCCAAAGGTTAAAAATAATTATATATTATTCACTGAATAATCTTAGTACTTTGGCCAAATAAAGTATAATTATTTAGTTATAATATTTGCTTCAAAATAGTTAATTTTGACAAATAAGTAATACCATGACCTTTAAGAAAGAAATGGGGAATTCTTTAAACTGAAAATAAGTGAAAAGAGCCAGTAGGGATATTTAGTGTAGCATTTCCAAGTATTTTTAAAAATATTATGTTACTTAAAAAAAATCACATTTTGCAGACCTTATGCCAACTTGGAATGAATGCATTTTTTAAAAAAAATACAGAACATTATTGAAAAATTCAGACATTTTTAACAACTTCTATATTTTGATTAATTTTTCTCTTGATTTTTTCTAAGTAATTCTTATACAACAGTTTATAATTTAAGTGCTTAATGAAACAAATAAAAAAACACAGAACAAAAAAAAATTGTGACTTGAGTCTCAGTTGAACCCTATATTCACCTAATTACATATTTTATGTTTTCTTAAAATATTATTTTCAATATTTCTAATCTTTTGAATATAATAGTAAAATTGTTATTTTTGTTCTCTTAAAAATGGTTACCTGTAATTTCATTGCCATTTCTTGAATGAAATAATTACTAATTTATCTTTAGAAATCGTCTATTATTAAATTACCAGTATCTTCACCTCTTTCTTAGCAGCCAGAATTCACATTTTATGTGTATACTATAAACAGAATAATAGAATTCACAGATCACCTAGTCTGCTCTTGATGTCCAGCTCATCAGTGAATAAATGAATTTTAGTTAAATCCAGGAAAAAAAATACATCAATGACTATAATGAGAACTAAAATTAGAAATCAAGTGATCCATTCCAAATATCAACTCTGCGCCTGATTCTTAATGTTCACATGGGAGATTTATTTTATTTTTCTGACTGGGCTGTGGTTACCGAATTAAAGAGAAAAGTAAGTGAATTTAATTTTTGTAGATTTTGTTTCAGTTTGGAAATTCTATGAATGTGATATAGCAAAAGTTTAGTGAAACAGCTGTTTTTCTTATTCGAAGGACATATTTTGGAATATGTATATGAAATATATATCAGAATGTAATTACATAGAAGTGATCCTACTAGAAAGCAACCCTCATTAGTGGGACAAGGTAGGGTAAATTCATTGTGGTGTGATATGTGAGGAGTGGGACAGTTCTACCTGTCTAAAGTATCTTTCTTTCGTCTCCCCAGCTGCACCACTGTCTTGAAACCGTCACAATAAAAGTAATGACAATAAACACATGTTAAGGAACCTTTTTACCAAGAATGGGCTTTGTTAAAATGCAAAGTTAAAATCCTATAGAAGACTTTGGAGTTCTTGTGTTTAAAACATCGCCATTCATTACTGGTTAATTAATAGCAGTTACATTACTATTTCTGTGAAAATATTATAAATTAGGTATGAATATTATTAGGCATTAACTATTAATAATTATATTGCCTAGGCTAGAAAGTATGCACAGAGCTGAAAGAGGTTAAGTACCTATTCTCAGGAAAAGTACAGTCTCGGCTGCACACAGTGAATAATGTGTAGAACACTACAGAGCAATACAATAAGATGGTAAATTACTTCTGAGTTCAGTATTTGAATGTTGTTCAGCAACTAAAAATCTTCAGGACTAAATATGCACTTTTCTTGAAAGTGAAAACAAAAAACTTCATAATGTGGTATCAGCAATTCTCATTTAATCTTCATTAAAACAACAACAACAAAAAGCCATCATTTGCCTCCTAGACTATTAGTAACTCAGTAAAACTGGCAGTTACTGGAGGTCTTGGACCTTGTAGCTCAGAGTGAAGTCATACTTTGAATTCCTGTCATCTGATTCTGGCCTTAAGAATTGGCTGCAGGAGCTGCCTCAGAGAAGTGGAAGAGAAAACAACCTCCCTTAGCTCAGAGAATCTCCACCCTTCTTCAGTGAGTCAAGATTTTGTGAGTGGATCTTTGGCAGATTAACCCAGAGCCATCTGTTAAAAGAGAGCTTAAAAAGAACTTGTCCTTTCTGGATTATTATGTCTTAGCTAAAGCAATGGGAGAAAACAGAACAAAAATAAAGTATGTTAAAGGAAAAATTAAGCAGTAGATGCTGCAACAGTTCAACTTTTAAGGAATACCATACCCTATGTTTTAGACCATAGTTCCTGCATTTGCCAACTATCCAGTTTAATTTTTAATTAAAATAATGCATATGCATAATTTAAAAGTCAAATTGCACTCTAGAGCTTAAGTTAAAAAACGAAGTCCTTTAATGCCCCCACTTCCTTCCCAGTACCCAACTCCTTAAGTTCTATTCTCCAGAGCATGTTCAACTCTTTTAGCTATTTCTTCTGGTCTCCACTTCCACATGTGAGGAACCATATCACATCTTGGGCCACCTGATGGACATTTCCATACATGTTTGCCAGTGTTCCACAACTAGCTATTCTGTTTCCACATGAAAAAAGTCATTCACATTGCACAATCATGAAATGCAAGAGTTAATTTCCATGGGACAGCCTTCAAATAATGAAGGATGCAAATGAAGACTTAGGTGCCCCAGCCCCCTCATTTTCTGTGGGTTAATTCTGTGGCAAGTTCTACATGATACCTCAGATGGTCACCCAAGGGATGGTGTCTCTCAATTGCTCATGGTACTAACCAACTTAGTAACACAGTCTTTATTGTCACTTAGCTATTCCTCATCTTACCTTTCCCATATCCTCCCATTTTCTAAGATTGCCTTTCCAATACACTATGTACTTCTACCTGCTTGTCTCAAGTTTGGCTTTCACAAGGAACCTGAAACCGAACAGTTCCTTCTTCAGAGCCTAGAAAGCAGCCCAGAGTTAGGATTTTGGAATTGGATCACTCACCAGTCAGATGGTAATGAGGATAGCATACCTGGTAAATGGAGTGGTGACATGCTCTGACATGCCTCAGTTTCACATTTCCCAAAGCTCTCATTTGGACTGAGTTGGGATGAGATATAGATGGAAGAAGCAGCACTGGTTACACCAGTGATTCTCAAAGTATAACCAGTATTCCTGGATGGGGGAGGGGGAAAGCAAGATCCAAAATGGTTGAACCATTTCAACACTTAAGAATACAAAATGAAATGAATATCTAACAAGGTAAAATTCACAATCTCTGTCATCCAATAAAAATTATCAGCCATTTAAGAAGAAGAAAAATACAACCCGTGATGAAAAGAAAAATCAGTTATTTGAAACTGACTTGTAAATGAAACAGATGAAAGAAAAATATTCAAGGAAAAATGACAGTTATAAATGTATTCCACATGTTCTAGAAACTAGAGGAAAAGTTGAACTTGTTAAATAGATACATGGAAGATACATAGAAGACATTAACCATATTTCTAAAGGTGCAGTTATAATGTCTGAAATTTTAAAATACACTGGATCAGATTAATGGCATATTAAGACTTATTAGACATACAAAAGAAAAGATTAGTGAACTTGAAGTTTTAAAAGCAGTAGAAACTATCCAAAATGAAACATAGAGAGAAAAATGAATTAAAAAAGGCTTATTGGTGAACTGAGAATATTTTAAACATTTACTAGTGTATATAATTGACATCCCTAAAGGAGAGGAAAAGGAGATGTAAAAGGAGAAAACAGAGTAGAAATAGTTGCAGAAACTTTTCCAATTTTGATATACTCACAGATCCAAGATGCTCAATTAATCTCATCTTTAGTAAACATGAAGATATCTGTACCAGGGCACATAATAATGAAATCACTTAAAGTCAGTGATAAAGAGAAAAAGCAGCAAGAGGGAAAAAAAAAAAAGACCTATTACATGCTAAGGAGCAGATATTTTGTTGAAATCAATGCAAACCGGAAAACAGTGCAATATCTTTAAAGTACCTAAAGAAAAATCATGTTAATTTAGAATTCTAGACCCATTTCAAAAATGAAAGCAAAATAATAATCATAAAAAAATAATATCAAAAGATAAAATAATTTAGCAGAAACCCTAAAATAAAATCAATGTTAAAGGAAATTTTTTGAGTATAAGGGAAATGATACTAGATGTAAATCTGGATCCACACAAAGGAATGGAGAACTCTGGTAACTACCTGGGTAACTTTTTTCTTAATATTTAACATCTTTTGAAAAATGGATTTAGTAAATATAGTAACAATGCACTGTGGGGTTTTAACATGACAAAGGAAAATGTATAGTAATGATAGTATAGATGTTAGGATGGAAGAAATGAAGTACACTCTTATAAACTTGTTAATACTGTTTGTATGTGGTATGGTATCATTTGAATGTAATAAGTTAAATAAGTATCATTTGAATTGCAATAAGTTAAATTGTATGTCATAATTCTTAAAGCAATCACAACAATAACAAGAAATAATGTTAATAAACAAATAATGGAGATAAATAGAACCAATTAAAATATTCATTAATCCAAAAGCAGGAAGTAAAAAAGGAATTAGAAAGCAAACAATACTTATGGGATCAATAGAAAAGAGATGGTAAGATGGCAGATTTAAAGCATACCATATCAATAGTTGAATTTTATATATGGTCCAAATGCTCCTATCCAAAGACGGACATAGGCTGGGAAAAAAAAAGTCAGACTTAACTGTTTGCTTTTTACAATAAACCTATTTAAATGACATCATTAAGTTCAAAGTAAATGGATGGAGATAGATTTATTAGACTAACACTATTTTAAAAAATATCAAAGTAGATTTTATAGCAAAAAATAACACCATCAATATAAAGGGTCCCACTTTTAAAGATACAGGGGTCAATTTTTAAAGAGAATATAATTCCAAATGTTGATATGCCTAATAATGACCCTGCAAAATATACCAAGAAAAAATGATATGACCACAAGAGTAATAACAAATAAGTATAATTGGTGATATCTACTCTGAATAGTTGATAGAGCAAGTAAAGAAAAATAATCAGTAAGGATACAGAGACTTATAAAAACATTATTAACCAACTTGAATTAATTGGCATTGACAGACCCTCCATTTCAAACAGAATACATATTCTTTTTGCATACAAGACATTTACCAAGATGCACCATATCTTGGGCCATAAAATGAGTCTAAATTAATTTAAAGTAATTTAAGTAATAAAACATGCTGTGTGAGATCACGATGGAATTATCATACAAATAAGTAGGAATGATCTGGAAAACCATCCCAAATTTGGAAACGAAAAAAGCATACTGTGTTAATACTGTGGGCCAAAGAAAAATTCAGAAGGGGTATTGGAAAATATTTTGAACTGAGAATGAAAATACGAAATATCAAAATTTATGGGAAAGGGCTAAAGTAGTATTTGGAGAAAATTTTATAGCATCAGATCATATGGAGAAGAAAATGAAGATCTCAGAACAATGACTTTAGCTTCTGCCTGAATTAAGAGGTCAGAAAAAGAAAAATGAATTAAACACAAAATGAAGGAAATAAAAATGAGAGTAAAAAACAGAAAAAAAATAATAGAGAAAAATCAATGAAACCAAAATCCATTTCTTTGAGAAGATCAATAATATTAATAAACCGTTAGTCAAGTGGCTAGACTGATACGGGAAAAATATTGGGAGAATACACAAATTATCAATAAGAATGAGGATAATAACATCACTACAGATTTTATAGATATTAAATTAATAAGAAGGAATATTAAGAATAACTTTTTGTCACTAAATCTTAGACGAAATTGTGCAGTTGCTAGAAATATACAAATTAAGAGAGCTCTCTCTCTGAAGTGATAAGCTGAATGTCCTTACGTCTTTTTAAGAAATGAATTTGAAGTTAAAACACCTCTCCAAAGAAAACTGCAGGCTCAGATGGTTTCACTGAGGAATTCTACATTTGAGGAAGCAATACTGCCAGTTCTACACTAAGTCTTCTCAAAAGTTGAAGAGGAAGGTCTGCTTTGCAACTTAGATGGAAATCAGCACTACTCTGAAACCAAACCCAGGTAAATACATTAGGAAAAAACAAAACAAAGAAACAAAACAACAGGACTACCTTTCATTAATTTAAACAAAACACTTATTAACACAATTTTATCAAATTCAGTAAAGTTCTAGAAATGGAAAAAAGGAGCTCAACAATATCATTTTTTAAGTGTACTTCTTTCCATGGACAGTTTTAATTCTGGAACTTACCACTTATAGGATCAGTAGATTGCTTATTTGCTTGAGTTAGTTTTGATTGGATTTATTTCACTTATAGTTAAAAATATCCTGATTGTACATATAGAAAGATAATTACATAAACACACAGAAACATGTAATCTTCTGATTATTAAAAACAGTTATGGCATATTGTTCTGTTAAAATGATATTTTACAGATAGAAAATAGAAGAATACATTAAATGAAATAAAAGAAGCCTATGAGATAATATGACAAAAGGGACAAGAAACTAGAAACAAGGATAGACCTATCAAAATATGTGCACAACATTTATGGAGAACAAATTTATATTTCTATTGAATGTTGTCAGTATTTTTATGATGTTAATTTTCTTTAGAACTATATAATGAGTTAAAGCAATTCCAATCAAAATACAAATAATTTAGAGAAGGTAAGCTTGATGAAGTTTTCTGAAATACATAAAAAAGAATAAATGTTTAAATTCAAGACAATCCTAATGAAAAATAATAGGGGTATAAATAAATGAATTAAAATGTGACACATTTATCTTTTTTTTTCAAGTACCATATATTTTTGTTTTTGTTTTTAATACTTCACTGAACGTGAACAGTGCTCTGTAGAGTGACTGGTGCTATTACTGCTATCTTAATGATATCAGTATATCACCACTTTGGAAGCATCCTAAAAAAAATCCTTATAAAGTCTTTAATTATCTGATATCTCATTAACTCAAAGACTGTATGTAACTATAAATAAATTATGAGGCATAATAATGAAATATATACCCATGAAAAAAGTACTCAATTTCAGGGCTAAGCCATTGTTACTAGTGTTCTGTGTTCTATATGAGCTTCCTATTTAATCCATCCTCTCACCTATCACCTACCTCCCCTTCAGCAATGTTCAGTTTTTTTGTTTCTAGTTAAGACTCTGTTTCTTGATTTGCCCCTCTTTTTTTCCCCCATGTTCATTAAATTTTGTTCCTAAAATTCCACACGAGTGAAATCATATGGTATTTGCCTTTGACTGACTTATTTTGCTTAGCATAATACCCTCTATTTCCATCTGTGTTGTTGCAAATGGGAGGATTTCATTCTTCTTTATGGCTGAGTCATATTCCTGTGTGTGTGTGTGTAAACATTATATGATCCTCCTATATCCTATTTCCTTGTCTCCAGCTATTCCTTTCAAGGATTTAAATTTTAGATTTTTCTATATTATGTCTTATTTTAAAAATGAGGTTTAGGGATGCCTGGGTGGCTTAGTTGGTTAAGGGTCTGCCTTTGGCTCAGGTCATGATCCCAAGGGCCTGGGATCAAGTCCTGCACTGGGCTCCTTACTCAGCTGGGGGTCTGCTTTTCTCTCTGCCTGCCTCTCTCCCTGCTTGTGCACTCTCTCTCTCTGACAAATAAATAAAATCTTTAAAAAAATGAGGTTTACCAAAATCGGAATATGTTCCTAAACATACATTATTCAGTTTTCTTTTGTTCATGGGAAGCCCTGTGTAGTCTAATGTCAGTAACAAGAGATTTTTAGAGAAAATAAGATTGGGGAAAATGAACTAAGATTTTAATTGCTTATAGTGGGTTGAGTAGTGGACTCTTAAAAGATATACCCACATATTAGTTTTAGAACTTCTAAATGTTACCTTATTTGGAAGAAGAATCTATAGATATACCTAAGGATCTTGAGATGGCAAGATCATCTTAAATTATCCATGTGGCCCCTAAATCCAGTGCCAAGAGTTCTTGTGAGAGTTAAACAGAGGGAGACAACACAGACACAGAAGAGGAGGCCACATGACCACTGAGGCAGAGGTTATGATATGGTCATAAACCAAGGAATGCCTGGAGCAAACAGAAGCTGGAAGAGGAATGAAGGAAATGAATTCATCCTTAAAACCTCTGGAGGAAGTGTGACCTTGATGAATTTCAGTCTTAGAGCCTAAAGAACTGTGAGAGAATACATTTCTGTTGTTTTAAGCTATCATTTGTGGTATTTTTTCCAGCAGCCTCAGGAAACTAATTGAACTTTTTTATATGTATTTCTATTTTGTTCAAAGTTTATATAATCAATATACTTATGGTAATTTTGATAACATAAAATAATATATTTTAAATAATAAAAAAATTAAAATACCTTTAAGAAGCCTCCATAATGGCAAATATGTTATGCTAGTTTTTCCCCCCTACCTGTGAGGAGTGTGGAACCCTAAATACTGAGAAATTCTAATGAGAAATGCAAGGAAGACAACCTGAAACTGTTCTGGAAATTAACACAAAGAGCTCATACAGTTTTTTATCTTCAGACAGTGTCACAGCTTAGCAGGGAATCACATAGTGTATAGTGCATTCAGGAGTACAAAGGCACTTGTTACAATAGCAAATGGAAATATAAGGGTTTGGGGAGAGCAGTCTCAAAACCTGTTGTTAACCTGGGCTAAGATATGACAGGTTTTTCTTGACTTTAAGAATGATTTAGAGAGAATTAGTTTTACTCAGCCTGAGAAGATCTCAAAATTAAAATACAGAGATTAAGAATCATTGAAAAAAGTCTAAGTGGAGGGCACCTGGGTAGCTCAGTGGGTTAAGCCTCTGCCTTTGGCTCAGGTCATGATCTCAGGGTCCTGGGATCGAGCCCCACATCGGGTCCTCTGCTTGGCAGGGAACCTGCTTCCCCCCCTCTCTCTGCTGCCTCTCTACCTACTTGTGATCTCTCTCTTTCTCTGTCAAATAAAAAAAAAAAAATCTTAAAAAAAAAGTCTAAGTGGAGCCTAACTTTAGCTAGCTTATACTTTGTTCTAAATGGTTTAGCAATATTTAAGTGATTAGGTAGTCTACTTCGTTTTATTTTGCTGTTCTAATATAAAATTCCATTGTATAGGAAAAGCCCAAATGAGGTTAAAAGATTTGAAACCTGAAACTAAAGCCAATGCATCCCCATGCATTTGCTGGCTGCAAACCAAAATCTAGGTCAATACATCTATGAAGTAATAGTCTCTGGAGTGCTGGCTTTATAAATGAAAGTCAGTTGTTGGTAAACCTCACCAGCTCAAAGTAGTTTATTAACTAAAGAATGTAAGATGTGGTCACTATCCTTTAGGTGACAGAAATATAGTAAAACAGAGACTCTAGTTCTCTTATTTTACAGCTGCACTATGATACATTGCATATAAATGTGATTTTGATAAAGAATTGCAGGAAAGGAAAAGCTGTAGGCTACTTTATTAACTTGACATTCATTTACCTTATGAGAAGGACATGAAATTATAATACATAAGCAAACTCTAAGGTAAACTTATTTAAGTGTATTAATTTCTAGATGAACTCAGTTCTAAAATCTTTTCACATGCAATATTTCTCCTGTTTTTTCATATTGTCTTCAACATTAAGCTAAACTGCCTGCATTTATGTAAGTCAGGTATGTGTGAAGTGTGATTAAGACCGCCTGTTTTTATTCAGAGGGCTATTTTTGATCCTCAGTCTTGTGTAAGGCATCTTATTTTATTATACACCCAGTAAAGGATACATGATGATAAATTTTCAGTTATGACCATTTCTCCTTATTGAGTTTTATATTCAGATTCCATTTGTTTTCATATGTGTTCAATAGAAACTAATTAAAGCAAGTATTAGAATAGAAACTATTGAGATATTTTACTTAACATCAGATTTTTATTTCATACCTCCTTCTTGTTGACAATAGCCTCCAGATGGGAATCTGGAAATTAGCTATCATCACTACCCCTAAAGGTTTAACTCATATATGCATTTCTTTCCCCACATCTCTGAAAAATCCCGAGAGGACTTTACATAATCATAGTCCCTTCTGGCTCTATTTTTCTACTTCTTCTTAATTAGCTTAGTTTATAGATTTTCTTGCTTTTCCCCATATGCAGTTTGTATTTGGCCTCACATGGACTCAGCTGTGGAACTCAGACCATTTTCTTAATGTCCACAAAGATAACCTCTCTCACTCAAAACTGTGTTTGTGAATGGACTTTATGCATGATTCAGTGGAGGGGAGAAGGGAAGTGTTACACCCTAGAAACACAAACAACTTTGTAATGAGAATTGAACATCCCACAGCAATGGGAACTTTTTTCCTCATCACTTTTTCTGACTACCTAGTGCCACGTAACCAATTTCTGTCTCTCACTTTGTCTCTCTTTTTTTTCCCCTCTATCATCTCTCTTCTCCCCATTCCTCAACCCTTACGAGCCAACCAAGTAGATTCATGTCCAGGCCTAAAAAGGTGGCTTGATTGTAGAGCTGTAAGTTTAAGAGTTTTTTGAAGTTATTGGACTGCCAAAAAAAAAAAAAAAATGAGTAGATAGACTATACTATGACAGAGGGAATCAGCATCTCTAAGTGGAAAAGAGAGTGGTGTCAGCAAAGGAAACAAAAAGTAAACATTGATGTGGGAGAAAACCTAGTCGAGTGTAGAATCATCGAAATCAATTTATAAAATTATTCATAAAAGGAATTATCAACGGTGTCAAATGGTAGTAGTAGTTTAAGAAATGGGAATTGACAACTCAGTATTGCAAAATAAAGCTCATTAATAACCTCATCAAGATGAGTTTTAGGAAAATGTTTTGAATGAAACTTTAGGATTAAGCAGATGAGAAATTTAGAGGTGAGACATTGGGAGAAGTATAGAGAACTCCTTTAAGAGTCTGTTCTAGTGCAGTTCTAACTAGAGGCTTTAAGAGAGTGATATGGGATCTCTGGGATTTTATTATCTTAACGTAGGAAAATTTCCGAGTGATTGTAGATTTGTGGTAATGATAGACCAGGGAAGGAAAAATCTATGGTACAAGCAAAAGAATAATTAAGTAAGATGTGAGCTATGGTTCAGTGGTGGAGTTTGTTTTAGGTAGAAGCTGAGAGAGTCTGTCTGTTTTGACCAGAAAGAAAGGCAAAATAATATTGCGATAGATAGAGACAAGTTTATAAATTATAATATGGGATATTTCTTGTTTGATCATCTGTAATTTTTTCAGTGAAATAAGAGCAAATGCTCTTTGTTGAGCTGGGAGGTTGGAGATAGGATGTTTTCCACATAGCTTGCTATGGTATAAATTGTTAGCAGCAATTTACTTGAATATCCCCCTCAACAGTGTTAGTCATTTGGGATGATTTTTCAAAATTGTAACTTACTGTCAGTTAAATTTGTATGTCTTTGATAATTTTCAAGTGAACTTTTTTTAATATTATAGATCCCTGTTTAAAATATATATATATGTTTATGTATATAATATATGTTAAATATATAAGAGAGACTAGAAATAGAAAAAGGATCAATTTAATCCAAGATGTGGCTTCTCAAAAAATTTGTGTTTAAATTCTTTGCATTATTGGTAACTGTGTCTGCTGTGCTTTGGAATAGAGTCCAAGATTCTAAAATGACTTTGGATCTTATTCAAGACATCACTTATCCAAGAAATTCAGGATAAATAGCCATGTGGAGATAATCAACATCAGGAGAAAAGGCTATACAATCGGAGCTGATAAACGAATTTTGGGACACTATTTCTGGTTTTCTTTTTGCAACTAATACAAATGCATTACTTTTTAAGATTTTATTTGTGTATTTATTTGAGAGAGAGAAGGAGCATGTGAACAGGGGAAAGGGCAGAGGAAGGAGGAGAAGGAAATGATCTCAGGCTGACTCTGTCCCTGAGTGAGGAGCCTGACTCTAGGCTCCATCTCATGACCCTGGGGTCGTGACCTGAAATCAAGAGTCAGATGCTCAACTGACTGAGCCACCCAGGTGCCCCTAAATTCTTAATATTGTACATTCTTAATATTGTGATGTGTTCTATCTCCACTCCATAATATTCACAGAATTAATAAAACTAGTCATATAACAATATACCAAACTCATACTTAGTTTTCTAATCTGCATAGTTAATGGAAACTGGATTTATTTCCCCCTAATTTTTATGTTACTGCTTTCTTTAGACATTGGAACAAAGATCAGTAAAAGAGAGGAATTTAAACCTGAATAAATGTAGTTTTTCCACTTCTGTCATTATTTACTGATTCAGTAAAGAATTTCCATGGTGTCTTACAATCAATTCCCTGATGATGAAGTTATAAAATTTAGATTGCATGAATACTACAGAGGTTAAATCTATCACGGTGAGGTGGTTAGCAGAGGTGTACACTGCCAAAGATGAAGTTTGTGAGTTTGAAATTAAATGTAGTTTGCCAGAGATAATATTGCTGAAACTAGCTTTGCCAAAATATTTTTAGAGTTAAAGTTAAGGTGTGTTCTCATTTAAGATACAGTTACTTAGGTATATAAACTTTGCAATTCAAGATTTCAAGGTTCAGCTATGATTTACTTACTACAATACTTAACTGGACTGCAAGGGTAAGTTTAACCTTTGCATTGATTTTAAGGGATTTAAATGAAATAACTGAGGGAATGTTATCAACTGTATTAGAATGGGTTATTAATGCATATTAATAATTTAATTAATCAGTGTTCTTTAATATCCTGAACTACAATAATTTTCCATAACAATTTTCTTTTAAAAACAGAACATACACATATATCATGTAAGTGTATGTGTGTATTGTACTCTGCTCAAAGTGATCTTGGACTTTTGCTTGTGAGTTTGTTATTGATTAATAAGATTCTTAATCTAATATCTAGCCGTATTTGCAACGACTAAGTCTCAGTGTCTTTCCTTTAATTTTCACCTTCATATTGAACTAATTACCAAGCCCTACAAATTAATCTTTCCTAATATTTTTCATTTATTTATTCCCACCCATCTTAGTCCAAATATGTTATTTCTTATTCCAGAGTTACTGAAACAGCCTCCTGCAGCACTCTTCCCTCTTAGTCCTGGTCATACAGCCTCACATCTTTCCTCAATCTCCTTTGCAACTAGACGTGCCATACAACTGACTAGTAGCCATTACAATATAAGTGGAAGTAATGTGCACCACTTACAGCTGATTTTTTTGTGTGTGTGTGCTTTCCTATAGTGTGTGGATGCTCTAAGGTGGGAAAAAAGTCTGACAACTTCAACTTTGAATATAAAACTCCATTATGATTCAGTGGTAACTCATTTTGATTAGCTCATCAAATACATTATTTTATCAACTTTAGATTTATTTTTCCCAAAATTCTCTGAAGTAAATCATATGTATATATAGCAGATACTTTCATGACATTAACATTAAAAATTAGTATGAAAGTTAAAGGTTATGTCAACAGAATAAATAATACTACCATTTATTTTATTTCTCTAGATTCCAAGGTGGTTCTGATTCTTTGATTAAGGGTACACTTTTCTTCTTTATTTTTCCACAGTAAAATTGAGTTTATTCTAGGTTATATCTGAGGAGGAAAACAAATATAAAACACAATGCTTTCAGAATGTGATTTCCCAGATGTGTGGCAAAACCTGAAGCAAATCCAGATTGTACTGTATCCTCTATATACATTAGTTATGGAGTATTCAGCATCGCAATTTAGAAACAGTATCGGACAGCATGGCCATAAATAGCATGTGTGGCATCAGAGACACTTGTTAGGTTAGGAACTAGATGATTCTAGAGGCTCTTCTGTCCTTTGTAAACAATACAATTAAAGTTCCATCTCTCTGTCCTTTGGTAGCCACTAGTATTGTTCCAATAGGGTATGGCCTTTGTCCTTTTTGAAGTGGCTCAAGTTTATTTCTCAGTCTTTCTTAGCCATTTCTCTTCTATCTTTCCCCATAATCCTCCTTTAAATAAGGTGATGATAAATTTTGGCTTGATCCGGTCATCGTTCTGGAAGAGCTGTTCTAGTTGTGTGATGAATTAAGATTGTCCTGCCTTTAAGCTTCACCTCATTTTTTACCTCAGTTAGATATGGTCACTGCTTACACTACTTTATAATGTGATTCTTTCATATTATACTATTATATACAGTTATAAATATTTTTAAAATCCTTGTAACAACATTAGAGCAAGTTTTATGTCTTATTTACCTCTTTATCCTCATAACCTAGAACACTTCCTCACATATGTTAATGCTTAAAAAGTACTTATTGAATGAATAAGTGAATGTATGAATATGTGAAATTTAAGGAAGAAAGGAAAACTTGGAGGCTTTAGGGCACAATCAAGCACATGGCCTTGGGGAGGTACTGAACTTGCTCTTGCAAATAGTTGACCCCATATCAACATTTCCTTCATCAAAGGGTGTTTGGATTAAAGAAATATGAAGTCTATTAAGATTCATGACTGAGCTGTGGTGGTCTCCTTTTATTTTCTAGTTCAACATTCCCACCTACTTTAAGAAATTAAGGTTGAAAATGTTAAAAGCATTTAGGGATGTTATGGGGAATATTTTCTGTTTCTCAATAATAACTCACATTTAAGTTTTGAAATATTTTAAGATATTTCAAATAACAGAAATCCTCTGAAACACTCTTTTTAATCAGAGTAAAAAAAAAACAACTTGGCATTTCTTTTACTGAAGGTATATTTTCATGTATCTAGCTTAAGCCATTAAAAGATAGTTGCCTAAAAATTACATATAAGAATACATAGCAAAACAGATGCTATGAATGAAAATAAATTAATCTTCTAAAAATACTGTAAAATACACATTTAAGATTCTCAATTTTGAATGGGACAAGTTTATTAAAAACTTTATTTAAATAAAGAATAAATATTAATTTCCTACATGTGAAACTTGAATGCAGTTTTTTTTTTGAGTAGTGTATATTTCTAATACAAATTTGGAATAAAACTATTCCTTAATAGATTTTGCATTCAGTTAATTATAACTAATAAACCAGTGACTGTATATGACACACATGTGAAGTGACTCCTTTAAATATATTTTTTGGATTTCTCTTTATAAAAATTTTAGTTGCATTTCAGTTATTTACTAAAATAATGATTTTTTTCCTTTTGAATCTAAATTGAAAATTTGCCTGTATAAGGCAAAACTGTTTCAAAATGATATAAATTACATACATCCTTCATCATTTTAAACACTCCACATTTTTTAATATTTCTTGTAAAACTTTACACTATAGAACATTTTTTCAGTAATTTATTGAGCAAACCACACAACTAGAAATATTTTGTTTGTGTAAATTAATTAACTACATATAAAATTATAATTTTTACTTAAAAAGCTAATTCATAAAAATACTTCAAGGACTTTGAAATTAGTATTGACTTTGTGTATAAATTTACTGAGCTTTCATTTTAATGAAAACTATAAGTAATAACAGCAATGACGTATATCCACTCATATGTATTTCTTATTTAAACCTTAAATATCTCTGGGATACAAGATTTATTTTCATTCTATTTTATGAGAAAGAGGTTAAAGTCTTAAATAACTTCAGAAATTTTAAATGACTTCTCCAGTATTAAAATTGGTAAGTATTACATTTAGGATTTAGACCCAGTAAATGAGCAAATTCCATATTCTTTATGCTCTTTCATGTTGCCTCTCTTGAATTGCTACTGAAAAGGAAATCTTTTTGTAGAGTAATTTGTAGAGAATTTAGAGAATACACAGACTAGGGGTGCCTGGTGTCTCATTCCATTAATCGTCTGCCTTTAGCTCTGGTCATGATCCCAGAGTCCTTTGATCAAGCCCTGCATCAAGCTCCTGACTAGACAGGGAGTTTCTCCCTCTCCCTCTGCTGCTTCCCCTGTTGTGCTCTCTCACTCTGTGTCAAATAAATTTAAAAAAAAAAGAAGAAGAAGAAAGAAAGAAAAGGAAAAAAAAGAGAATACACAGATTAAATCCAAAGTCAAATTGCATAAATTGGTCCTCTCAATTATCTTTAGTCATCTAATCAAGCTTTATCTCTATTATGTCAAAATTTATAATTTTTATCTAGTTATCTATAGTTAACATTTGTTATGGGTCAACTCTACCAGCCACTGAGCCATTTACATATTTTATTTTAGGTATTTTTCAGCAACAGTATAAATGAGGTGCTTCTTTGTTTCCCATAATACCAATGAGGAAAATAAGACAGAGTTACTTCACTTGTTAAAATTTATTCAGTCAGTTTTTGGTGTAGCCAGGTTTGCTAGAAGCAAGGATTGATTCTCAACCGTCATGAATATATCCTTATCAGTTCGTGTCAGTTTACTTTATAGAATGGGATTTCATGAAATAATTACTATGGAAAAATAAGATTATATCTATGAGACAGTAAATTCTTCTTATGGAAAAAGATTAAATTATAATTTTAGAGCAGTTGCTTTTCAGTTCCAGCTAAATATCCATGTTATACTTGTGAAAAAGCATGTGTGTATTATGATCTTATTATAAATGCATTTGTGGTCATTATAAAGTGTAGTGTATAATACAGCATGTATAATTGCTCATTCAAATCTTGTGTTAATGTAGTAAATTAAAAATATACCTTAAATAAGTTTGAAATTAGAATACTATTTTTCCACTACTTGAATTAACAAGGACTTATATTTAATTTTGTATAAAATTATATCCATTTATTATACAGTAAAATGTCTTTACTTCTAGTTCTTTTTTTTTTTTAACAATTTTATTTATTTATTTGACAGAGAGAAAGAGATCACAAGTAGGCAGAGACGCAGGCAGAGGCAGAGAGAGAAGCAGACTCCTACTGAGCAAGGAACCCGATATAGTACTTGATCCTGGGACACTGGGATCATGACCCAAGTTGAAGGCAGACACTTAACTGACTGAGCCATCAAAGTGTCCCCTCACTTCTAGTTCTAATGTGCATAGAAATCACATGTGTGTGTGTGTGTGTGTGTGTGTGGGTGTGTATTTACCATTCGGTATGATGATTATATAAATGTTATCACCATTTTTTAGATGTATCCACTCAGTTTTCAAAATCACATAATTAGGGACATCCAAATGGCCAAAAAACACATGAAAAAGTGCTAAACATCACTCAGCATCAGAGAAACACAAAACAAAACCACAGTGAGATACCACCTCACACCAGTCAGAATGGCTAAACTTAGCAAGTCAGGAAATGACAGATGTTGGCGAGGATGCGGAGAAAGGGGAACCCTCCTACACTGTTGGTGGGAATGCAAGCTGATGCAGCCACTCTGGAAAACAGTATGAAGGTTCCTCTAAAAGTTGAAAATAGAGCTACCCTAGGACCCAGCAATTACACTAACTAGGTATTTACCCTAAAGATACAAACGTAGTGATCCAAAGGGGCACGTGCACCTGAATGTTTATAGCAGCAATGTCCACAATAGCCAAACCATGGAAAGAACTGAGATGTCTATCAATAGATGAATGGATAAAGAAGAGGTGGTATACATATATATATATATATTGTACATATATATGTACAATATATATATACAATATTGTATATACAATATGTATACATATATGTATATATATATACACATATATATGTACAAATATATATGTATGTACAATGGAATACTATGCAGCCATCAAGAGAAACGAAATCTTGCCATTTGCAACAACATGGATGGAACTGGAGGGTATTCTAAGCAAAATAAGTCAGTCAGAGAAAGACAATTATCACGTGATCTCTCTGATATGGAGAATCTGAGAGGCAGGGCATGGGGCCAGTGAGGATGGGGGAGAGAAATAAAACAAGATGGGATGGGGAAGGAGACAAACCATAAGAGACTCCTAAACTCACGAAACAAACTAAGGGTGGCTGGGAGGTGGGGGAGTAGGGATAGGGTGGCTGGGTTATGGACATTGGGGAGGGTATGTGCTATGCTAATTGCTGTGAAATGTGTAAGCCTGACAATTCACAGACATGTACCCTGGGGCAAATAATACATTATATGTTAATAAATTTTTTTTTTAAAAAACCACATAATTAGGACACACAGGATGATTACTAGGTTTTGTCCTGACCATTCTATGCAGATTTCTAACATGAAAAATACTACTACTTTTACTTAGCAATATTTCTTTATTAAAAAAAACAGGCTAAACGTAATAATTTGCTAGTCATGCATACTCAAATGAGAATAGCAATGTATAATGGCATTATGTGTAAACTGTTAAAAGAATCACCAAGGACACTCCCTTTCAATTATGCGTGGTGGAAGGTTTCATACTTTTTCTTTAACGTAGTTTTATTCATGAACGAACAATAAACCAGCAGGTTCCTTACATGGAATATGATTAAGATTAGTGAATGGCACCACCTTTTTTGGAGGGGTAAGTCCCTTGTGATTTGTAACCAAATAGGAAACAAAATTTTAGCTTCTAGGTTTTACCATTATCTTAATTCATATGACTATCCACTCAAGAAATACCTGTTAGTAAAGTTAGGTTATTTCCTTCTAGAAACTCATGTCTCCATATATCTATTTATGTTTACAGAGGACTAAAGACTCCTTTTCAAAAACTGTACATTTATCTTAATAAATACTATAGATATTATTATTTTGTTACATTTTATTTACTCAAAAATAGTTGACACACAATGTTAAATTAGTTTCAGGTGTACAACATAGTGGTTATATAAGTCCATATGTTATGTCATGCTTACCACAAGTGTAGCTACTGTCCCCATACAATACTATCATTTTGTAAATATTTATTTGAGAAAGTGCATGCTATCATGTGAGCAGGGGGAGAGGAGAGGGGGAGAGAGACAGAGAGAGAGAATCTCCAGGAGACTCCTCACTGAGCACAGAGCTTGAGGGGCTCAATCTCAGGACTCTGAGATCACGATCTGGGGTGAAATCAAGGGAAATTAACTGATGGGCCCCCCAGGTATCCCTATATGATGCTATTATTTTTAAGTCAGTAATTACATTTCAACTATCTTTTATTGCTTCTTAATTATATTAAATCCTTTTTTAAAGGGTATTTTTCACCTACATGTCACTATCACTTAACCCAGTGTCTTGAATATATGGTCACTCAGTATTTATAGAATTAACTCATTAAGTAAATATACCATCTATTATACAATGCTGAGTATAAAGTAGGCCCTTCATGGGTAGCTGAAAATTAACTTACTAAGATGTTCATTTTTATATGAAAAATGAACTTTCATGTAACATGGAGGACTGTTGAACTTCGTAGTTGCCTCCAGTGTTACACAGATTACATCCTCTTAGTATGCATGATCTGAAGAACTCTAATGTAAACCTATGTAAAATCCTATTGATGTTTTGATGCATTATGGTCTTTTATACATTAAAAACTAACAGGATGTATTATTAATATACCTCAAAACATGATCCCTTTGTAGTAAGAAAATGATTTTGTGGTGACTTCTAGATATACTTGATTTTTTTTTTCTGCCCTTTTGTACTGCTGGACTGTATCAGTCTTTTGTAATCTGCTCCTTTATACCTAATCGACAGATGAAATGAGAGCTCTTAAATATGTCTATGTTCTACATTAGAATACTCTTCCCCTGCATATTTATATACTTAAAGATAGTACTCAGATGGTAGAGGAGTTACCAGAGGCCAGAAGCAAAGAAAGTAAAATAAAACCCAGAGAGAAAGAGATAGACAGGTGCAAGGAGGAGGGGTGGGAGACGAAGGTTGGAAGGAAGAAAAAGTGGGCTCTTAAAGGTATATTCATTTGTACTAGAGACTTATTTCTCCTTCACAAACCAGTTGGGGTAGTGCTGATCCAGTCCAACAGAAAACTGGTTTCTTTTCTCCATCTGTCTTTCTCTCTCTCTCTCTCTTTTTTTTTTTAAGATTTTATTTAATGGCACCTGGGTGGCTCAGTGGGTTAAAGCCTCTGCCTTCGGCTCAGGTCATGATCTCAGGGTCCTGGAATTATAAATAAATAAAATCTTTTTTAAAAAATTATCTATCTATCTATCTATCTATCTATCTATCTATCTATCTATCTATCTATCTATCTATCTATTTGACGGAGAGATCACAAGTAGAGAGGCAGGCAGAGAGAGAGAAGGAAGCAGGCTCCCTGCTGAGCAGAGAGCCCTGTGCAGAGCTCAATCCCAGGACCCTGAGATCATGACCTGAGCCGAAGGCAGAGGCTTTAACCCACTGAGCCACCTAGGTGCCCCGTCTTTTCTCCATCTGTCTTAAAGAAACTTTCAAATCACCACAGAAGTCAGAAGAAAAAAAAAAATCCACAGTTATAAGGAGATTAGGTTATCTCGTCTTGTTTATAAGAAATACCAATTCAAAAAAAAAAAAAGAAATACTAATTCCAGATTTTTTTCTTACATAAGTCAGGGAGCCTCTGTTGCCTTTCACATTCTTAAAAATATGTGGGGATGATATTTCAGTAAGGATTTATGTTGAATTTAAATGAGTATTACTCTTCATAGAAACATGAGTTAAGATGCATAGGTGTTGTCATGCCTTCAAAATTTCACACAATTGTATAACAGGTATAAGAAATTGATCACAGAATCCTGAAATATATGTACTTGCTTAGATGTTCATTTAAGTGTCCATTTATTTTAGCTCCTTCTTGGGAAATTTCCAGGAAATAAGAATATGAATATACATGAACGGTGTTTTGCCTTCAAAAGCTTATGGTTCAGAGAGAGAGAGAGAGAGAGAGAGAAAAAGAGAGGCAAACCATAAGAAACTCTTAATAATAGGGGCACCTGGGTGGCTCAGTGGGTTAAGGCCTCTGCCTTCGGCTCAGGTCATGATCTCAGGGTCCTGGGATCAAGGCCCCGCATATGGCTCTCTGCTTCCCCCTCTCTCTCTGCCTGCCTCTCTGCCTACTTGTGATCTCTCTCTCTGTGAAATAAATAAATAAAATCTTTAAAAAAAAAAAAACACTCTTACTAATAAAGAACAAACTGAGGGTTGATGGAGGGAAGGTGGGTAGGGGGATGGGTTAAATGGGTGACAGGTGTTAGGGACGGTACTTGTTGTGGTGAGCACTGGACATTATATGTAAGTGATAAATCACTAAATTCTACTCCTGAAACCAGTATTATACTGTATGTGAACTAACTAGAATTTAAATAAAAGTCTAAAAAAGAAAAAGCAAAACAAAACTTAGGATTCTGTGGGGAAATGCAGACAATTAAACATACCATGATTCATTTTGTATTCGTTGATTCAGAAACAAAAAGAAGGTGTTTTGAAAACACACAGAATTGATATTGATCACTTGAGATACCTAATTTATACTTACCACTTGGAAGGCTATTTGGAGGAAATGTCACCTGAATTGGATTCTGTAGGCTAAGAAGGAATTAGCCAGACAGATAGGAAGAGCTCTAAGATGAAAAAAACAAACAAATATGTATGATAGGACCAAAGAGTAGAAATATTTCATCATGTTTGAGAACAGATGATGACACAATAATTATATTAAGGATATTGTTCCTTATTCTGAATAGTATTCAGTGCTTATAGTTTATTTATATTTGCATTTTAAAACAATCACTCTTTGTGAAGAGTAGAAATTTTCTAAAGGACATTAAGAGTGGGATATAACAGTATCAATTAAGATCTTATTCATAGTAATTAATGTAAAAATGTTTGTATCTTGAATATGAGCCTCTTTTTTTTTTGAGAGAGAGAGAGAGAGTACATGCACAGGATCAGGAGGAGGTGTTGGAGGCAAAGGGAGAGGGAGAGAGAATCTTAAGCAGTTCCATGCCCAGCATGGAGCCCAACTTGGGGCTTGATCCCAAAACCCTGAGATCATGACCAGAGCCAAAATCAGAAGTCTTTTGCTTAACCAATTGAGCCACCCAGGCGCTCCTTGGATAAGAGCTTCTGAACAAATGAAACAGTGAGTAGGGGAGGCTATTAAGAAAAATAAGATACAACTACAAATTAAAGGCTAGCCTAGAGGATAGTGGCTACACCAGTACTTTTAGAAGGAGATACGGCATCTCAGAAGATGATTTCTTTTTCAGGTACATTGAATTTGAGTGGTGAAAGTAATCATTATTTGAATAAATAGTCATAATTAGAATAAATATTTCTGGCACTCAGGAATTAGAATGAAGCTGAGGATATTAATTTGAATCATTAAAATAAACAAGAGATAGTTCAAGCCATGTAAATGGTTGGAATCAATTAGAAATCCTGGAAGTACTGAATTTATAAAGCATGACTAAAGAAGAGAATATAATAAAGGAAAATAGAAGTGGCTAGAGAGGTTAAGAAATGTTAATCTGGAATTAACCACATCACAGAATGCAAAAAATAAAGAGCATATTGCAGAGGATAAATGAGACAAAACTGCGGAGTCAGAAATAGGAATAAGTAAATCATTAGAGGTTTTGGCGAATTTTTTTTAAACAAACATGCCTGAAATGTTTTAATTGAATTTAGCTTTTCCTTAAATGGTCTTTTCATAACCAACCAAGACCATTTCATTGGTTTTTTCATAACCAATACAAACAACAAAAACACCCAATGTTAAAACCACTTAATAAACTTACAAACTTGAAAACTTAGACACTTCAGTTAGGCAATAAACTTAATATTATGAAAGCAATATATTCCAAGTTTCGAAGATTTGACAAGTTCTGGAGAATAACTTTCATCAGTAGATGGATACTCCAAGTAGTACTGTCATTCACTGGTGTGAGGTCGAATCCATTTCAAAGCATGTTGTGTTGGCACAGTAATGGTAGGATGACAAAATGTGTAGTCAGGTCTTGTACACTGAGTGTTACATCTGCAGTATTTTGGATGATAGAAGGGACATTCCATTTTCCTACAAGCAGAGAAATAATGGCACAGTTGACTATTAGAGGCTAGAAGGTGGCACTGGTTTTGCAATTGCTAGTTTTGGAGACACTACTGGAATTCTTCTACTCATATAAGTGAAGGGACTATCTGGTTTAGTACATTTTGTATCATATTTTCAATATGGATGAATGAACAAACATTTTTTCCAGCAAAGTTTTTACAATTAGGAAAGGATTTGCAAGGTGAAATAGGTTGAGGGTAAGCATACTCATCCCCATTTTTGCAGGCAGGCCAGTACTTGCAACATTTCAAAAATTTTTCTGGTTTCTGGACCACACTCAGTTCACTCATTTCACCATTTGAAAAGCTACTATTTGGCTCATTAAGCTGCCTGCTCATCAGCTACAAGTGCTGCGGGTAGAGGAGACCTGAGTCCCTTGTTTGAGGTTGCAGTTTGGTTTACAGGTTTCACTCCTTCAAAATGCATGTCCTTCTCTTGATCTGACATGTATCCTGGAGGGCTGGGGACACCATCCAGTGTCACTATAAACTTGGGACTTGCAGGTTTATCTGGTGGCACAAGATCTCGTCTGCGTAAGGTGTCCTGAAAGTACCCGAAGGGTATCTGCAGTCCTCATCCCTGATTCTTGGTTTGGAGCCACTATTATTTCCTCAGACAGCTTTGGCTCCTACAGAATAAATGATCTTATGTCTGCATGGACCATGGATTCCATGTCATAGTAATCTTGACTGATCTGCAGAGTTAACAGATAACAGTTAACAGATAACAGCAGCCTCTGTTGAGTTCCTTGGCTTTTTTTTCTTTATTATTTCCCTTTGTTTCCTCTTCTTTGATGGGGGGATTTATTCTGGGAGTCCTTCTTTGCCCCTGGACCATTTCTGTCAGCAATTCTTGAAAAGTTTGAGTTCTAGGAGCAACTGGAAGTATCTGCTTCTGTGATACTAGAAGAGTTAGTTGTTTTTGTTACAGATTCTTGAACTTCAGATATAGCCTTCAAAATTAGATTCTTGTTAGCTGGTTTAGAAGGTGGAAGTGAAGGTCTCCTTTTAGGCTTTGCTGGCACTGACACAGTGCTGGAGATGCTTCCTCTATGAGACCCACAGTCACCATCTTCCTCCTCTTCTTTGCCATCATGATGGACATTTTTTACTTTAACAATTGAACTTACCACAGACAACTTCCTCTTCTGAAAGTTTTCTTCCTCAGTACTTATTTTTTTCTGAATTGTTTCTGAAGAAGGGGCTATATGTCTCTTCTAAGCTGTTAAGCACTTACGGTTCACAAAAACACCCTGTTTCATGTACCTGGCTGTTTTGTATATCAGGTTGCTAGGATACGCGAATACTGTTTTGCTGCTGCTGAAATTGCAGCTTGTTTAAATGAGGACCACTATCTGCATTTTGACTTGCAGGTGGTTGACAACTTACAATAGAAGGATGAGAAGAACTATACAAAAGTGTCACTGTAGGGTTTTCTGAGATAAGGGATTCTCCTGCACAAAACTGAGGTCTTCATCAATGAGGTCATCTGGTTCTAGCTTAGTATCAATCACATCTTCAGAGGGTGCTGTCCCCCTCAGATGCTTCATAGCTGACATTAATCTGGTCGCAGCTCCATCATCATAAGTCTATCTGACTTAGTGGTTTTCTGCTCCTGTGAATTAGGAGAAACCCTGGAATCTCTTTTTTTCAGCTCTAGTGCTAGCAGTTGCAAAGGGCAGCACTGCAGCTTCATGCCTTCTCTCATCCCCCCAACTGAAACTGCTCTTTTTTAAAGACACATTTTTATCAAAGATGCTGGTATCAGAAGACTTTAGACTGGAGGGGTCAGTTGTAACAGAGCCAAGTTTATTTAATGCACCATGAAGACATAACGATGAATCCTGTTGTTCCCTAGGAACAGGGACAGGTCCTCTGTCATTTGGTCCTGACTTTTCTTGTTGGCCACCATTACTATAATGTTATCAGAAAGTTCTTCATCAATATAAGGTCTTGTGATTTTCCCTTAATGGCATTCTGGATCTTCAACTGATCTTGGTGCCAGTTTCAATGCCCCCAACGCTGGCGGTGGGCTCAGCACATCCCACGCTTCACTTCCACAGGGCCCCAGGGCAGTTTCCTGCCCATGGCTCGGCCATGGCAGCCACCAGCCGCCAGCGCTGCTCCGGGGCTCTCTGTGTGACTCATCCTTGCAGCCCCTGCAAAAATACTTTTAGAGTGGTGATGGAAAATCTAGTATAAACAGTAAGTAGGGACTAATGTAGCTAGAAATAGAGTAATAGCTGAAAATATGTATAGCTGAAGAAGGCTGTATATTTTATTTTCTTATGTATTTTGCTTAATGCTTTATAGTGGGAGATGTTTGTACATGTTTAAAAGCTATTGTGGAAGAGCTAATAGGAAAGGATAGGGTGAAGTTATAGGAGACAGAAGATAAGGAGTAATATCCAGGCAGTAAAGGCAGATACTGTTGCCATGTGCCCCTACTGGTTCTATCTTCTCAATATGTCTCCATCTTTTTAAAAAAAAAATTTTTTTTTATTTGGGGGGGGGAGAGCGGGGGAAGGGGCCAAGGGAGAAGAAGAGAGTATCTTAAGCAGACTCCACAATGACCATGGAGCTCACTCGGGTCTGGATCTCACCACCTTGAGGTAAACCTGAGCTGAAACCAAGAGTCCGACACTCAACAAACTGGGCCACCCAGGTGCCCCAGTATGTCTCTGTCTTGATAAAATATGACTGTATGTAGAGAAAGCACAGTGTGTGTGTGTGTGTGTGTGTGTGTGTGTGTGTGTGTGTTTAAAGAGAAAAACACACACAAAAACTATCCAATCTTTCTAAGTGCATGCACAACTGGTATTTGAAAAGTAAAAAAAATACCTAATGCCGTGAAAATTTACCGAGTCACACAATTTCAACAATCCTTTCAGTTTATCTTATATAAAATCACTCAGCTCTTCCATGTTTGACCTTAGATGATATCTGAAAGTATCCCTGAAGGAGTGTAGGCACTTGCTCTCTTAGTAGAGTTAGGGAAAGTGATATTCATGCTGATCCTTGGGTCTGAGCTGTCTGTTGTGCATTGGTTCATTCCTGTAAGCGTTACAAAATTCCTGTAAAAGTGTTGGCTTCTTTTGCAGAAGTCCATGGTGGATGAACTCATAGTTTATTCATGTTGCTCAGGCAATAGTACTAGGAAGTCCTGGGCATTTCTCTCCTGTTGATGTAGATTCCACTTAGTTCTTGCCAGCTATGTTTTTTTAAGAATTTATTTATTTGACAGAAACACAGCGAGAGAGGGAACATAAGCAGAGGGAATCGTAGCGGGAGAAGCAGGCTTCCTGCCGAGCAGGGAGCCCAATGCAGGGCTCGATGCAGGGCTCGATGCAGGGCTCGATGCAGGGCTCGATCCCAGGACCCCGGGATCATGACCTGAGCCAAAGGCAGACACTTAACAACTGAGCCACCCAGGCGCCCCAGTTCTTGCCAGCTATGGATTCGGGCTCAGCTACCCATCTCCAGCCTTTGCTGTGAGGTCATCACACTGTCCTTCGGAGGTCCTAAAGCCAGTTTTTCAGTCTCTAGAGTTCATGTCAACCAGGAACTTAATGTGGCTTAGTTAAGTTTATTTGCCACACATCTTTTAATTTTTCCTTCTTTTCAATTTGGCTAAATCCTCCAAGTAGCTATATGCCAGGTTAGTATAGAGGTAATTTTTTCCCCTCAGAATCCAGAGGTTGATTGAAGTACTTTTTACATTTCAATAAGTGTTATTCTCAGTATTATTCTCATTATTTAACAAATCTCCTCAGTAAGGAGTTTCAAAGACCCAGAGAAAATTAGCAGATTCATTTTCCTCCCACTATCTTTGTTTCCTATTTCTGTCTCCAGTGTGCTGTTAACTATAGTAAACCCTTCTTTCTGATTCTGTGTAAGCCTTTAGTGAGAGGAGATATCCTTTTTCTCCCTATAAATGAATGTGAGGAGATGGGTCCTCCAAGCTTGTGCTTGATATACAAATAAGGAGAACAAAAATAGCAAATTTTTTTCTACTGACTTGCCAAGAGATCTAGTACCAACCTTCTGGCCTGGATAGAGGCTTTAAAGAAACCAGGAGCACGTGTAAAGTGTAAGCAGCAGCTGACAGGTTATGAGCCTATTGGGATGTCCAGGGCAAAACAATGCTGTAGACATAAGCACCAATGATGCATAAACCATATCTCAAACAGAAAATCAGGTGCAAGACTTAGAACAGAGCACCATTGCCTTGAAAATAACATCTGGTTTTTTACCTAAAGAAAAAGGATAGTGAGGCAGCCAGCTGGGAAGGGTGGTAGGGTCAGCCTCCCAAATACATGAGTGAACACGTCTTGAGAATTTATAAAGAGTCTGTGATTGTGATTCTCAGCCTTGGCTCCACATTAGAATCACTTGAGGGAGCTTTTATTGATCCAGGTGCCCAGGCAATGCTCTATTATATCAGAATCTCTAGTTATAGGACTCATATTTTTAAAACTCCCTAGGTGATTCCAATATGCAGCCACATTTGAGAACCACTGCACCAGAGGAAGAAACCTAAAGGGAGACTGGATATCAGGCTTTTGTGAAATTAGAGGCTATCATGCTGTCATAATCTCTTTTCAATGTGAACACAAATTTCTTGTAGACTTTAAGATGTTACCATACCTAGTGTTCCCTCAAAGTTTATGTGTAGTTAGGGGAATGGGCTTTTGTTAGGGTTCTCCAGTATTACTCTAGACCCATGATTCTTTTCAGTATTATTTTTCAGACTGTACCATTTAAAATAGAGAAATGAGAAAATATTACTTTAAAAAAAAGAAAAAAAAAAGGGCCTGAAAAAAATAAGTCACAAGGTAGCGGATTCATGAATCTAAAAAGAGTTATTTTTGACAGAACTCACAACTAAACTTTTCACCCCTCTCACTTAAATAAAAAAGAATCTCAGTTTCCAGATGCAAACCAACAAAGGTTTAAGCTCTGATTTTAAGGAAATTAAATTATGTGCTACGCCTTTCCAAATATCAATTAGCCGAGAAGTCATCATTCAGGAGTTCTGGAAAAGAATTCATTAACATTTGTAAATCAACCCAGTATTTCAGTGTAAAGGCAAATGTAATATAGTTCACTTAATTGATATATTCTCCAAGGGAATTAGAAAAGCCTTTATGTTATTTGATTTCCAACACAGGCCCACACATTGTTTATCATTGTATACTGTCCTTTTTAAAAATGACATTTTTATAATGCAAAAATCATGTTAGCTTGTGTTAAGTATTAATTCACATATTTCACTGTTGATGTCAGCCTGACAGCATTCTTGGTGAGAAGACATTACACAATGCTTAATGTGAATGTTAGCCCTGGAGGAGATAGATGGAGATAAATTTTACCCTTTTCAGTTCATGACAACCACCACTAGGAAAATGAACGTGATTAACAAATTGTGGAGAGGTTAGTAAGCTTTGTGTGTTGTAAGAATTAAAAAAAAGAAAAAAAGCATGATAATGTACAGGTACTATATCAAAATAAAAGTGCAAAGAAGACCTCTTGGAGAATGTATTTGCTAGCAAGCATCCAGTTTTTTAATCCAAAGAGTATTTTTCAATAAATCACAGTATATATACACATGTATATAAA
Source organism: Procyon lotor (assembly GCA_028646535.1). Taxonomy (NCBI): domain Eukaryota; kingdom Metazoa; phylum Chordata; class Mammalia; order Carnivora; family Procyonidae; genus Procyon; species Procyon lotor. The sequence goes on along the minus strand of CM053614.1, from coordinate 69,501,628 downwards.
CACACATGCATAGGACAGTTAGTCTCCTAGAAAAATCTTTGAGCATTTTCTGCCAGATCCCACTTAGAATTACAGAATATTTTGGCCTAGATGGGATTTTAGATATCGTGAAATATTATGTTGGGATAATAGATAGCTTCCTTTGATCACAATTTTGCCAGTTAACTCCTCTAAGATCTTAGACAAGTCACTTAAACTTTTTGATTATGCTAAAATTGTGATAACTAAGCAAGTATCATATATTAAGTATCCCATCCATAGATGATCCAGAAATGTCAGTTGGGTAATTCACGAACGAGGTAAGATTTGAATGATTAGTCCTTGGCAGCACAGCTAGTCATTGGCAGAGTTGAGACCAAAACCACAGGCTTCTGGCTCCTCAAAGTATTTTTACTTTCCTCCTACCTCTTAAAAGTCAGAAGAGAGGTTATGATTCTTTAGGTTTCTTAGAATTTGTACCAGGACTTCCAAGCTCTTCTAAAGCCACTAAGTGGCTTTTATATAAGATGTCTGGAGATAAGTATAGAGATAATTCTCAAATTCTTTAAAATCAGAGCTTTGAAGTCTATTTGAAAAGATATTGTAAAGTATTCAGCAATGTGTTTTTAATTTGATTTTTTCTCCCACATGACCCTTCTCCCCATTTCAAGGAGAGTAAGAGTAGTTTAAGTTTACTGCCTCAAGAAAGGAAAGCTATAACAAGAGAAAAAATTGAAAAAAAAAAAAACCAAGAGAAAAAATTGAGATTTAAGTCAGTTCTTCTGTCCTAAATTTCAAAATACACTTATGAATTTAAGGAAGACATAATAGTCTTGACAAAAAAGGCTTTGAAATAGCGTGATAGGAGGTCTTTTAAGTATTAAAAGCTAAGTTCCTGACCTAAATTACTGACATAGAAAAATAAATATTCTGTTAGAACAAGTTTTTATCACCTGGTAAATATCCATAAAGAATTTGGGAGGAGCATAAGTGAGATAGTAAGAAAAGAAAGATAGCCATAGACCAGTGCCCTCTTGGAGTAAAAATCACTCTGGCTGCTGCACCCCTGGCAGAATGAGGGAACACACAGCTTCCTGTCTGGGATACTGTTAACACTTAGGAAATTCCTCCAGCTGTGGTTTTGAGAATACAGAAATGATGTTTAAGTGGAGTTATTTGGCTGGTGGACATAAGGCCCAGAGCCCCTGTGAGCAATAAGTCCTAGAAGTGTGCAGTCACATCATTTTATTTCCCTTGTATGGCCCTGAGTGGTACAGCTGTATCCTGGAAAGACAGCAGTTCTGGGGTGGGCAGAGATGAGGAAGTTCTTGTGGAATGTGCCACAGAAATTTACATACATAACATGGACGCCTCATCTTGTGCTGAGGTGGAGGGTTGATTATGCTCATGGAGTAGAGGAAGTGCAGAGGAATTTGAACCTCAGATTCTCAAGTACCACTGTTGTGTTCATACTCAACTTTGTCTCTTAATTGCTGCATAAACTTGACACAATATTTTCACTGCTCTGTGCATCAGTTTTCCTATTTGTAAAACATGAGTACTTACTACATAGGGCTGTTATGAAGATGGATAAGCATAGATATACCTATAGGTAGATATCTATCTATCTATATATAGATAGATAGATATAAAGCACCTAGTGTAGAACTATGTAAATGTGAACTATTTTTTAATGGTCCTGTTTAGCAGATGCCAGCTATGGATAGATGGACTATAAGGTTGAAGTTCTTACTCTCAATTTTCACAACATTCCATTAGACTTACCTGAAGTTCAGAATTTACACCAAGTTGAGGGTTGAAGTAGGGACAGAAAAAACAAAAACAAAAACAAAAACTAAAATTTACTGGGAAAGGGACAGGTCCCTGTTTCAAAGGGACAATTTGGTAAAGGTTCACATTTCTGCTATCAGGTAGAATTATAAATTAAGCCATGAATTAAGTTAACTTTTTCATATTCATATATGCATGTGTATATGTAGTCATATATATGTTTATTTCTTTGACATGTAAGTATGTGGCCTATAGGATTCACACTACTAAAAATTAAGTGGTGAAAACTTAAAAGGCTTTTAAACTGAAAATTCATTTTTAGTATGACAGTAAGATATTTGTTGCTGATATATATCTGTATCTATCTTTTTTATTAAAGATTTTATTTATTTGAGAGAAGGAGAGTGACAGAGAGCATGAACGGGGGTAGGGGGCAGAGGGAGAAGGAGAAGCAGACTCCCTGCTGATCAGAGAGCCCAACACAGGACATGGGGCTCTTCCCAGGACCCTGGGACCATGACCTGAGCCAAAGGCAGACATTTAACTGGCTGAGCCACCCAGGTGCCCCATATCTATATCTATCTAGTCTATCAATATATCTCTCATATTTGAAAGTTGATTACAACAAAATAATTAAAGATCCTGCTAAGTGATTATATATTATAGTAGCACAGATTTAGAGTCAGGATTCTCTCAGTAATAATGTTTTTAAATAATCTGTGTCATAACTGTCTTAATTAGCAGGTAATAATAAACAAATATTGTCTATACATTGGCAACTCAACAGAAAATGAGTTCATGTTCAATTTATCCTGTAAATTTTGAATAAACAAAGGAAAAATTATATATACATATTTTTGAACAGATGTTATTCATTTATTTATTTACTGAGAGAGAGAGCACGCAAGCTAGGGGAGCGGCAGAGGGAGAGGGAGAGAGAATCTCCAGCAAATTCCCTGCTGAGCACAGAGCCCAATGCAGGACTTGATTTCAGGACTCTGGGATCATGACCTGAATCAAAATCAAGAGTTGGACGCTTACTCGACTGAGCTACCCAATGCCCCAAAATTTTTTTTAACAGAAGAAAAATTATAGGAAATTGGTATGTGTTAAATATTTAAGAAATACTAAAAACAGAAATACCATGTTTTGCTGAGCATGTTTACCACTTTAAAGTTCTAAAATTTGGAACTGGAAAATTCCTGAGACTTCTAGCCTAAATAAAGGAGCATAAAGAACATCAAGTTGCCTTAATCTTTATGAGTGGGAAGTATGAGTACCTCTACTCATTTGTGTGTGCAACTTTGTGAGCACCTTAACTCACAAAGACAGATGTCAGTACTTAAAAGCCTGGCTTTCAGACTACAGGGATTACTGTTTTCTGAAGCATTCTTTTTTTTGTTTTTTCTGAGGCATTCAAAAGGAAAAAAAATATATTCACTGGAACTCAGAAAATGACAGAGTTTTAAAGAAGGGAGTGTAAGGCAACAAAATTCATGTTTTACATATTTTATCTAAACTTGTAACTTTTGTCCATCAAAGAACCTCTCTCCACATTGTTCTTCATCTCCTTCCTCCTTTTCCCTCTCTTTATTACCAGTCTGGTTTTAGAGTCCGTTTGGGTTAACAGGTACACTATGCTGGACTAAGATGGGGTCCTTTAATGGGCAAATAACTTCTAGCTTGTATTTGAAGATTTTATAGCTCCAGTTCACTCTGCACCTAGACTTGAGAAAGGCAATGCAATATAGAAAACATTAGGTCACTTTTAATTCAGAGAAAATTATAGTTTGTAATTAAGAGGTAGTAGTTCAATGCCTGGAAATGACTGTAGGGATTCATTCATTCATTTATTCATTTATTCATTCATTCTTTTTTTTTTAAAAGATTTTATTTATTTATTAGACAGAGAGAGATAGATCACAAGCAGGCAGAGAGGCAGGCAGAGAGAGAGAGGGAAGCAGGCTCCTCGCTGAGCAGAGAGCCCGATGTGGGGCTCGATCTCAGGACCCTGAGATCATGACCTGAGCCGAAGACAGAGGCTTTAACCCACTGAGCCACCCAGGCGCCCCTTATTCATTCATTCTGTAGGTAAATATTGATCCCTGAATGCCAGACACAGGTCTATCACATGATGATGTTAAATCTTTTCAGCTAAATTCTTCCTATGTCCATCTTACTATACATACATAAATGTCAAGATTATTTATCAGTGTCTGGGACATTATAAAAACTCAGTAATTCATATATATTTCTTATTTCATATTCTATGTATTTGCCATAGATAGTGTGGAAAAATATAGAGGAGAGTGGCTGATAGCTCTCTTTAACAGAAAGAAATACAATATCGGATGGTGGTTGTAATCAAAAGAATAGGGAAAGAAAGATCACAGGAGAGTACCTGGGCATAAAAGAACAGGCAGTCACTGGATTTCACTGACTTGGGTGGAGAGAGAACACTTTTGAGGAGCAAAGGTCAGGTTTAATTAGTTGCATCACTGTTCTACTCAAAACTTCCTAATGACTAAGACACAAGAGTATTAATAAGGCCTGTGATAAATCTTATTCTCCTTCCATAAACAACTAGAAAACTGGAGAAATTATATGAAACAAACATTTTCAGATGTTAGAGAGCAGGAAGTATAACACTGTTATCCCTGGAATTAGGAAAAGAAATCACAGTAGCCTTATCCTTGGAGAAAATTTCTGGAATGCAATACAGCAAGAAGAACCCAAACAGAGACCAGTGGTTTCGCTGTGTTGACAACATGAGTACTGAACTTTTAAGATGCTGAGATTACTAGAATTTACAAGGTAGAAAACACGAGATGAGAGAGATACACAGAGAAATAGTTCCAGTAATTTACATAGAGGTCTTAGTTTTTGGAATTCCATTCTGCACATATTACAAGTAAAACCTCAAAGGGCAAGCAGGAAAAAAAATCTTAAGAAGAGAGCAATTATCAGGGAGTTGTAAGCCAAACAGTTCCCAAAAATCACACAAAAGTAAGAATTATTCAGGTCTTAATTCATTACGGAGTCTCATTAATATGTGAGACACTGTAGAGACTCCAGACATATCATGCTTTAGGAGGAGGACTAAGTTAGCTCTAGAGGAAATACTATTCTAGAGTAATTAGTACTCTAAAATAGATAAATAAATTTTAAAAAATAATAAAAATTTAAAAGTCATAATAATGCTTTAAAAAAGCTTTGGAAAGATCATACTAATCAACAAGTAACTCTACCAAAATGATGTCATCACTGTTTTAAGAAAGATAATGAATGTCAGCACTTCACAACATCAAATTCACAAGCATCTAATAAAAAAAGTACATAGATGTGAAGAATTAGAAAGATGAGGCATATAGCCAGCAGTAATGTATACCAATGTAAACATTCTCAATAATGACAAGAATGGGAGAATTTTTCAATCAGGAGTATAAAAATCAATTATAAATATGCTCAGAGGGGCACGTGATTGGCTCAGTGGGTTAAAGCCTCCTCCTTCGGCTCAGGTCATGATCTCAGGGTCCTGGGATCGAGCCCCGCATCGGTCTCTCTGCTCGGCAGGGAGCCTGCTTCCCCCTCTCTCTCTGCCTGCCTTTCTGCCTACTTGTGATCTCTCTCTTTCTGTCAAGTAAATAAATAAAATCTTTAAAAAAATAAATATGCTCTGAAATTTAATGAAAAATGTGAACATAATGAGAGGATAAATTAAAATATATACAGTAACTATTTTCTGACAAAGAAAAATATAAATATCTGAAATAAAAAAACATTACATAAGATTTGTATCAGATTAGACTCCATAAGAAAAAAAGTAATATTAAACCTGAAAGCGTAGAACCGAAACCATCCAAAGTGAGGTAAAGAGGTATAAAAAACTGAAAAAAAATACAGAGAAAAAAAGACTTATGGGCCATGATTAAATAGTCTAATATATGTTAAATTGGAGTCCATTAAAGAGAGTAATGTTAAGACAAAAAAAAGGTTATTGCCAAAATTTTTCCAAGTGTGATAAATATATACCCACAAACCCTTGATATCAACAAATATCAAGAAGAAAATGGAGGAAACTGTACTAATGCAATTCATAATTAAATTACTAAAAAAGTTGTAATAAAGAGAAAACCTAAAAAGAAATGAGAGAAAAAAAATGTGTTAAGCAGGAGTAAATAAATTGTGGTCCCTGTGCCAAATCTGGCCTATACCCTGTTTTTGTATGATTCCAAAGCTAAGAATGTTTGCTACGCTTTTTTATTAAAGAAGAATATGTAACAGTTACTGTAGCCCACAAAACCTAAAATATTTACCCCTGCTGTGAAGGAATAAAGATAAATATTACTGTAGCCTTTTCTTCAGAAATTATGCAAGGCAGAAGACAATGGAAAAAACATCAATGGAGAAAAGAGGTGAAATAATCAAACTGTCAACCTAAAATTCTTTGCCCAGTGAAAATATCTTTTGTAAATGAAGGTCACATAAAAACTTCTTCAGGCCAGCAAAGCTGGAAGAATTTGTCTGTAGAACTATACCGTAAGACATGTTAAAGGGTTTACTTCAAGTGGAAGAAATGCTGTTTTAGCTGGAAACATGGATCTATGCAAGAGAATGAGATTGATAAATGTGTAGGTTTTTTTAATAATTTTTAATTATAATTTTTATAATATATAATATATATTATACATCATTAGTATATTATATAATATATAATAATATATTAAAATATATTTATATTTTATATTTATATGATACATTTTAATATGTATTTGTATTACTTATATTTATATTTAATATTTATACATTTAAAATATATTATAAATTAAAAAATAATGGAGGGATAAGAGACAACACTTATTTATAGAAGAATTCTAATTAGTAAATGTAAAATGTAGAAGTAATGAGGGAAATATAGTATCATTAGAGTTCTACAGTAATTGTTGCAGGCAAGATCTACAAAAGCACGGTAAGAGGGCGAAAGTTTAAGGTGAAATGGGGTATTTTATAGCTTCAAAGTATATGACCTCAAATCTATATCTACATAGATATACATTTAGAGAGAGAGAGAACAGAGGGAGGACCAGAGGGAGAAGGAGAGAGAGAGAATCCAGAAGCAGACTCCTTCCTGAGCAGGGAGCCTGACATGGGGCTTGATCCCAGGAACCTGAACTCATGACCTGAGTCATAATCAAGAGTTGGCTGCTTAATGGACTGAACCACCCAGGCGTCCCACCTCAAATATTTATTAAATACAAAGGGAAAAAATACTAATGTTACAGTGAAGAAATTTGATAAATACCACCTTACCCAAGTGGTAAATGTTAACATAACCAGTAATAAGTCAAATATAGATCATGTACTACTGATTTGATGCCTAGGAAACGACATCAACTCTGTGCTACTTTTCCTCAAATCCATAACCTCAATCTAATCATGAGAAAACATCAGACATGTACAAATTGAAAGGCATTCTGCAACATACTTGGCCATTACTCTCTAAAAGTGTTAAGGTTGTTAGGAATAAGGACAGACTGAAAACTCACTGTTTGGAAGAGATTAAGATGGAAAACTAAATGCAATGTGGAATGCTGGATCAGCTTTCAGAATAGAGAAAGGATATTACTGATAAAACTGGTGATGTGAAAAAAAAAGTTTGCGATTTAATTAATATTAGACTAAAGTTAATTTCTTGGCTTCAATAATTGTGTAGTAGTTATGTAAGATGTTAACAGTAGGGGAAGTTAGGTAGAAGATATAAGAGAACTTTCCATACTGTGCTAAGCTTCAGTAAATCTAAAAATGTTTGAAAATGTCAAGTTAGAAATGTTAAATGACAGCTTAAAGAAAGATAATGACAGGATGCCCTCAAATCAGACTGTTTCAATTTATAATCTGGCTATTCAATTAGCTGCCATATAACCTGACAAAAGTTACTTAACTGAGTCTCAGTTTCCCCATGGATGTAATTCTCTCCATTGGGAAGATTAAATTTATTTACTAGATGTAAATGTCTTAATATATGACTTTCTAGTAGTTAGTATATGTACTGCCTCACAAATACTAAATACTTCTATTACGGTAAATATATGAGAAAAATAACAGGAATATATAATTAAAAGAAGAAAATCTATAGCCTGATACTACTAAATTCTTCAAAATAAAATTAACCAGGGGCGCCTGGGTGACTCAGTGGGTTAAGACCTCTGCCTTCGGCTCAGGTCATGATCTCAGGGTTCTGGGATCAAACCCCACATTCGGCTCTCTGCTCAGAGGGGAGCCTGCTTCCCCCCTCTCTCTGCCTGCCTCTCTGCCTAATTGTAATCTTTCTCTGTCAAATAAATAAATAAAATCTTATTAAAAAATAAATAAAAAATAAATAAAATTAACCAAATAGCATTCTGTTACTGTTACTGTTGGCCAAATTGTTATTTGAAGCAGGCAAAAAGTACATAAGTAAATAAATAAAATTAAAAAAGCAAAAATATATACCAAGTTGGGAAAAGATTTGTGAAATTTATTTCTGAACTTATACTGTATGAAGGGTCTTTCAGTGTCTAAATATCAAAATATAGGGTACCAAGACAAATAAAGAGAAATGAAAATTTATAGTAAATTGTAATGGAGTACTCTCCTCATTTTAAAATTGTCACTAATCTAATCTAGCAAGACTAGATTTCATTTAGACTATCTTAATTTTGTTGAATTAGATTACTGAAATGTGCAGATTATAGCAGTGAGATAGATATGAAAACATCCTTAATACTAACAATTTTCTTTTCATTTTTGTTAATTATTTTTAAATTTCCTGTAAGATTTCATGTCCATGGACTTTCTTTTGATAAATTAGATAGTAGTACAGTAAGAGAATTGCATGTTGGGGTGTCTGGGTGGCTCAGATGGTCAAGCGTCTGCCTTCTGCTCAGTTCATGATCCCAGGGTCCTAGGATCCATAGGGTGGATATGGATATATCCATATCCATAGGATCCATTTGACCATGCATAGCTGGGCTCCCTGCTCAGCGGGGAGTCTGCTTTCCCTCTGCCTCTGTCTCTCTCCCCTGCTCATGCTCTCTCTCTCTCAAATGAATAAATCTTAAAAAAAAAGAAAATTGCATGTAAATAGGCAAAGATTTTGTTTTAATTGTCAAAAGTAATAGCAGCATTTTTCAATACAGTAACTTAAGTTTAATTAATATATATTATCTTAATTTTTTGACCAAAGTTTATGTATTATGATATTATAGAAGAATAATAAATCTTAACCTTTGTCTTCCAGATTCAATACACTCCTTAGGAATTCAAGCATTTTTGTAGGAATATATTCAGATATTTTCAAGTACTTATGAAAATTAAGCAAACGTTGATGGAATAGGAAGCTGTTTTTTCTTTACCTCTACACATGGTTGAGAAAAGTCAGAGGGAAGAAAAATAAGCACACACAATGCAATATACTCATAAAAAGTGTTCTTCTATTAATGTATTAATAAGTATATGCTTAAAAGAGATTTGACAAGATCTTTTTTATAGTATTTATTTGTAAAAAGGATAGATTTCAAAAATCATTATCCAAAGTAAAGAAAACTAATTCCAAGAAAAATCAAGGTTATGTGCAATTGTTAAAATCCATACTCTCCAAGTTTCCACTTAAAGAAATTCTTTGTGAACTTTTCTCCACCATAAATCTGTTGCTTTTGATTTTAGGCTTGTACATTTTGATGTTCATTATTCTGATTGCCTTTTCTGTTTATTTTTCCAGTTCACTGAATCACTTCTTCATTCTATTTGGGCCCCTTATTTTCTTTCTTGTGTACATACATTTGTTAGAGTATTAGTTATCATCATGTTCAAAGTGGAATAATCTATAAAGTCATTAGAAGTCTTAGCAGAACAGAATGTGGAAGTTATAAACAGACATTTCCAGCTCTATGAAGTTTTCTGGACTTGAGGGAAGAATTACAAATTATTATAAAAAGAAAAAATGTGAATACTAAGTAAACTTTGGTTTTCATAATACTCTCAAGAGTATCTACCACAAAATATGGTTGTTGCAAATATGTATGTATATGCGTGTATATGTATATAAGGGCATATATATGTGTATGTGCTTTCATTTTTGTGTATATATGCATTAGTTCAGATGTATGTAAGCATACATGTACATGAGTATATTTTCATAATATGCACGTATATATATATATATATATATGGTATCAACACATCAGTGTATACACATGTACTTTCTTGTTTACATACATGTACACAAAAGGTATATGCACATACTTTCATATACATATCTGTATTTTCAAATGACATGCACACATGATCATATACATATCTGTATTTTCAAATGACATGCACACATGAAGTTGAGCAAGAGAAAGTATGAATTTTATAGCGGTAATCAACATGAATAACTACTTGCAATCATTGAAAACACTTAAGGAAGACTATACAAACATCAAGAATAATATTTGCCACATTGTATGGGTCATGAGATAACCTTCCTTCATTGGTAAAATGTTCCCTTGAATCTTCAAAATGATATTTGCATAGTTTTTTACTGAAATAAAAAGCAATTTGTTTGACAAACCTTTTGTTATACTTTAAAATGATTGCAAAAATAAAAGTTACAATTGTAAACTTATATATCTGGTGGAAAAAATATGTAAAGTCTGTAGTAAAAACTTCTAAACCAAGGTTTCTCAAACTTCGGTATACTTTAAAATAATCTGGCATAGTTAGAAATATTGATTTTTGGACTGTAACCCTGGAGATCAGTGAATAGTGAGCAGATTCCAGAACTCTAAAATTTTATGATGTACTCTGGGTGATTTTAATGCAGTTGGCCCATGGATCACACTTAGAGAAATAAGAGAACAGTGCTGCAATTTGAATTTCATAATTTTTCTCCAGGATAAGGAACTAAATAGAGCAGAAAAATATGAATTTCTATATAGAGTCTGTCAAGTGGACAGAGATACTACAAAGTTACTTGTATTACAAATGTTAACGTTTGTGCACATGTCTGTAACTACGCAGTTTTGGCTAATGAGGGGATTTTTAAATATTATATGTGTCAGTACTAAGCAAGGAGGTAGACTATATCAGATTTAAGTAGTACGCTGCATATGGACCTATGGAGATTCAGGACTATTGATACATGTTAATTAAATAGCTATAAGCTTGTAGGTGCCAGGGCCAAAGGTAAGAGACAGATTTATTTAAAGCACATTTTTAAAGCCATTTGGGATTGCAATCATTAATCATTCATCTCTTGATGAATGTGTAGTAGCAGTCAAGTGGAACACTCCTGCTGTGTTGCACCCAGAAAAGTCCATTCTGAGGTTGCATTGACTGCAGTGGAATGTTGATGGCAACATCAGCTAAGCAGATGTGGCAGGAGAGTGGCACTGGATGCGGCAGTCAAAAGAATCTGGAGCCACAAACTTCAAATGCATATTAAATGAAATATATTAGACCAAATCAGATGCTTTAGAACATTCACAGTCCTTGAGATGCTACATTATTACTTATTCCTCAAAGACAGTGTGTACTAGGGGGCATGAGGATATTCTTTACTGTCAATTCTTTGTGTCATTTGCTGTAAACATGAATTCAAACAAGCTGTTTTTCAACTAAATCATGTTTCAACAAGACCTAGAACCCCCATTGCTCTGTTTACTTGTCTTTTGTAAAGGGCAAAATTTGTGCTAGTGAAATACACTAGGCTCCATTGGTCCCACCATGATCGTCTGTGGATATAGCAATTCACAGGCAAAAGATGGACTCTTTATGTTCATTATGAGAAAGAAAAAAAATCTAGTCAGCCTGTATTCTGGTAACAACATTAGCAGACATATTGTAATCATGTCAAATCATATTTAAAAAAGCTAAATTCATGAATGGTTAATTTTACTAGAAGCTCATTTGACCTTCAGATAAGTGGAAAATCATGTTACACTATCTGCATAAATTATTTCTTTTGCTTTTATGTAAAACCACAAATGTCTTTTAATTAGAGGAAATTATGTATCAGTAAGCCTGATTTTCAAAAATAGGGGAAGCAATACCATGAATCAGTTTCAGTGATTTTCACTAAGAATATATTTTAACATGATGTTAAATGAACCATAATGAAGGAAATTATTTCTTGTATGTCAGTGTGATCTTTGAACAATAAAAGATATTAAAAAACTGCCTAATGGAAATAAAATGATAAATGATATAGTAGAAACTAGCACATGGCCTGTGACAGTTTCATGAAATATTCAAATGATAGCACAAAAATTGTATTTAAAAGTGAATATTGTTAAAAGTATTGAAGAGTGTATCTATATATACAAGCTAAAACTACCCTCTAATTACTTATTCAAAGTTTTACCAATTTGTTACTTATTTTACTTAGCATTTTTTATTGTTATTGAGTCCATTTATTCAACAAGGGCAAGCATATTCTAGACATTGAGAATATAGCAGTAAACAAAAAGAGACAAAATGCCACTACCTCATGGCGCTTATATTTTAAAGATGTAGAAGGATATATAAGATAAACAAGATACAGAAGCAAAATGTAATAAATTAAAGATTATAATTATTAGGGAGGAAAAGAAATCAGGGACACTACATATATTTGCATGGGATTTTGGTGGGGACAAATTGAGATTTTAAATTGTAGGCCAGGAAATAGCTTAGTGAGAAGCAGCAATATGAGGAGAGATCTTAAGTTGTTGAGACAGAAAGTTATGTGGACATCTATGGGGACAGAATTCCAGTGAGAGAGGAGAGCAACAGATAAGGCCACCATAAAAGCAATGCCTGCTGTATTTTAGAAAGGCAAGGAAGAATGAACAAAGAAAAAGGATTCTAGAAAAATGATTTGAAACAAGAGAAAAGTAAACAATTGGAAGTTCAGATCATTTGGAGTCATATAGGATACTGCAATTTAAAGACTTTGGTGCTTCCCCCACTCCCCAGTAAGAAGTGAAGACTTTTGTGGACTTTGATATAAAAGCGTGAATTATTTGGGAAGGTTTATCAATTTCTTAGAAAAAATAGTAGCTTTGTTAAGTGTTCAAAATACCTGTAACTGAGCCAGAAACCAGAAATGTGAGAGTGATGGAATGAGACACAGTACCCTTCCTCATGGAACTGACAACCACTTAAAACAAGCACAGTTATTTAAGAAGTTCTATGAAAGGAACCATTACAGAGTACTTGGTTAGCACATAGTAGCCTCTAAGGAATCAAGGAATGGTTTCCCAAGGGAAGTTACATGCAAGTTGAGACATGAAAGATCAGTAGAAGTTAACCAGCATGGTGAGAGGGTGGAAGGCCCATGAAAGAGAGAGAGAGACAGAGTCAGAGAGGTGTGTGTGTGTGTGTGTGTGTGTGTGTGTGTGTGTGTGCGCGCGCGCGCGCGTAAGGTATCTGGTTGTAAAGGGAGAAGTGAGTGCTATGCAGAGAGTGCTTAATTGGAAAGTTTACATTTGATAGTGCACATATACAAGAAAGCAAAGTAGGGTGTTTGGGAAATTGGAAGAGACTAAAGAGTACTACGTTGGAACTGCAAGAAGAACCTTTATTTTCCTGATTCATGACTGTATCCTGAGGTTACCAGAAAACTCAAAGGATTTTAAATTGAAAAGGAGTTGTTTCCATTTTTATTTCAAAAGATCAACTTTGTTAGAGTTGGTTAAGGAGTTATCAAACTGTTGGAGTAATTCAGGCAAAATGTGAGGGAGTCTTGGGCTTGGCAATAAACACAAGTTAAGGAAAAGGAGGGAGATATATTTCAGGCATTTGGGGAAATAAAATTTGCAAGACCTGGTGATTTATTAGTGGGCAGGACAGTAAAGAGGAAGGAAAAACCAATGTCTGGTTTGGACAACTGGCGTATAATGCCATTACTGAGATAAAAAGTGCTATAGGAAAGGCAATTTTGTGAAGAGAAGATAAGTTGAGTCAAAAATCCTTGTAAACATTCAAGTGCTGATGTTCAGAATACTACTGGATTTCCTATGGAAGATACACATTTGGCAAAGATGTGTTAAGTCATGGGAAAGGATGAGATTGCTCAAAGAGTGTATAAAATTTGAACACAAGAAAACTTCTAGTGGTACTCTTAAGAACCCAGATAATTAAGGAGTAAAAGATGAAAAGGTACCTTTATGGAGATACAGGAGGGATGGGAAGAAAATTAGGAGACCATGACATTTCAAAAAAAGAAGAAAGAAATATTTAAATGTGGGTATCCTCATCTGTTTGTGCTGCTATAGCAAAATTCCACAAATCGAGTGACTTAAAAACATTTGTTCTCTTAGTTCTGGAGACTGTGAGTCTGAGATCAAGGTGCCAGTATGGTTGAGTGAGAGCCCTTGCTCAGACTTCTGGTTGCAGAATTCTCATTATATTTTATGTGGCAGAAGAAGCTAGGGAGGTCTGTGAGGTCTTTTTATAGGAACATTAATCCCATTTACAAGGGTTCCATCCTCATGATCTAATACCCCCAAAGGCCCTACCTCGTAATACCATCATATTGGGTGTTAGGATTTAAACATATGAATTTGAGAGGAACACATACATTCTAATCATAGCAGAGAGAATGACCAATGTTGGTAAATACTACTGAGAAGTCAAGTAATGTAAGAACTGCAAACCATCCACTATATTTTCTAGGAAGTCATTATTAGTACTCTTGTGGAAAATAGTCTCATTGAAATGGTGTGGACTGCAAAGTTGAAAGAGTGGATGTGGTGAAAAGAAGCAGAGAGGTGGACATTGTGATAAACTGGAGTGGTCATATATTAAAGGTTTACAAAGCAGCTCTGTTTTAAAGACAAAAAGCATATAAATTCTGAATTAGGTTCACCAATAAAAGAAACAAACAAAAACAAACAAGAAAAATGGCATAAAGTTTTTCTTTACACCCTCTGGATGGCAGGCATTAGATCACATCCTAATGAGTTTGGCTTAGAAACAAGGACAGTGTCAACTGCAGAGGAATACACCCAACTCTAGAAGGATGCTGGACTGCTGCATAGTTTGCCAAGAGCATACCTTACTGAGGGCAAACTCTTCAGATAATTGCAAACACAAAGTCTACAACTGAAGCCAGGGTCATATTTCAGAAAAGCCATCTATAAAGAGCAGGAAACTCCAGTTTGCCAAACGCAGGGGCCAAGAGTGTAGTTGATATTGTTCCAATTGAGTTATTGCCATGGAAGACAAACTGTAGAGGAACTCAAAAAATTTGAGCATCTAAACTGTCAGGACCACGGATTACATCCAAATGGGTGAATGAGAGAGGAAGACTGGGTAATATCAAACATGATGCTAAGGCATAGAACAGCAGGAAACTAGGAGACAAATTATGTCTGACAAGAGAGGAGCAGAAGCCCCATCTGGGTCCGAGTCATGGGCCAAAGCCTCGTCTCTGTTTTTCTAAAATGTAAAAGGCAACACATCAGAAAATAAGCTCAGAAAAATGAATGGCCAAGACTCAGGACTAGCTTTCCTGAGTCCTTGTATGCCAATATACCCTCTCAAGGCCCCTTAATATTTAGATACTCAAGGCTAGAAGATGTATTGTAAAAACAGAGGGTAAAGGAGGGGATTTATTGAATATTCTATAAATGACAGCTAATTTGTTAAAAAAATTATCTCTGACATGTAGTAAAATCAGTTAGATGAGTTTAAACAGTAATACATTTAACAATTTCACAAATAGAAGAAAATAGAAAAAAAAACTTTTATGTCTGCAAAGGCAAATGTGCTTTCTAAAGGAAATAAAATATGCTAAGGATTGTCATAATTCTGTCATCTTGGTTGATTCTGTTGTCATTGTGTTACCAATGAGATGACACTGAGCAAAATTTTGATTCTCAAAGTTTTCCTTGAAAGCTGTAGTTATAGTCAACTTAATAGTTGTCCATACTTGATTGTGAATAAATCTTAAAATCTCACGGTAGAAGCTAGCAAGATTAATAGCATTGTTTCTCTAACGGGGGGAGTCTTATTTTAAATTTAATTATATAAGTCTTGATAAATAATGAGATTATGCTCAATTTGGAACTGCTGTATTGCTTATTACAAAATATTAAAGCATTCTAAAATAAAACATGGGAGATATGTATGTCAAAATAAAGCAAAAAAAAGTTATTCACTGGAAATGCAAACATCAGTTCATAGCAGATGCATCATGTATTTTCCCTAAAATGTACTAAGAGAATATACATAATAAAATACAACTGACAGTTATTTTTAGTAACAGATAACCTAAATTGGATAAGTAAATTCTAAACCTTGAGGAAAGAAATCAAAAGCATCATTTGGGATATTTCTTTAAGATAAACTGATAAAAATGAAAGTAACAATGAATGGCTTGTTGATGAGTGGCATGACAGGTAATGAGGTAAATATTACATCATTTTGCTTGGTAAAACATTGATATGCTTCTGTTCTGACAGACAATAATCAAAGATTATTGATCCCTGTGAATATTTTAGGTAACATATATATAGACTTATCTATACATAAAAGCTTTGACAAGGTATAGAAAAATCAGAGTAGAAATACACTCTTTTATTTAGATCAATTAAAAACTAAAGATTTTGTTTGCTCTGTTAACAGGAAGAAAGTATGCTTCTATTGAGGTTTCCATTTGCCCTAAAGGATTCCGCAGCTTTGCCCAATCAAAGGTGATCAGACCAGTCTATCACAAAACTTGATTCTCACTGCTATGCCTATTAACTGTTAAAACCAGGCATTGAAATGTACTGTGGACTCTTCCATTTATGAGCATGTACTCTTGCTGTTCTAGATCTCTGACTATGGTACAGAGGTGCTCAATCTGCCCACCCAGGTGCTCTGACCTTTGTTTTTAAAGACCAGCCTTTGACCTCGGAGCCAGAAGGAGTCCTCCATAATATTCCATCTCTTACATCTCAAAACATCCTCATCAGAATGAATTTTATATGTTAGCTCACTTTCTTAATCTCCCAGCCTTTCTATTTACATCACCTACCAATACTCATTATTTTACTCGTTTAATAAGCTTTTGTCTTATAAAATGCTCTCTTGGCCTAAGCAGCAGCATTCTTGACTATATCAATATCCACATAGCTAGCGCATCCAGCATCTGGTCTTTTCAGTTTCTTTATCTCCCTATTTTAATGGCATTTTTTTTTCCTGCTCTATCTCTAACCACTCCTACTCATCCTTATTACTTTCTAGAATTTGTGATTCCCAAAAATTATATCATAGCTTAGTTTTCCAAAATGTGGCATTACACTTTTTGATGAGTTCTAAAAACCTGTTCTAGTTTCGTGTCCATTAAATTCAAAATCATTATAAAAAGTCTTGTTTGATCAAAGATAAACTTCTCTGCTAAGATTCAACCCACCCTTTGCCCACTGAAAACCATCTTGTCTCGTCTACTCAAGGACTCTGTTCCACTTAACCACTCTGTCTTTGTATTGTATTCCTCTTTCTGTGAATATATCCATTAACATGTTGTCATATTTCCATCTTAAAAAACAAAACCAACCAACATCAATAATAAATCTCTTATTCCCACATTCCCTTTGCTCTTTTTGAAAGCAAAACTCTTCAAAAGATGTGTATAATCATTGACTCTATTTCTCCTCTTCTCATTTCTTTTGATGCCTCTCTAATCAGGCTTTTGCTTGCATTGCTCTACTGAAACTTCTCCAGGCAAATTCCCCAATGTGGAAAAAGATTTGTATAAGTTCTGTGATACTGATTTATCCTTGACTAGAAACTATAAGTAAAGCCTCATACAACAGACCTCAGTTGACATTTTGTTGAGGAACCTTGAATAGAATTTGAAAGATCTTAACACAGATGCTCAAAGAAGGCAAAGCTGTTACTTTATCCTATACGTTAGGTTTGAGTGGATAAGGAAAATATTTAGCAAACCTCTTTTCCCCATAAATTTGAAGTTATATTTATTTTTCTGTATCTTCAGAGAGTTGAGTTTCTGTCTGAGTATATTTGCTAAGAGAGGCATAAGGTTTTCAAGTAATGCTAAAAAAATTATTTTAATGTTTTTAAAGACTGTGGATGTAAACTTTGAAACTATTAAAGTTTGTTACAAGAAATAACTTTTGTTGAAATGAGTCCTGTAAAAAATACTTTGCTTATTCAGATTGTAAATATGTTTGTTGTAAGAAATTGTAATAGTTAACTCACAATCTCTATCACTGAATTTTTCCTCTAATGTAATTCATAGTTAACTAGATTGACTTTACTTAAAAGTCAGCAAACATTTGAATACTTTGTTTTTACTTTCTCATGAAGAGTTTCTTAGTGATGAAACTTATGATTAAAAAACAATAAAAATTGAATTTTTCTCTATCAACAATGACTTCTACTTTGTCAAATCTAGTGTATAGTTTTCAATTCTTCCATATATGACTTCTTAGCTAATCACTTTTACCTTTCTCAAAAGACTTTCTTCATTTTTTTGCTATTCTCTTGGTTTTTCACTATTCATATTGGCTCTTCTTTCTCTGGCTTCTTTGTGGATCCTCCTCATCTTCCCGAATTTCCCCCAGGACTTTTTCTCTCATCCAGTCCTATGAATTCAATACTGTTATTCATTTTAAATTTATATCACTAAGATTGTCCTCTGAATTCCTGAATCATCCCCCAATTGCTATTCAGAATCTCCTTTTGGCATCCTAAACAGGAGTCCTATTTTCCTTATCCACACATTTCCTAAATTGAAGTTTCCAAGTTTTTGCCAGTGAAAATGGCAATTCGTCCTTTCTTTTCAGTTATTCAAGTCTAAACTTCACATGGTATCATGTACTCTATCACATTTAATATCAATATATAAAAAAAATTCGTCCCTATGTATCTAAAAAGATATAGCCAATTTGACATTCTTTCTAATCTCTACACTATATCATCATGGTCTCAACTGCCATCTTCTGTTGGCCAGACTATGTTGTTCCTTTCAGTCAATCCTCAAGCATGCCACCCGAGTGATCCTTTTAAAAAATAAATCAGATCATTTCACAATTCTGTTTACAACTACCCAGGAATATCCAGATATACTGAAAATAAAATCCAAGTCATTGCCATGGCCTTTAAGGTCATACCTGATTTGGTCCTTTGTATCTCTTAGATTTTAGCCACCACTAGCCTTCCTGTTACCCCTCAGTGAGACTTTGCTTACCTTATTTCCTTTGCACTCTGCTGTGAAATTTCATAGATGTTTTCTTAGATGTTTTGGGATTTATGCTTCTCTTTTAACATAACAGCCTCAGAGTGGCCTTCCCCAAACAACATTTTGCAAGCCAAACCCCATTAATTTTTGTCCTTAGAATGTGCTTTATTTCCTTAAATTTATTTATTATTCCTTGAAGTTATAATTCACTATTTTTTTTTACTTACTTTATATTCATCTTCATCAGAAGAACCTTAGGAATTTGATCTTTGGGCTCACCGTTCTATGTTTACACTTAGAACAGTTCCTGGCACTAAGCTCAATAAATACTTACTGAATACATGGTCTGGCCACCATCAACCTCCAAGCATTATCATCTTTCCCACTAAGTTCCAGTCATACTTGTCTTATTTTAATTCTCCTACCTCTTTTATCTTGTGATGCCTCTGCTCATACATTCCTCTCTACCTGGAACAACCCATCTTTTTCCCAATTTTTTTTTTCCTTTCATGGTTAATTTCATATAGTTCAAATTCTTGTTTTCAGTATTACTTCCTTTGAAAGGCCAAGCAAATTGCCAATATAGCATTCATTTTTCATAGCCCTTCTACTTAAATCTTTTGTTTTTCTCCATGTATTTGTTACTATTTGCTCTTTTTTAGTTGTTCAGTTCACTCCATAAACAGTATTTATATCTGCATTATTCATTAATGTAAATAGCACAGTGCCAGGACAGAGTTATACACTCAGTAAATATTTGTTGAATAAGTGAATATACACAGGAATGGAAGGGCTAAAGGTGATCAGTTGCCTATTATGTCAAGATCAGTTTACCTCATAAACTCTTGCCATTTTTTTTCTTTTCTTTTTGAACTTAGTTTTCTAGTCTCTGGTCTCCAGTCTTACTTTTTTCAATTGATTTAATTTTTGTCTATTATTCTCCTTTGTTACTGGTCTTGAAAGCAACCTCAAATTTAGGGCACAGAATTTAGAGTTCTACGATGTCCCACACAGAAGAATGACATTGTGTAATAGGCCAACATCCTTTCCTTGAACTCTGCATATAAACAGAGAGACAGGGATGAGAATGTTCTATTACTAATGAATTCCAGGATAATGAATGACATTTCCTATTTCCTAAAGGATGTTCCAAATCCTTTAATAGATTTTATTTAACATTAAAAGTGTTAACATCCTGCAAGTTAATTTCATGATCCATTAATAAGTTCCCAGCTCCCCTTCCTTTACATTTAAAAACATTGCTTTTGAAGATGCAGCTCTGTTCTGAGGCTATAAAGTAAGCCCAGGTCTCTGCTTCTATAGAAAGCAGCTGGCTGACTGATTTGAACACACACACATAGCTATATAAACACAATCATAAATATATCTCTTAATACTAGTCCTTGGAGGTCATCTTTTAAAAGGTAAGGTGATGGCGATTCCAACATAGAACCGTGTTAGAGTGTCCTTAATATTATTTAATTTGGACCATTTTGTGGCAAAGGAAAATTTCACATATTAGCAGTAAGAACTTTGGGAATGAGCCATGTGGCCTGCCAAGCAATCCCTGGTGAAGATACTATCCATTAAGTTTTTTAGAGTTATTTTACTGAAAATTGTTACGAAACAGACATAAAATTCAGATAAATTACTTAGCATTGATGACCTGACTCCTAGGCAAAACATTATTGCTTTTGTTTTCTTCTGGAATTCTTGCAGTACCTCAAACTACATTTCCTTAAAATGCAAGAACCTTGCCACAAAAGTCAAGGGAAAAATATAATGCTTGTTTATTTCAGAAAAAGGTAAAATATATTATTAAAATTTTAATTAGCAGCAATACCATTAAACTAAGGAAAATTTTAAATTTAATTTAAATTTAATTTTGTATTCAAGATTTCACTTTTAAAACATTTTCACTATAATATACAAAATTAGGGGCACCTGGGTGGCTCAGTGGGTTAAAGCCTCTGCCTTCGGCTCAGGTCATGATCTCAGGGTCCTGAGATCGAGCCCTGCATTGGGCTCTCTGCTCAGTGGGGAGCCTGCTTCCCCCTCTCTCTCTGCCTGCCTCTCTGCCTACTTGTGATCTCTCTCTCTCTCTCTGTCAAATAAATAAAATCTTTAAAAAAATAAATAAAATAAAATATACATATTTAACATTTTTGCTCATGGTCTTTCCCAATTCTGAAAAATTGTATTATTTTAGGATCTGCCATTTTAAGTGCATACTTTGATTTGATATATTTAATTATAATGAGGTAGAATTTGAGTAAACAAAATTTCAAAACCTGTTAAAGAGTTCTTCCCCTGATCTTAATTCCTTCTATATTATAATCTCCATGTGGATGTTAACTTTTAGCCACCTGCCTCTTGGTTGAGAATGTCCTTTGTCTAAAGAGCCAAGAGCCTGAGCTGGCATTGGTTTCCTGTGTTGAGAAGTGGATGTTAAAGTTTAATGTCTATCATATATGGCCAAAATTCTGCAAAGGATTTCTGAACTCCCACACCAGCAAATAGTGTGAGTAGAATGACCTCTGTCCTTTTTGGGAGTAATCTGTTATAAACAAGGGGTTAGATTAAGATAAGAGTTACTCATAAACAGTGTCATAACAAAATTACATTTGGTCTCCTAACTTGGCAAGTGTTACTAGATCATTTGATTTTTCTTTTGCAAATTTTGGAAAACAAAGGAACACAGCTTTCCCACTATATGGGAGACATACATATCAAAAGAACAAGTTGGAAGGATTTCTAAATTAAAGATATTTGAGTAGAAAATTTGTTTATGTTGCTAAATCCCCCTCCATACTCAGGGAGAAGTAAATGAAATTTTAAGCAAGTAGGTCTTAGGAACAAAGGATTCAAGTTATCAACACTCTATTTTAAGAATAAAAATCATTAAGAAATCAGGAAAATTCAATTTATAATTGGAAATTTTTCTCTGGAATCTCACTTAACCAATTTTCTCAAAATGTGTTCCCTGGAAAACTGATACTTTGGTATGTTAATAGGGGTATTAATAAAAGAGTGGTTAACCTAATACAATGATTTTCACAGTATGTTCCATGGACCTCTAGAGTCCATGGATGCAGTTAGGAGATCCATTAGGTTAAAACTGTTTTGATAACATTGCTAACCTGTTATTTGTCTTTTCCCCTCTTTGTTAGTATTTACGTTGGTAATATTCAATCTATGGTCAGTAAAACTACAGTAGCACCAAACTGAACTTGTCATTGTATTCATGAGTGCCATTCATTCACCTTACAAATAAAACAAATAAAACAAACAAATGCATGAGTACTGTGCATTCACATTACAAATAAGACAAATAAAAACTCAAAATCTTTGATGTAGCAGTAAAAAATATGAAATGATTAAGTCTCAGTGTTGGATTACAAGTCTTAAATATTCTGTGTAAGAAAATAAGGACACATAGTCTTTTTGCTGTATAATGAAGTGCAATGCTTGTATTGAGGTAAAGCATTTTTGTAATTGAGTTGCCATCTAAATTAGCAAATTTTTCATTGAAAACAAGTTTTACTTGAAAAAAGACTTATAGGCATACTTGAGCATTTGGCAGTCATTTCTACAAAATTCAAAAATGGCCAATATGCACCTCTCCTTCTGGGGAAAAATCTGACCTTGCCACTGATGATAACATTTATGCTTTCAAGTGAAAATTGGAACTTTGGGAAATATTTACCTGTCACTTTGTGCTCTAGACCTTTTCAACATTTAGTCTCTTCTGCTGTGATTGATGGCAATTTAATAGTATGATTTTTTAATATTGTATAATAAAATATTTTGACATTAAAAAAATGAACATAACTCAATGAATTGATATATTCCAACTGTTTAATATACTTTTCAAAAACAAGTGTTCTGGTCTGAATGTTTGTGTCCCCCTCCCCTTGTCCCCTAAATTTATATGTTGAAATCTTAATGCCCGATGTGATGATATTAGGAAGTGAGGCCTTTGGAAGTTGCTTAGGTCATGAAGATAGAATCCTTATGAATGAGATTAATGCTCTTTATAAAAGAGAGCTCACAGATCTAGCTAGCCCCTTTCACCATGTGGAACTAATTAGAAATAAACAGAAATTATTTATTTTATAGAATGATTAATTCTTATGTTTTTGGTTTTATGGAACTAAATAATAGTAACTTATGCAAAATTAGAATATCTAAGAAAATCACCCTCCCGCAATGCCCAGTTTAAGCAAGGGTATTGGGAAAATAATCCTTTTAAATACTTGTGTGAGGGGCGCCTGGGTGGCTCAATCGTTAAGCGTCTGCCTTTGGCTCAGGTCATGATCCCAGAGTCCTGGGATCGAGTCCGGCATCGGGCTCCCTGCTCAGCAGAAAGCCTGCTTCTCCCGCTACCATTCCCTCTGCTTGTGTTCCCTCTCTCGCTGTGTTTCTCACTGTGAAATAAATAAAGAATCTTTAAAAAAAAAAATACTTGTGTGAGTGGAAATTAGTACAGATTTTCTGGATGGCAAGGCATACACAATAAAAGCTTTCACATGTATGTAAGAATTAACCTAAGTAAGTAATCTACTTAACCTAACAATATACTCTAGAAAAGGAATGGTGTGTAAGCAACTTTTGAGGGAAAAAAACCTACATGTTCAAGAATTGGATGTTGCTAAATAAGTTACAAATATTATATTTCACAGTCATAAAATGATGTTCCAGTTCAAAGCATAGCAAACTACATATATCCTGTGGACCAAAATCTGGCCCACTTTCTACTTTTATAAAGTTTTATTGGAAAAACTGTCATGTGAATACTTACAGTGTGTTGTCAATGCCTACTTTCATGCTACGATAGCAGAGTTGAGTGGCAGCTGCCATAGAGACAATGACATTTTAAAGCCTCAGATATTTATTTTTCTGGATTTTTGCAGAAAAGATTGCCAACCCTTTGTCTTGATGAATGTGGAAATAAAAATATATTTGTGGCTTAATGTATTATCTGTGTCATATGATTTGCTTTCTCTGAGACCTATGCATACATACAAAAACATGCACATTCATGAACATAATAACTAAACTCTATGGAGTAGGATGTGTCAGGTATTACCTTAGGAAGTTTATGTGTATGATTCATTTAATTTTATAATACTCCTATGCATTATTAATTCATTTTACAAATATATAAACTGAAAGTCTGGGAAATGATATAATTTGTATAACACGAAACAACTAGTGAGTGATAAAGGTGGGTTTAAAAACTTGCACATTCTTCCCTGTGACTGGCCGGCTATACCTCAAAATGTTAAATGTGTTCTCTGGATTCTTAGATTATGAGTGTCTTATTCTTACTCTTTTCATTTATATATTCTTTTCTTTTGATGAAGCTTTATTATTTTGTTAATTATTCTTTTTTTATTAAATTTGCTATTTAAAAAATTCCAAATTTAGCCATCCCAACTTAATAGTGGTTTAACTTAAAAGTTTTTGACTTTATAATGAGATGAAAGCCATACACATTCAGTAGAAACAGTACTTCAAATTTTGAATTTTGATCTTGGGCTAGCACCATGTGATATGATCCTGTTTCATGATGTAAGGCAGTGGGAATGAAACTCAGCTTACTTGTCAGGCACATGATGATGAGGGTTAACAAAATCAGTGCACTTGCAACCATTCTGTACTCATATGATCACTGTTTTTTACTTTTAGTATAGTATTCCATAAGTTAATTGAGATATTCAACACTTTATTATAAAATAGGCTTTATGTTAGATGATTTTGCTTACGTGTAGGCTAATGTAAGTGTTCTGAGCAAGCCTAAGGTAGGCTAGACTAAGGTATGATATTTAGTATGTTAGGTATACTAAATGCATTTCAGCTTAGGATATTTTTAATTTGCAATAGGTTTATTGGGACATAACCCCACCATACGTCAAAGAAGATCTGTATTCAGCAGTTATGAATTTAAGTATTGGTCAGATTTATCATTTGTTGGCTATGTCTTCATTTTATCCTGTAGGAAACCATAGTTACATTATTTTATAGGGTCTTTGGTGCTGGAGAAATGATACAATAAAAAAAAAGAAATGATACAATAACCATTAAACTAAAGCACGAGTTAGTGTGTGTGTGTGTGTGTTATTGTTGTTGTTGTTGTTGTTATCAGTGAAACTCTGGTAAATTGAAAGATATGATTTAATATTATTATTTTGAAAGGATGCTGGTACTTAGTGACAAAGACCCTCAGCAAAATATTAAGAAATGAAGAAAAAGTTTAGCTTTATTTTTTTTCCTTCTCAAAACTTCTTGCAAGAGTGATTTATTTTCTCTCTTGATGGTTTCTCACTCTTTCACTCTTTGAATTTAAAATTCCACAATCCATTATACTCTCAGAGGACACTGACATTGTTAAGTCAGTAGCCTTTTGTCTGATGTCTGTCTTTTGCCTCAATTTTTTCTGTAGCATATGCCACCTGTCAACAGTGGGCAACATGAGTACTTACGATGACTGCTTCTTACTCATTTTTTAAAAGTTTCTGTAGTACATACTACATTGAACATGATATGTATGCGATAACTTTTGATGCTAATTATTTTAAGCAAAAACTAGGAAAAGGCATAACGTGTGTCTTTTGTCATATTACTATGGTTGAATGTGTGTACTCTAAGTTTGATGGTAAGCATATCTGAAGAACACTTTGATTTCCACATTTAGGTACTATGAAAGAGTAGAGGCATATAAGAAAATGTGCAAAGGTTAGGAATTTATGCTTGTTACAAATGACATAATTTCAGGCATTTTCTTATCATGATGAAACCTGTGTGTGCTTATAACATGTGTAGATGTGCTTTAAAATCTGTATGCTATTAACTGTATAAAGTTCAAGTGTTTTGAATTATGTATCAATCCTGTATTCCATTAATTGGAGATATTGGTTGTAATATATGTCAGAGATTAAGTACACGTTGGCATTTAGAAGGGTAGGAATAATAGGTTATCGCAGCTGGCTTTAATACTTTAATGTTAACAAATATTTAAAAGCAAAGAAGAATTTGAATAATTTTCAGAGATATTTAATTTTACTATAAAGTATTATATTCACTTCTGTCTTGAAAAGAAAAAAATATATTCATTTTTATTTTCTGTAATTAATCAGGTCTAAGATACTTTCTGTTTTAGTTTGGGTTATGCTGAGAAAAAGAGCTTGGGATCTTTAGGTTGGACATTGTCAATGAGAATAGAAACCACTACCATAATTGCAGCAGAAATCAGAGATAGGTCAAGGGCTTATAGGAATGGCCACCCAAAGTGCCTGCTATACCAAGAGCATACCTGTATTTTATTTCTTACTAAGGAAGAAAAAAGATTTTTGTCAATTATGTTATGGTATGATGTTTTCTTATCACTTAGACATTTTATTTTATACTTATTTATTTTTTATACTTATTTTTAAAGATCTTTTACATTTTTTTTACACGGGCTCCTTCTTTCTTTACACGTGTGTGTTTGTTTGCAAAATAAATTAGGTAATGTATTGGTAAAACTCATATACAAAGTTTGACAATTCTTAATGATGCTTTGATCCTAAATTGTCAATGTTTTTGTTTTTCTGCAAAAATTGTGACGTGTGACATTGTATGTTAGTGATGCAGCATTTCTTAAAAGTATGTTCTTCTGTTTCTCTGGGACTTTCAAACCCCAGTACTCCTTCTGCTTGTTTTGATTCTCAGAGCAGGAAATGACAACTATGTCAAAAGTGCTTCCTGGCTGGAGTAATTTTATTTTATTTTATTATATTTTATTTTATTTTTATTTTTATTTTATTTTATTATTTTATTTTATTTTATTTTATTATCAGCCTTAGACATTTATTCATTAATTCATTTGTTTATTTATTTATTTATTTATTTTTGCTGGAGTGATTTTAAGACACATCTTGACTTCAGAGATGTTAAAATGCAAAAAATAAATCTGCATCTTAGATTAGATGAAACTTGGTATTTAGGCCATATTAAGTGAAGAGCTAAAATACTTATCAATTAACACACTCACTGCTCTCTACATCTTTGTAATATAAATTTTTCATATGTTAGTGTATATATTTTATCACTAAGATAAATACTAATGGAAGATAATTAGATTGAAGGTTAATTTATTGAATATTGTCCTTATATACTACATTTTTTATAAATAGTGTGATGTGTCACTACAGGAGGTAGCTTTCTAGGCTATTTTGCTTATAATTAAAAAAATTGTATAAAAAATAAAAAAAATTGTATAATTTTATAGTTGGAAAATTAAAACTTTATTGAGTTTTTTTTTTTTAAACACAGAGTTATGTTCAGTCTGTTAATGACAAAGTAGTTTGTTATGCATTGGTCCAAAATGATGATTAAGCAATTAAAATTCTAATAAATATTAGAAGTATACCTTCTTATGTTTTTGGTCTCCAGTTCTTAGGTATGTTCATATTTCATAAGCTTAGAAGTCTGTGAAACTGAGGGGTGAAAGAAAGGGAAAACAGCTGTCATTTATTAAAACTGTATATTCAATGTTGAATCCTTAGTAAGAAAAAGAAAGGTTAGTTACATATGGAATGGAGACAGAGCTTATAGATAGATAGTCAAGATTGAAGAGTTGATAATCTAGGCTGGGAGAACCTCATTGCTTTTGCATTCTTGTATTAATGTCTTTTGTTCATATTTTTATATGCAACCAGATTCAGGAATGTGAATTGCCAAGATTATAAATTTAATATATTTGTTATTTTAAAAACACATACCATCCTGTTATGTCATAGATTTCTTTATAGTTTTGATAAAGAATAAATGTAAAAATTATAGAAGACAAAGAAATATTTGAAATATCATCATTAAATAATTTTAGAAAAATATTTGAGCCTTTGAAAGTTCTGTTTTTAAATATTTGCACATATTTTGATTTTTCATTTTGAGAAGCTTTATAAAATTTCTCCTGAGATTATTTAAGCTATTGTCTGCATATAGTCTTGAATATTTTCATTACAACAGTTCCTTTTGGGTGGGATTTAGCCCACATTTTAGAATACTGAAGAGTTCATCTGAAACTGTTTTCCTCACTTTTCTTTAGTTGTATTATCTGAAATGAATGAGTAGATTAAAGTATGAAATAAGATATAAAATTTTTGTTTTTTTCACTTGCCACACACACTAATCAAGTGAGTTAAATGGATTAAGACATGGATTGAAGCAAGAAATTTAAAGATCAAATCAAAATATTCTGTCCTATACTGGCACACTGTCACCAAATAAACCATGTTATGCCCTACTGAATGTATGTATATATATATGTGTGTGTGTGTGTATATAATATATATGTGTGTGTGTGT
>CM053614.1:69455539-69472814 GCA_028646535.1 Procyon lotor | reverse complement strand
TACGACCCAGCAATCACACTACTGGGTATTTACCCTAAAGATACAAATGTAGTGACCCAAAGGAGTACATGCACCCAATGTTTATAGCAGCAATGTCCACAATAGCCAAACTATGGAAAGAACCTAAATGTCCATCAACAGATGAATGGAATAGAAGAAGTAGTATATATACATACAATGGAATACTATGCAGCCATCAAAAAACCCCAAAATCTTGCCATTTGCAGCGACATAGATGGAAGTAGAGAGTATTATGCTAAGCAAAATAAGTCAATCAGAGAAAGACAATTATCATATGATCTCTCTGATATGAGGAGTTTGAGAGGCAGGGCAGGGGGTTGTGGAGACTAGAGAGGGAAAAAAATGAAACAAAATGGGATCCAGAGGAAGATAAACCATAAAAGACTCTTAATCTCATGAAACAAACTGAGGGTTGCTGGGGGGGTGGGGGTATAGGGATAGGATGGCTGGGTTATGGACATTGGGGAGGATATGTGCTATGGTGAGTACTGTGAAATGTGTAAGCCCGATGATTCACACACCTGTAGCCCTGGGACAAGTAATACATTATATGTCAATAAAAATTGTGCCAATTTCAATTTAAGAATATAATAAGGTTAAAAGTAGGAGGAGGGAAAAGTTAAACCATGTAAACCTACTTTAAAATATGTGGCTATTCCTTATGTTCTACATAGGAGTGAAACCATATAACTGGCTTTCTCTGATTGACTTATTTCACTTAGCTTGATACCCTCTAGTTCCATCCATGTGGATGTAAATGGTAGATATTCATCTTTTCTGATGGCTGAGTGATATTCCATTTTATATATGAAACACGTCTTTATCCATTCATCTGTTGAAGGACATCTCGACTCCTTCCAGGAAAGGGAGGTGGGTGGGGGGATGGGGTAACTTGGTGATGGGCAATAAGGAGGACACGTGATGCGATGAGCACTGCATGTTATTCGCAACTAATGAATCATTGAACATTATATCAAAAACTTACTATACATTGGCTAATTGAATTTAAATTTTAAAAAGTGACTATATTAACAGCAGACATTAAATTGGTCGTTAAGATTAAAGGCATTACAAAAATAAAGAATGCCACTTTGTAATGATAAAAGTTTTATTTCTAAAAAAAATAAAGTAATTCTTATTCCGTATGTACCCAAAAATATGGCCAAAAATATGCAGGTTTTATATCGACATAAATCTTTAAATAAGTTGGGAAAATGCCTAGGAGAGTAATTGCTTGATTGTATGACGGGTCTTATAAGAAACTGTCAAACTGTCTTTAAAAGTGGATGTACCATTCTACATTTCCATAAACAATGAATGAGTGTTTTTGTTGGCTTGCATCTTCACCAGCAACTAGTATTCTTAGTTTTTATTTTATTTATTTACTTGTATTTTAGCAATTCTAATAGGCATGTAATGATATCTCATTATTTTAATTTAAATGAAAAATTTTATTTAGCAACTGTTTATTATGCTGATTTGCAATCTGTGTATCTTTGTTGATGTGTCTATTTTTCATTCATTCTTTAATTGGTTGTGCATTTTGTCGAATTTTAAGAGCTATTTTTATATTTTGGATATAAGTACTTTATCAGACATATATAATATTTGCAAAACAAATATATCAACAAATTCAAGGTCATCTAGATTTTCTTTTTTTTTTCCATCTAGATTTTCTTATGTTTTCTTCTAGAATTCTATAGTTTCGTGTTTTACATTTAGTTATATAATTGAATTTGAGTTAATTTTTTTGAGGTGTGTGTCTAGATTCTTTATATATGTGTATATATATATATATTTTTTTTTTTTCTTTCCTGATCTCTCCTCCTTTCCTCCTTTTTCCTCCTCTTTTTTTGGGGGGGTAGGGGGAAGGATATGTATGCCCAACTATTATAATACTATTTGTTTGAAAAAAAATCCTTTATTCATTGAATTGCCTTTGCTCTTTGGTCATTGATGAGTTGACTGTATTTGTATAAGTCTATTTCTGGCCTATTTCTATTCTTCCATTGATTTATCTGTTTATTTTTCACCACCAATGTCATGCACTCTTAATTACAATAGCCTTGAATAGACATGAATTTGGATGGTGTGAGTTCTTCAATTTTGTTGTTTTTCTTCAGTGCTGTGTTGGCTATTGTGGGCCTTTTGCCCTTCCATATAAACTTTCCAGTAGGTTTGTTGATATTTAAAAAAGAGGTGTAAATTACAAGTAGGTCCAGTTGCTGGATAGTGCTGGTCAGATTTACTATATCCTTACTGTTATTCTTCCTGACTGTTATTACAGAAAGAGAATGTTGAATACTTCATCTATGATAGTGGATGTGGTTACTTTTCTTCTTAGTTCTATGAGATTTGTCTCACACATTTTGACACTGTTGTTATCTGCATACATGTTAAAAGTTGTTTTCTTGGAAAATTGATCCCTTCATCATTATGTGATGCCCTTCTATATCCATAAATTTTCTTGTTCTTAAGTATCCTTGTCTGAAATTAATATAGCTATTTCTGCTTTCTTTAGATTTATGTTAGCATGGTATGTTTCCTTTATCTTTATCTTTATATTATATATAAATATTTATATTCAAATATGATATTTATATAAAATTAAATTTAATATAAAATTTATATTATATATGTTTATATTTAAATATAAATTTATGTTTATATTTATACTTATATTTATATTATCATATATTTAAAGTGGTTTGTTAGAGATAATATATAGCTGAGCCTTGTTTTTGTTTACTCTAATTGTCTTTTATTTGTTAGATTTCTAGCATTCACATTCCAAGTGATTATTATTATACTTAGATTAATATCAACCATGTTTCTAACTGTTCTATATTCATTGCATTTGGTTTTTGTTTCCTCTTTTGTGCCTCATTTCCTGCCTCCTCTGTTTTTAATTGAGCATTTTATACGATCTAGTTTCATCTGCTTCTTAGCATATTAAGTATACTTCTTTTAAAAACATTTTTATGACTATTATGGAGTTTGCATAATATACAAAATATACATTTTTAACTAATCGAAATCACCTTCAAATAACACTATACCACTCCATGTGTAGTGCATAGCTTCCATTTCCAATTCCTCCTCATCCCTTTTGGCACTGCTGTATTCATTTTACTTATAAACACGCAAAATATTATTACTGTTGTTATTTTGAAAAGTTATCTTTTAAAGCATGTTAGTATGAATAGAATAAAATATTTTACCTTAATTCATTCTTTTTCTAACACTTTTCATTTCTTTATGTAAATCCAAATTTCTGCCTATATCATTTTTCTTCTCTTTGAAGGATTTTTAAATCATTTCTTGCAAGGGAGATGTCCTATCATGGCACAAATTCCTAGTTTCTATTGCTATAAGAAAGCCTTCACTTTTAAAAAATGATTTTATTCCATATAAAATTCCAGATCATTTTTTTTCTTTCAACATTTAAGTATTGTACTCCACTTTCTTCTTTTTTGCATGCTTTCTGATAAGAAATCTGCTGTAATTCTTATTTATGTTCCTCTGTAGGTAATGCATTCTCCTATCCCTTCTTAGCTTGTATGAAGATTATCTCTGTCTTTAGTTTTCTGCAGTGTGAGTAGGAGTCATTTTTAAGGGTGTTTATACTGCTTCATGTTCTCTGAGCTTTTTGGATCAATGGTTTAATGTTTGTCACTACTTTTAGAACGTTTTGGCTATTGTAAATTTGCATACTTATTTGTTCTCTTTTCTCTTTTTCTCATTTCCCAATACATGTCATACTTTTGAAATTATGAGTGCTCCTTTCTGTAATTTCATTCTCTTTTTCTTTTCATTTTTCTCTCCTTTACTTTCCTTTCCTCTCTTTCCCCTTCCTCCCTCCCTCCCTCCCCTCCTTCCTTCCTTCCTTCCTTCCTTCCTTCCTTCCTTCCTTCCTTCCTTCCTTCCTTCCTTCCTTTTTCTCTACATTTTGAGCAGTTTCTATTGATACATCTTCAATCTCACTGATATTTTCCTCAGCCTGATGAACCTATCAAAAACATTCTCTATTTGTTACAATGTTTTTTGTTTCCAACATTTCCTATTATAATTTCTCAGAGTCTCCATACTCCTTTTGCATTTCTCATCTGTTTGAATAGTGTTT
Organism: Procyon lotor; assembly: GCA_028646535.1. Lineage (NCBI taxonomy): Eukaryota > Metazoa > Chordata > Mammalia > Carnivora > Procyonidae > Procyon > Procyon lotor. Next base: position 69,468,670 of record CM053614.1, on the reverse strand, counting down.
ATTTTTTCAGTTGGAGCCCTTAATATATTAATTGTAGTTGATTGTTTTAATAGACTTTACTTTTTAGAGTAGTTTTAAGTTTATAGCAAAATTGAGAAGTACCAAAATTTCCCATATATTTTCTGACCCCACATAGACAAACATTCCCCACTATCAAAATTCCACACCAGAGTGGTACATTTATTACAGTTGATAAACCAACAATGACACATCATTATCACCCAAAGACTAGTTTCTATTCGGGTTCACTCTTGGTTTTCTACATTCTCTTGGTTTGGGCAAATGTATAAAAGTATGTGTCCACTATTAGAGTATCATAAGAGTAGCTTCACTGCCCTAAAACTCTCTTATACTCTGACTCTTCATTTTTCTCAACCCCTAAACCCCTGGTAACCATTAATTTTTTTTTTTTTACTATCTCATGTTAGTCCATACTCAACCTCCAGCAGTTCATGAAAATTACCGTTAAGTGTTCATCTATTAGTATACAGCTCCAGTGGCTTCTGCCCCAGATAAGCAGATCTTAACAGTGACTTTCTGGATTTGCTTATTTTTCTCGACTATGGGGTGTGGTTTGCTTTGCAATCTAAATTCTCTGGTGGGTCCAAGAAAAGTCACTGACTTTCACTTTGTTTAATTTTTACTTGTAAGGTGATTTCTAAGCTCCCTGCATGTCTGAGCTGAAACTAGAGGTTCTTAATGAGGTTCATTTCTCTTCTACATAGAAGATAATGGAAAATAGTTTAAAATATTAATAATAAGTAATACATAATAATATATTAATATATAATATATTAACTAATAATATATAGTAAGTTAATATATATTAATTATTAAATGTCTTCTATGTGTCAGATCTGTGCAGTCTTGAACAAAACTGGACTAAAACCAGGTACTGCTTCCTTATAATTTTTACTCCTTCATCCTGTTTGCCTGACAGGGCTCTAAAATGGAAAAGTCATAACAGCAGACACCCTTGATTGCACATAGTTTAGTAGCCATTTTTAAACATAACCTCCTTAGAGGTCGAGGTAGGACATAATAGAGATACTGTGGAGTGCCTTTATTTGGTACCAGAACTGTTTGTATTTTAAGCCCACACTTTCTTTAATTAGCACACTGCTTATCCCCATTTCCATTTCCTCTTCTACTTTTAACTATGAGTCATCCAAATGGGGAGATAGATGTACTTACATTAGAAAATGAATTATATTAAAAGATAAGAAATAAAAAATCTGCCATAGTTTCACATATACTGAAATATGTGACATCAGTCATTTAGGAGAGCAGATAATTCTGTTTTTCTGTTGAATCATTTACTCATTTATTCAGCAAGCACTTCTGAATAGCACCTTTACTCCAGGTTCTATTTTAATCATAACAGTAATTTAAACATATTCATTACTGCTGAAGAAATAAAAATCTAATGAAGATGCATATCCTTGTTAATATAATACATAATCATAAATTCTATGCTAGATCTACCAACAGGGCAAATATTTGTAAGAATGACATATTTAAACCATATTTTCCATCTATTATAAAAGTTCACTCATAAATATATTTTCTAAGAGTAAAAAATATTTCTTTTCACTTGATTCTTTCCAGTTGGACTTAAATGTTTACTAAAACATCATCTTAGTGAGCATAGGTTAACATTATTTCTGAAAGTCATGTTGGGCCTTAGGGAATGGATATTAGATAGGCAACTTTATCTAATTATACTCATGGATAGTGTCCCACAATGTAATTTATTGCACTTTACCTGGTTGATTCTAATGCTAGAGAGAGCCAGTACTCCTGGGGCTTGTAATCAGAGTTATTTTGTCCAGATGGAAGCAATGTATATATAACTAATATGTATATATGAGCTTGCATATGAATATGTTGGAAGGAATTAAAATTGTAAGATGAAGAGGAGAAAGTGGAAGATATTTCAATAAGTCAACTTCAATACTCTGTTGATTCTGTTTTCAGACATAAGGTCTTGTCACTGATACCACTAATGAAATGATAAAAGAGAAACTTATAGCTTAGTTGTACACTTTTCAAAACCATCTGGTTTAAATCTTATTAGGCCTCTGGAAATTTTAATTATGATTTAATAACTTGTTCTTATAAGATACAGTCGTTTTCCTCTGATTTTAAAAACATGAAAGAATATTTGGAAAAAAGCTATTATTTTTAATTTAAATGGCTTACAAAGTAAAAAAACAATGCACATGGATATCATAATCTCAATAGACCATTTGTAATTTACTTCAGAATTTTGGTGTCAAGAATATGATCTTACTATTTTATAAAATAATATGAGCAAGGGACTGTCATGGTTATCTTGCTTTTTTATAAAAAAATAATGTAAAAAATATTGAAAATATTTATTTATTTATTTTTTAAAGATTTTATTTATTTATTTGACAGAGAGAGAGATCACAAGTAGGCAGAGAGGCAGGCAGAGAGAGAAGGGGAAGCAGGCTTTCCGCTGAACAGAGAGCCCGATGTGGGGTTCGATCCCAGGACCCTGAGATCATGACCTGAGCTGAAGGCAGAGGCTTTAACCCACTGAGCCACCCAGGTGCCCGAAAATATTTATTGGAAGCATAGAAATCAGTATGGCAAGAAAATTCAGAAGTGTATTTTATTAATTATTCAGGAAATAGATAATAAGGATCATACTATAGTTGTGATAATGGAAGGAAAATGAAAGACTTTGCATTTCAAGTCATTTAAAGAATAAAATAAGATTGAAGATCGTAATGGCTACTGTTTTTCTGAGAACTGTTAGACATTGTGCCAAAATATTTTCAAACATCATTTTACTAACAACAAAAATGATATATATTACTCCATTTCAATAGATATGGATTTTGATTTTGAACATTATATGACTTGCTCACGATTGAACAATAGTGTTGTTGGGAGTCAATCCTTATCTAACTCCATAGATGCTCCAATAGTGGTTGCTGCTGTTACTACTTCATTATTTCAAGCCTAAATGACATTTTTTTTTGATCATTCAAGCAGTATATAACAATAAGGACATTATCCCAAGCACGTGGTAAATGAGGAATAGCATGTCTATAGCAGATGATAGAAAATTTCACCTGGGGCTCAATTACATTTAAGGAGCCTATAGAATATCTAGTTGAAATTATTTTCATAAATATTTATTTATTTATTTATTTAGGTGAAGAGGCGTTCAAATTATTTTATTTCAATGAATAGTACAAATGAAAGAAGTTAAGTAGATGTTTTGGTACAACTTATAGAAAGGGGATAAGTAACTCCAACATGAATGCACTGCCTTTGTGACCAGGGAAGAAACTCTTCTAGTTTAGGAAGACAGTCTAAGTGTTAGCTGTCATTATCACTGTTTCTCAAGGTGTGCTTGTCAAAGAGGTACTCTGCCGTGTCAGATTCGGGAGTCCCATCTTGCTCAAGTTGATTATGTGTTCACCAATTATTTGATGGATTTCACCTGCTCATTCAAATAATGAGTCTCAATAAAGTCACACAATGAGGATCATTTTTCATTAACTTCTAGAAATCCTATCCTGTTATAATGACTTTCTATAATGCAAATTAGTTTTTACCTTATTGCTTAAATTGGCTATATGTGATTATCATACAGAATTTGTTTTGGTTCATAAGCAGATTTTCTCAGAACATTAACATTTTCCAACCTTAAAAAAGGCACCTGAATACAATGTGCAGTAACTCAGCTTAAATGCATTATTGTAGAAGATATACATTCATTCCATATTCCTTTGGGCCACATGTTCTTCCTTAGAAGTCCTTCTCTCTTCCCTTTATTTTGACATGTCTCTGTAATTCAGCAGACTCAAACTTTCTTAAACTACCATAAAATTACCTGTACCATTTTTAAGGCCAAATCCTGTATATTCTGGAATATTTTTCCGATTATTAGAGATTTTACATCTCTTTTAAACTGCTTGCTATTTTTATTGGAGTTATTATTGTTTTCTTGGCCCTCTGGTACAAGGTAACACAGTTTTTTAGTTGTACACTCCAGCTGTAGTTTTCCTTTAAGCCTTGTAATTTTGAGTGCATGATTTTGCAGGGTATGAAGTATGTTCAGTCACACATATATTCTATCATTACAGAAATGCCCAAATGAGTTTGACACAAAAGAGAAATGTCCAGATTGATACATAAATTTGGGAGGAATCACCATATAAGAGGAGCTTGAAGTAATGGAAATAAATTAAGTCCCTCATGGAGAGAATTAGAAAAGACTGATGGCAGAACTCTGGAGACATTTGTAGGAGAAATTGAAGGAAGAAAAGGTCATTGAGAGAGAAACAGTTCTTTGTAGCTCCTTTTGTTAGATGTATTATTTATTTATTCTAACAAATATTTACTAGGCTGTGTTCTCAGGGGAGATGAAACTGTGAAAATGGTCTTGCTTTTTCTTTAATGCAGTTTCAAATCCTATCGTGAGTGATGTGAAGACTGATGTAAGACTGATGAATCACAGACCTAAACCTCTGAAACAAATAATACATTGTATATTAATAAAAAATAATAAAAAAATACACTTGTCATTATGAGCACTAAAAAATAAAATAAACACCCCCAAAATAAAAATAAAGTAAGTATATATTACATAAATGGTATCATTAAATCAGATTGTACTGAATTTTCCAAAGTCCCTTGTGAAATCATTTTCCTACTCAAAAGGGACCAGAAGCTCTGTCTTAGTTTTCCTGTAGGATCTGAAAGAGAAGTATAGCTGGCTCCAGACTGGCTTGAATTCCACAGCTTCTAGGGCACAAATTGGGATACTTTGCTCACCTGATTCATTTTCTAGTGTCTGTTTTTCGGATATAAACACCTTAAAGTAAATCGTCACTCCTTTGTGAATTAGCCAAGAGACACGACAGAGCAATAGGAGCTAATTAGCAGTAGGATCTAATTAAAGTCTTGCTGTCTTTTGATTTATTCTTTGAAGCAAGTCATTAAAGCAAGGGTGTAAATGTGTTGCTTGTACAGGCTTTTTGTTTAAATTTTATTTTTTCAGTGTTCCAAGACTCATTGTTCATGTACCACACCCAGTGCTCCATGCAATATGTGCTCTCCTTAATACCCACCACCAGGCTTACCCAACCCCTCACCTCCCTTCCCCTCCAAAACCCTCAGTTTATTGCTCAGAGTCCACAGTCTCTCATGGTTCATCTCCCCCTCCAATTTCCCCCAATTCACCCTTCCTTTCCTTCTCCCAATGTCCTCCATGTTTTTCCTTATGCTCCACATGTAAGTGAAACCATATGATAATGGACTCTCCCTGCTTGACTTATTTCACTCAGCATAATCTCTTCCTGTCCCGTCCATGTTGATAGAAAAGTTGGGTATTCATCCTTTCTGATGGAGGCATAATATTGCATTCTATATATGGACCATATCTTCTTTATCCATTCATCTGTTGAAGGGCATCTTGGCTCTTTCCACAGTTTGATGATTGTGGCCATTGCTGCTATGAACATTGGGGTACAGGTGGCCCTTCTTTGCACTACATGTGTATCTTTGGGGTAAATAACCAGTAGTGCAATTGCAGGGTTATAGGGTAGCTCTATTTTTATTTTCTTGAGGAATCTCCACACTGTTTTCCAAAGTGGCTATACCAACTTGCATTCCCACCAGCAGTGGAAGAGGGTTCCCCTTTCTCCACATCCTCTCCAACATTTGTGGTTTCTTGTCTTGTCCATTTTTGCCATTCTCACTAGTGTAAGATGGTATCTCAGTGTGGTTTTGTTTTGAATCTCCCTGATGGCTAAAGATGATGAACATTTTTTCATGGGTTTGTTAGCCATTTGTATGTCTTCTTTGGAGAAGCGTTTGTTCATGTCTTCTGCCCATTTTTTGATGTGATTATCTGTTTTGTGAGTGTCGAGTTTGAGGAGTTCTTTATAGATCTTAGATATCAGACCTATGTCTGTAGTGTCATTTGCAAATATCTCCTCCCATTCCGTGAGTTGCCTGTTTGTTTTGTTGACTGTTTACTGTGCAGAAGCTTTTTATCTTGATAAAGTCCCAAAAGTTCATTTTCACTTTTGTTTCCTTTGCCTTTGGACACATGTCCTGAAAGAAGTTGCTGTGGCTGATGTCGAAGAGGTTACTGCCTATGTTCTCCTCTACGATTTTGATAGATTCTTGCCTCACGTTGAGGTCTTTTATCCATTTCGAGTTTATCTTTGTGTATGGTGTAAGAGAATGTTCAAGTTTCATTCTTCTACATATAACTGTCCAATTTTCCCAGCACCATTTATTGAAGAGACTGTCTCGTTTACACTGGATATTTTTTCCTGCTTTGTCAAAAATTATTTGACCATAGAGTTGCGGGTCCATATCTGGGCACTCTATTCTGTTCCAGTGGGTCTATGTGTCTGTTTTTGTGCCATACCATATTGTCTTGGTGATCACAGCTTTGTAGTAAAGCTTGAAATCAGGCAATGTGACACCCCCAGGTTTGTTTTTCTTTTTCAACACTTCTTAGCAATTTGGGGTCTTTTCTGGTTCCATATAAATTTTAGGATTGTTTGTTCGAGCCCTTTAAAAAAAACCAGTGGAATTTTGATTGGGATGGCATTGAAAGTGTAGGTTGCTCTGGGCAGTATAGACACTTTAACAATGTTTATTCTTTCGATCCATGAGCATGGAATGCTTTTCTACCGTTTTGTGTCTTCTTCAATTTCTTTCATGAGTGTTCTGTAGTTCCTCGAGTACATATCCTTTACTTCTTTGGTTAAGTTTATTCCCAGATATCTTATGGTTCTTGATGCTACAGTAAATGGAATCAATTCTCTAATTTCCCTTTCCATATTTTCGTTGTTAGTGTATAAGAAAACGACTGATTTCTGTGCATTGATTTTGTATCCTGCCACATTACTGAATTGCTGTATGAATTCTGGTGGTTTGGGGGTGGAGTCTTTTAGGTTTTCTGTATAAAGTATCATGTCATCTGCAAAGAGAGAGAGTTTCACTTCTTCATTGCCACTTTGAATACTTTTTATTTCTTTTTGTTGTCTGATTGCTGTTGCTAGGACTTCTAGTACTATGTTGAACAAGAGTGGCGAGAGTGGGCATCCTTGTCGTGTTCCTGATCTCAAAGGGAAGACTGTCAGCTTTTCCCCATTGAGAATGATATTTGCTGTGGGCTTTTCATAGATGGATTTTATGAAGTTGAGGAGTGTTCCTTCTATCCCTATACTTTGAAGAGTTTTAATCAGGAACGGATGCTGAATTTTGTTAAATGCTTTTTCTGCATCAATTGAGAGGACCATGTGGTTCTTCTCTTTTCTTATTAATTTGTTCTGTCACATTGATTGATTTGTGAATGTTGAACTACCCCTGCATCCCAGGGATAAATCCCACCTGGTCATGGTGAATAATCTTTTTAATGTGCTATTAGATCCTATAAGCTAGGGTCTTGTTGAGAACCTTGGCATCCATATTCACCTGGGATATTGGCCTGAAATTCTCCTTTTTAATGGGGTCTTTGCCTGGTTTTGGGATCAGGGTTATGCTGGCTTCATAGGAAGAGTCTGAAGTTTTCCTTCTGTTTCTATTTTTTGAAACAGTTGCAGGAGAATAGGTATTATTTCTTCTTTGAATGTTTGGTAGAATTCTCCAGGGAATCCGTCAGGTCCTGGACTCTTGATTTTTGGGAGGTTTTTGATCACTGCTTCAATCTCATTACTAGATATTGGTCTACTTAGGTTGTCAATTTCTTCCTGTTTCAGTCTTGGAAGTTTATAGGTTTCCAGGAATGCATCCATTTCTTCTGGGTTGCTTAACTTATTGGTATATAGCTGTTGATAATAATTCCAATGATTGTTTCTATTTCCTTGGTGTTAGTCATGATCTCCCCCTTTTTATTCATAACTTTATTAATTTGGGTCCTCTCTCTTTTCTTTTGGATTAGTTTGGCCAGTGGTTTATCGATCTTATTGATTCTTTCAAAAAACCAACTGCTGGATTCATTGATGCATTCTACTGTTTCTCTAATTTCTAACTCATTGATCTCTGCTCTAATCTTGATTATTTCCCTTCTTGTGCATGGGGTGGGCTTAATTTGTTGTTGATTTTCCATTTCTTTAAGGTATAAAGAGAGCTGATGTATTCATGATTTTTCAATTTTTTGAGTGAGGCTTGGATGGCTATATTATTCCCCCCTTAGGACCACCTTTGCTGTATCTCATTGGTTTTGGACTGATGTGTCTTCATTCTCATTGGTCTCCATGAATTGTTTAAGTTCTTCATTGATTTCCTGGTTCATCCAAACATTCTTGAGCAGATTGGTCTTTAGCCTCCAAGTGTTGGAATTCCTTCCAAACTTTTTCTTGTAGTTGAATTCCAGTTTCACAACATTGTGGTCTGAGAATATGCAGGGAATAATATCAGTCTTTCGGTATCAGTTGAGTACTGATTTGTGACCCAGTATGTGATCTATTCTGGAGAAAGTTCCATGTGCGCTCGAGAAGAATGAGTATTCTGTTGTTTTATGGTGGAATGTTCTGTATATATCTTTGAGGTCCATCTGGTCCAATGTGTCATTCAAAGCTCTTGTTTCTTTATTGATTTTCTGTTTGGATGATCTGTTAGTGAAAGTGACGTTTTAAGATCTCCTACAATTAATGTATTCATATCGATATGACTCTTTATTTTGACTAATAGTTGGTTTATGTAGTTGGCTGCTCCTATATTGGGGGCATAAATATTTACAATTGTTAGATCTTCTTGGAGGATAGACCCTTTAAGAATGATGTGGTGTTCTTCTGTATCTTTGACTATAGTCTTTAGCTTAAAAATCTAATTTATCTGATATGAGAATCACTACCCAGCTTTCCTTTGAGGCCTGTTGGCATGAAAGATGGTTCTCTATCCCTTCACTTTCCGTCTGGATGCATGTTTTGGTTCCAAATGTGTCTTGTAGACAGCATATGGACGGATCCTGTCATTTTATCCAGTCTGCAACCCTGTGCCATTTTACCGGAGTATTTAGGCCATTCACATTGAGAGTGATTATTGAAAGATAAGTTTTATTGACATCATGTTGCCTGTGAAGTCCTTGTTTCTATAGATTGTAAGTTTCTGTTTTGTGTCACTCATAGGTTCTTTCTTCTTTTATAGAAACACCCCTCCCTTAATATTTCTTGTAGTGCCGGCTTGGTGGTCACATACTCTTTTAAACCTTGCTGGTCTTGGAAGCTCTTTATCTCTCCATCCATTTTGAATGTCAGCCTTACTGGATAAAATATTCTTGGCTGCATGATCTTCTCATTTATTACCCTTAATATATCATGCCAGCCCTTTCTGACTTGCCAGGTTTCTGTGGACAGGTCTAATGTTATTCTGATGGGTCTTCCTCTGCATGTAAAGAATCTCTTCCCCCTAGCTGCCCTCAGGTCCTCTTGTCTAAAATTATAATTTGCAAGCCTGACAATGATGTTTCTAGATGTTTTTCTACTCATTGATCTTGGGGGGTGTCCCTTCTGCCTCTAGGACAAGAACACTTATTCCATTCCCCTGATTGGAGAAATTTTCATTCATAATTTGGTCAGCTATATCTTCTAGTCTTCTGTCTTTCTCCACCCCCTCAGGGATTCCAATAATTCTAACATTGGTACGTTTTATGATATCATTTATTTCCCTATGTCTGTTCTCATGGTTTCTAAGCAGTTTGTTCCAGCCCTCCTCCTGACCTTTCTTCTCTACCATCTTGTCCTCTAGACCTCTCATTCTATCTTCTGTCTCCTTACTCTAGCTGTTAGACTATTTTGATTAGATTGGATCTCATTGATAGCATTTTTAATATCAATCATATTGGCTCTTAGTTCCGCCCTTAGAGATTCTATGTTGTCACTAATGTTTTTCTCCATCCTAGCCATTACCTGGATAATTGTTACCCTGAATTCCCTTTGGACATACTGTTTATGTCCATATCCAGTAGTCCTGAGGGAGAGGGCACAGTCTCTGGGTTTTTCCTGTGTTGGGTGTTCCTCCTCTTAGTAATGCTGATGAGAAGTGGTTGAGGGGATGCATAGCTGAATATACCAACCACTATCTAGGCAAGGTGCACCCTGGAAAGTTTCAGAGCAATCGGAATTCACCACCAAAAAGAAAGGAAAAAGAAAAAAGAGAGAGAAAGAGAAAAAAAGGAAAAAAAAAAAAGAAGAAATCCCGGCCAAAATGAGCCCCAAAAATAAGATTTATAAGGTATATAAACACAAATAAACATAAAGACTGACAAAAGTAACTGACAAGGAATAAAAAAATCCAGCCAGAATGTACCCCAAGAATAAGATTTATACAATACCAGAACAAAAATAAATACACAGAAACACTGACAAAAGAATAAGATGGCGAGGGAGGTGGTTATAAATCCTCAATGTGGGTGAGGAAGGTTATTTTGGATCTTCCTTGGTGTATGGTTGTATTAGTCCTCTAGTTGTAATGTTAAGTAGTTTAAAAAAAATTAAAAGACCAAGAATCGTGAGAACGAATCAAGAAAAACAAAAAACAAAAAACTTGTATCTATGAAATATACAGGTTTTAGGGCAATATTGGGAGCTTAATATATTATTTTCCCCTGATGTTGGGGTTTTACAGTTTTGTGAGGAACCCTGTGGTTATTGTCCTCTTCCTTTTGGCTTGTCTTCTGTGGGAGTGGCCTGCTGCTGCATTGTTTTCCAGTCAGTCTTGCTTGGGTTGAGTCACCCTGCAGGACTTCAGGGGGCTGGGCTCTGTGGAAACCAGTTTTACAGGCTTTTGCTCTCTGGAGGCTTTTGTTCTTTTGTGGCTTTTTGTGGCTTTTCAGAGGATATGGAGGGTTTGAGCAAAGAATCTGCCTGTTCCCAGACCTCCACCTCAGAGAGAAGCCTCAGTCTGCTCCCCTCTGGGTGGTCCAGAACACACAGACTCCCCCTCTGCAAACTCTGCTCACACCACAGCCTCCCACAGGTGGTGTGCATGCCCAGCCACCATCCCAGTGGTCCCCTGAGACCCTCGCTCGGCTCTGCACCCACACGGCACCAAAACTGTGAGCGATATTGGTCTGGGAAACTCGCTTCTGGTGGCCGCTATTGCTGGGACTGCTCTCCTGCTCCTGTGCTCAGATTCCTGCCCGAGATTGGCTGACTTCTGTCAGACCTTGGGGCGGGACACAGAAGGACCAAGGTCCTAGTGATCACCAGCTGGAGACTACATCAAGCTCTCTTAGGCACTTGTGGGACTGCACCCAGCCCAAGCAGTGGTGCAACCAGTGGAAAGCCGCAGGCTCACTTCCCACAGACTGGACCCCCACTTGTCTCTCTCTGACGCGGGTCGTTGCCCATGATAGCCTCCTTCCTGAGAACCTGGGCTTAGGCCTGTGCCCGTGACCACCTGATTTCACTAGTTGCTCTTTAAGTTCTTTTGCTCTTTTTGACTGTTTTTAACCAGACTCTAAGTTAATGGTGGTCCCCAAGCACAGGGTACTTTCCTTTGGGATATTACTTTCCTTGGGTTGCTTCTGGTGGCTCCCTCCCCCTTCTGTTTATCCTCTGTTATAAGTCCAAGTGTTTCCACTCTGCTTTACCTCTCCACTGCTGCCTTCTGCTCCCATGGAAATCCAGAAGTGAATAATCTTACATCTCAGGCTGATTTCATTGGTGTTCAGAGTGTTCTGACAGATATTTAGCTCACTTTAGGGGACTGGTTGAAACAGGGTCTCCTACTTCTCCGCCATCTTGCCCCTTCTCCTCACTTATACAGGTTTTGAACTTGATAGCGTCACACTGTTAGGCAGTCATATATTTATTTGCTCTTATTTTTTGGTCAGTTTTTTATAGCTTTCACCAGAGTTTCCAACCATGAGTGATGTGCTACAAGAATAGAGAATCTCTGTTTATCAGTCAGGCTGGTTTCTTCACATAAATTTTTTGGTATATTCAGTGTCCACTTTCAAGCCATAGGGTATTTTCAAGTTTTAACTAAGAATATTAGTGCATATTTGGTGACAGATTGAAGTTTATAAGGTAAATTGGTGATAAAGGTACTCCTTTTGAAGTTTCTTAATTTTGATTTTTAAATTATAGTGTCAATTTGTTTACTTTTTTTTTTTTTTAAAGATTTGTTTATTTGAAAAGGAAAGAGAAAGAACACAAGCAGGAGGAAGCAGAGGAAGAGGGAGAAGCAGGATCCCTGCTATGCAGGGAGCCTGATGTGGGGCTCAGTCCTAGGACCCTGGGATCATGACTTGAGCCCATGGCAGATACTTAAACAACTCAGCCACTAAGATGCCCCTGTTTACTTCTTTTTTAAAGTATTTTTATCCTTAAAAGTATCTCTCAACACCTAGCTATTATAAATGAGAATAATTTCTTGGAGTCTTTAATAATAGCAAAGTAATTAAGTATTAATAACATAAGGAAAATAGCTAGACTCACCGAAAAGAACTATATTTATTTATTTATAAATTATTTTATATTTTATATAAATACATATTTATACCTATAAATATCAGAACATATGTGTATGTGTGTAATGTACATATGCACATATGCATGTGTATATGTATGTGTGTGTATATATGTATGCGTATAGATATGAAGAAAGAAAGATATGTCTAATTGAAAGATATATTTATTAGCTATATATTATTGGATATCACAGCTGTGAATTCAGGCTAAAAATTATATACTGATTATTATTGTCCAAAATAATTAACATTTTCCATACTTAATGTATTGGTGATATTATGTATTTATTTTATTTTTTTCTCCTTTTTTTAAAAAAATTTTTATTAACATATAGTGTATTATTTGCCCCAGGGTACATGTCTGTGAATCATCAGGCTTACACATTTCACAGCACTTACCATAGCACATACCCTCCCCAATGTCCACACCCCAGCCACCCTATCCCTACCCCCTCCCCCGCCTCCCAGCCACCCTTAGTTCGTTTCGTGAGTCTAGGAGTCTCTTATGGTTTGCCTCCCTCCCCATCCCTTCCTGTTTCATTTCTCTCCCCCACCCACAGCAAACTCCCGCCTTGCCTCTCAAATTCTTCATATCAGAGAGATCACGTGATATTTGTCTTTCTCTGACTGACTTATTTCGCTTAGCATAATAC
>CM053614.1:69427534-69446266 GCA_028646535.1 Procyon lotor | reverse complement strand
CTTTAAAAAAAAAAAAAAAAGTAATGAAAATATATCATTAAAGTATAAGAGACCATAGAATTTGAAATAAATACAAACTTTTGAAATGAAAAATATATATAATATCATAATGGGCATAAAAATACAACATTTATAATTAGCAAGGCATTAGACAAAACTGAAGAGACAATTAGTGAGCTGGAATGTAGTTCTGAAGGAGTTACTCAGAAAGAAATACATAAAGAGGAAGAGGGTTCATATATTAGCTTTCTATTGCTGAGTAACAAATTACCACAAATTTCATGACTTAAAACCATATTCATTTATTAGCTCACATTCTGTATATCAAGTCCAGTTAGGGCATAACTACATTCTCTCCTAGGTGTCAGCAGGCTGAAGTCATGCTGTCAGCTAGCTGTGTCCTAATTTGGAATTTGAGGTCTTCTTCAAAACTCATTTAGGTTGTTAGCAGAAACAAGAATTGAAGTATCCATTTTCTTTGTGATTCCCAGCCTAGATTTCTCTCAGGTTCTAAAGTTTCCCTACATGCCTTATATACCATGCCATACAACATTTTAACTCCAGCAACAAATAATCTCCCTTGTGCCCAATACTTCTACTAAAGCTTTATATTTCTTCTTCAGAAAGAGCCCATTCCCTTTTAAGGACTTATTTGATTTGGTCAGTTTCACCAAATTTATTCTCCCTTTTTGAAGTCCACTTGCCATGTAATATAGCCCAAGCATATCAGTGATTAGTCTATTGAATTATACAGGATGTATATAATCCTTGGGGACAGAGATTTTGGTGTTGTCTGGAATTCTGTCTACCACATAAAGTATGGAAATATTAAGTTATGTGAAGAATAAAGTAAAAAATTTTAACATCTAAACAGTGTTCCAAAACATGAAGAAATGAAATGTTGAAGAAGCAATATTTAAAGAGGTATTGGTTGACAAATTTCAAGAACCAATAAAAGATGCCACTATTCTAATAGAACAAGTCAAATAATGCTCAAGCTTGATAATCACACACACATACACAACCACAGAGAAAGCATAATGTTAGTGCCAAATCTTAAAGAAATAGAGAATATATTTTATATTTTATTCTTGGAAAAGATAAGATCTTAAACCACCTAAAAGAAAAACATTAAATAAAAAGAATGACAGTTACTGACTTCTCAACAATGGAAAAATAGAAGGAAAACATCTTCCAAGTGATAAGGTAAAACATGCATTATCTAACATTGAATATATTGTAAAATTTACTTCCCAGAACAATATATATATTTTTTTCAAGGAAAAACTAAAACATAAAAGGGTTGTCACTAAATGACCATAAGTAACAGAAATTCTAAAAGTTATAATTAAAAAGTTTTAGGAGGAGATGTGAAATACAAGACTAAGCAGACAATAAGCATGGAAATCAATATAGATAAACATTTTTTGTTTAAAACAATTTTAGGGACATCTGGTGGCTCAGTCAGTTAAGAGTGCAACTCTTGATTTTGGCTTAGGTCATGATCCTAGCGCTATGAGACTGAGCCCCGTGTCAGGCTCTGTGCATAGCAGGGAGTCTGAGATTCTCTCTCCCTCACGCTCTGCACCTCCACTCTCATTTGCACGCTCTCTCTTTCTCAAATAAATCTTTAAAAAAGTAATAAAACATTTTTAAAAGTCTTTTAAGATTAAAATGCTGAAGAGAAAATTATAATTTGGGGTGGTTGGACATAGAGGTTAAATTTTTCAGTATCCTTATATTGATGTAAGAAAAGGTAAAATTATTAAACATTTAAATATTAATGAGTGAAATATGCATGCCAAATTTTCTAAGATAGCCAAGAAAAGGATATAAAGAGTTTATAACACTTTAAACTAAAAGAAAGAAAAATAAAATGAGAAAAAAAAATCAACTGCAGGAAACATAAGGAACAATTTAAAAATGAAATAGAAAAAGAACAAATACAAAGTAGGCAACAAGATTTTTAAAATAAATCCAAGTTAATGTGTAATAACATCAAATACATGACTCAAATATTTTAAACTTTAAGTAGAACAAAAAACAATACAATATGGTGCTCACAAGAAACATATCTGTAAGGGTATACTAAGCTGAAAGCAAAATAGTTCCATACACACATGCACATACACATACATAAATGCATTTTTTATATTTACCAGGTGAGTACTAACCAAAAGAAAGATGGTATAGTTAAAATAATTTTTATACAAATTTTTAACTTCAAGTCAAGAAATAAGGATGGTCACTACATAATGATAAAGGACTCAATTCACTAATGAAATACAAGTTTTAAAGTTCTATATGTCAATTAATCCAGGCTCAAAATAAATAAAGCAAAAGACTGACAGGACTATAAAGAGTACTATGTAAATATATTGGTAGATTTTCATCTCTAATAATGAACAAATGAAGAATTTAAAAAAAATCAGTAAAAATACGGAATATTAAATCACATAAGGTTTGAGCTAATGTATATATATCAAGTAGTCCTTTTTTTTAAACCCATGTCTATATGAATTTGTTCATATAAGATATGTAAACAGGGTGATAAGATTAGCAACACAATTTCATGTTACATAACTTATTCTAAGGTGGTTATGTTTTTTCCTACCAGATGAGATCTGTTTTGCCCTGCCATATAACAATTACAGTCTGTGACAAGTCTGAGATTTTTCACACTACTTCAAAGTTAACAGTTCAGCCAGTTGCAGTTTTAAGTAGTAGAAGACATAAGACTCATGGGTCAGAGACAAAGTACAGTTATTATTCACAGTAATAGCAGAAAGCAGAGTATTAGCATTTGTTTGGACTTGTTCCTCTAGTGTCAGTTCCACAAGGCATTGCAAAAATAGCCAGTCCCTCCACATACAGGGAGTTATATTACAGAAGAGGAATCTTAAGTTTTTAAAACTCAATTCTTCTATGTCCAAAGTTAGTCACTGCCTCTTTCTTTCAAAGATTTCTCCCTAAAAATGTATTTGAACAGATAATCTAAAACAAAGAGAAATAGTGTCTCACTTATAAAGTTTCAAGGAAAATGAGAGACTTCCTAGAGAAATGCTCCCAACAATTGCTCTCCTTATTTCTATACCATCCTCTTACTTTCTGGTCAATTTCCTCATGGACATGTCCTGTGAACGGCACCATCCTCTACATTTTACCTTATAGTGCAAAAGATGGGCTTGATAGCTCCAGGATGTTGGTCACCAAATTTCAGATAACCACCTCAGAGACACAGAAACACAGCTTGTGCAAGACTTTCCTGAAAAGGAAGCAGTGGGTACATTTCCTTAGAGCAGTGTGCCCTGCAGAACCAAGCAAGTGTTCCCAGCTATCCTCAGAGAGAAAAGGCAATTCTGGGGCCCCTTCTTGCCCTTATACCCCCAGAGGATTGGTGGTGTACACGTTAGTGGCCCTCATGTCTTATTATTGCCCTGTGTCTTTAGTACAGATGTGTCCCATCGTGGGCTGTCATCTCCCCAGTAACTGTTTTAGGAACTCTCTGCAGTAGAACTCAGCATCCTGCCTGAGTCACTTTTTACTTTTTGAGAAAGTCCTGCTGCTTCAGCTTCAGAGTGCTCATAATCTGACTTCTAGTCTTAGCTATAGTCAATATCTGCCTGGAACTGCTATCCTTTTGCCCTGGGGGGGGGGGCGGTGGTGGTTAAGGCAGCCACCTATCTCTGCCTCTATTTCTTCCAAAGACTCCTCTTCCCTCACAGAAAGAAAAAAATAATATTTATTTCTTAATTCATTATATTGGCCAAAATAATCTGATTAGCCAAGAGACTGGGACAAAATCTGTTTAATCTGTCTCATATAGCATTTAACTAAAGCTTCTACCAACATGAGTACAAGCAGTAGGATGAGATCAATCTGGAATATGGACCTCAGTCATGTCCTCAAGGGTCATTGACCCAATCACTGAACAAATGTCATAAATCCTTAGGGTCTATCTTAGAAAAGCCATTGTCTTCCTGTTCAGTTTTGTGTACTGATCTTTCTGCTTGACCACAGGCCTTAATCCAGATATACCAGGATATGTTAATTATTACAAAAATACCACCTTGACTCACAAAGATGTCTAGGTCAATTTGATTATCAGAAACAACCCTGGACCATGAATTGAGGCTGACCTGAATGCCTTCCATCTCTGAGTGGATATCATTGATCAGATCACCTAAAATCAGGGACAGATTTTTTACCACATATTTTATTTATTTTTTTTAATTTTTATTAACATATAATGTATTATTTGCCCCAGGGTACATGTCTGTGAATTGTCAGGCTTACACATTTCACAGCACTTACCATAGCACATACCCTCCCCAATGTCCACAACCCAGCCACCCCATCCCTAGCCCCCTGCCTCCCAGCCACCCTTAGTTCGTTTCGTGAGTCTAGGAGTCTCTTATGGTTTGTCTCCCTCCCCATCCCTTCCTGTTTCATTTCTCTCCCCCACCCCCCAAACTCCTGCCTTGCCTCTCAAATTCTTCATATCAAAGAGATCATGTTACCACATATTTTAATTAGGTAATTCTCATGATAGAAATAACTTCTGTGGGATTATATATATATTTATATATATAATAACAATTATAGGTTGTGGGATTATACGTATTCAGCTATCACAACAGCAAGCTCTTCCTGATAACCGAGGATAGTTTCAGTCATATAAGGGCTACCAGCAGCATTGCCTTAATGACTTTTGGTTTCTAATGGTCTTGTATGATCATCCCTATGTTCCATTCACTGTGTTCTCAGGAGGGAGGCTGTTTTTAATAGGCTGTCCAGCTTGTATACTATAAAGTTCTCAGTTCTGATGAAATAATCAAGTCCAGATAATGGAGTGAGCAGGAAAACAAATAAATAAACAAGGTAATTTCACTTAAAAATGTCCTTGATGAAACAGAAAAAATAATTTCATTAAGTCTTTACCATTGATTATATCTTTTTAATATTTTATGTAATGAAATTGAAAACACACATGAATCATTTCTGCTGTATTTTGAAAGTACTTTCTATGGATTTGTATGATTGATTTGTGAGCTCAAGTAGATACTTTTTTTAATGAAACATGATTTTCTTTTCTTGAAAAAGTGAGTGACATATCCATGGTTGTTTATATTTGGGTATCTGGAAGGTATTTTCTTGCAAATGAATGATTTTGAGCCTGTCATTTCAAGGGAAACAATTGGCAATGATCGTTGCCCATGATAAAATTTGAGCTTCTAAGCAAAAATTAGAATTTTAGGAAGATTGTTCTGTCATTGTGAGCTTGAGAGCTTCTCAACACTTAAAGACTTATGTGGTGAGATTGGTGGAGATATTAAATAATATGATTTTGTGCTATTGTGTAGAGAAATATGTCAACATTCTTTTTTGAAGGTCTGTATAACTCAGTGAATTAATATTTTGAACTGATAAATACATTGTGTTTTTCTTTTTTTGTACCAAATATACTCATTCTCTTCTCAAAGAAAGAAAAGACAAAAGCCTCCTTCAGTCATAGTATCAAGATAAAGTGCAGGATCCTTGGATAATTTATAGCACTTTCCACCTGAGGAGTAATGCCTAGTAGTCTCAAAATCAGGCTCACATACAGCTCTTCTTGAATCAGAGAACTTTGAACTAAAGTTGTGCTGCCCTCAACATACCTGATATATAATGTTGAAACAAGAACAGGAAAATTTAACAAATACTCCTGCTGGGAATGGGGAAAGATCAGAGACACATAGCAGAAACTGGTCATTGAAAATTTGGGGGCAGTTATTTTAAGGTTTTGTCATCCTGCGAATGAGAATGTTCCTTGTTAAACTTTGATTGTGTTCCCTGGGAGTAGCTTCTTTATCATTCTCTTTCAGAAATCCTTCCTTCCCCCCTCCCTCCCTCCCTCCCTCCCTTCCTCCCTCCCTCCCTTTCTTCCTTCCTTTCTTCCTTCTAGATTTTATTTATTTGAGAGAGAGAAAGAGAGATGGAGAGCACAGAGGGAGAGTGAGAGGGAGAAGCTGACTCCCAGCTGATCAGGGAACTCAATGTGAGACTCAATCCCAGGACTCTGAGATCATGACCAGAGCTGAGGGCAGATGCTTAACCGATTGAGCCACCCACGAGGCTGATTTTTTTCTTTTTTATTGCCTCTACCCATATGTGAAGTGACTATGCCATGACATATGCTCCTTGGAGGCTGACCAGCTTTCATAGCCTATTTTCTGCTCTCAGAAGGTTAACCTAGAAGTTATTTTAAAGTCTAATATCTTATGGTCTCAGCTGATAGTTCTGTTGACAGTATAATTTTCTGAATATTTGGTAAATTTGTCCATTCAGTTCTCAGCTACATACATACTTTTCATAATATAATTCTCTAATCAGCTATATTGCTTAGTGCATTCCTTCAGATCCTCTATCTTTCTACTTAAATTGTACCTATCAGGTTTTGGGAAGAACCATACTTTTTATTTTCACAAGCTGTCCCCACCTCAGCCATTCTATCCACATAGTATGGTTGATTAAAATGGCTGATCATGTAGCCGTAGGTGCCACCTTAATCCATTTAGGTTTTTACAGTGAGTGTGATTTGTTACGCAACTGAGAAAATTGAGAGGTTGAGTAATTTGCCCAAGATCACAAAGTTGATAGGTGACAGAACTGGACATTGAACCAGTGCAGTGGCTATAGACACTGGACAGTTAAACATCATGCTCCACCGATTTTTTTTTTTTGAGGGTGATCATTTACTTTTTGTAAAGCAGAACAGATGTGAGCTATGTGGATTTCTTTATACTAGGTAGAGCTAAGTACCACAATCCATCAGGAAAATTACTCAAAAGCTTTTACTTGGATCGTTGTATTTATGAATTATTTTAGATACACTCTTGCTGGAATGTAACTGTCATTTGTGTTTCTTAATTTATTCAGCTCCAAGGGATAGAAACCTATTTTTAAAACGTTAACCCTTTGAAATCTGGGGTTGTAAAATTTTGTTCAGACAGGGAAATGATTTCCTTTCACCAGATTGCCACTGAGATCAGAGAATTTGCTGCTTGACTAGGAAAAAAGCAGAGGTTGTATATTTATTTACAAGGTGTTTTGAAGATCTGCTGAACTATACACTGTATTTGAAGAGAGTGCAAAATCAACAAGTCAACTTTTCTATGTAAACATTCAAAAGTACGTTTCTGCTTTCTTATGCACATATGAATCCAATATCATGGAAGAACTAATTTGAGGAAAGTTATTGATAAAACTTAAAACCCAGGTACAATATAAAGCAAAGCTTATTTTTGATATTCAATACTATTCTTCCCTTGGAAGGAATCATCCATACCAATTTCTTTTTTTTTTTTTTAAGATTTTATTTATTTATTTGACACAGAGAGAAAGAGATCACAAGTAAGCAGAGAGGCATGCAGAGAGAGGGGGGGAAGCAGGCTCCCCGCTGAGCAGAGAGCCCGATGCCGGGCTTGATCCCAGGACCCTGGGATCATGACCCCAGCCAAAGGCAGAAGCTTTAACCCACTGAGCCACCCGGGCGCCCCATCCATAACAATTTCTAAACCATTCTTGGAACTTCTTATTTAATCCTCTAGCAAAGAAGCTACATATACTTCAAATCTTTCTTTCTTTAGAAGGATGCACTGGCCCTATTTTCTTCTAGATTTGTTCTTTTTGGGGATATAAATAGAAAATTTATGATTAATTTATCTATACTAAAGGGTGAAGAAGTGACACTGATGGTTAAGTATGTGTTCCCTTCCAAGTGACCTAATTGCATTTTAACAGAATTCTAATTTTCTAGGGTTTCTAATGTCACAACCCAAGATATTGAGATAAAAGCAGTAGTAATTTCAGACAATCTTCAGGTTAATAGAATAAGTAATTTTAGAAAATTATATTGAGTACTATCTAAACCATCTGATTCAAGGAGACTTCCACTACACATTTATAGTCAAGGTTTGGTTTAATTAATAGGCATATAGCTTTAATATATATAATAATATATGCCACTCTTTAAACAAGCAGATGAAACCATATTTGTATGAAAGGTTGAAAAAAATTTAAGGTATTAATTTGTGATTACTTTGAGTTTTCTTCAGCTATGAATAAGGATACACAACAAACATCAAACAATTAACATTTGCTTTCTACCCTTTTCAAGACTACATGTGTAATAGGGAGGTATGTGGAATTAAAAATAGGCTTTAGGGGTGCATATGTATGTGCGTATGTGAGCTTATGAGAGACATACAGAGATAGAGATAGATTGTGTGCTAAAGTGGATAATACTGAACAGGTGACTTAGTGTTTTCTACAAGTTTTATAGTAGAAGATGCCATTTCCTGTATAAGACCAACTATTCAGAGAGCTCATTATTTTCTTTCTTTCTCCCTTAAGTGTCATTGAAATGGAAATTGTTGCAGTGAGACTGACTAGTGATGACAACTCTTGTCAAAAATGACCTTTACTTACTTGATGCATGAAACCTCAGCAAGGCTTTGCCATCATTAACAGCAGTGTATTCAGACATATTCAATAGAATTGGGTCCCAAATCTTTATTTTATTGAAATAAAACTGATTTCCTATATCTTGATTTGATTCTGAGAGAGTAAAAAAGGGTGGGGGATGGGGAGGGGGAGAAAATTTTATGAAAAGATAAAAAGAAAAAGTACATATATAGCTTTTGTTTCTTGAATCTCTTAATTTAGATCAGAAGAATTTACTTCTGAAATATTTATTTTGAAAATTAATTCATATAACAAATCTTAAGCATTTCTTATGTTCTAAGAACAAATATATAGCTAAAATGAATTTATAGTCAGTATGTAGTATGACAAACTGTCTGGTTTGCCCAAGACAATATCCTGGGAAACTCTTAGTGCAGGTAAACCCAAACTATGAGTATTTACACAACCATCTCTAATTGTCAAGACATAATTGTAGAAAAACAGTAACTTTAAATAAGCTACCTTAAACCATTATAACTTTTCAGTTATTCAGAACTAGCAGCTCTTTGGCTGATTTACAGATGTGTTTGCTTGGTGTTATTATTTTTTGCTACATAATTATCTTAAATATATTAAATTATCTTATAATTATCTTAAATTGGTTATCTCGGTTTCTATGGGTCAGGAATCTGGGCATAACTTAGGGCTTTTGGACTAAAGGCCTCAGTTATTTCCTTGCAATTGGTTGGTGGCCACCCACAAATCATGCCAGTGGTTATCTCCAACATGGAAATTTGCTTTACCAAAGTCAGCAAAAGAGTGAGTCTGCTAGCAGCAGAAGTTATAACCTCATGTAACATAAACACACAAGTGATTTGCTGTATTTTACTCATTAAAAACAAGTCAGTAGGTTCAATTCACATCCAAGGGGATAGAATTATATAAGGGCATAAATAGCAAGAGGTAGGTACTAAAGACTGTATGATATTGTTGATTCTCAGAGTATTTAAGATAAATTAGTTCTATATAACTATATAATATTATATACAGTAACATTCTATACCCTTATAGAATATTAACAATGCTACCCCTTCTAGTCATCATGTTCCCTCCCTAAGTTTAGTAATTTTTCTGAATTCTGAGCCTGTCATTTCTGAGCCTGTCTGAGCTTATCATCATAGACTATGCTCATCTCTTTTCATATGAGTGAAACCATACAGTAATCTGTCTTGTGTTTCTAACTTCTTTTATTCAGGATTTTGTCTTTGAGATTCCAGTCTTTCCAGGTCCTCACAGTGTGCTAATCTTGACTCAAAGGAAGAGATTCGTATAAAATTCTCACAATGTTCCTCATTAATGTTACCATCTTTATAGGATTTGAACTCTCTAAAGTAAAAAAAAAACAGGGGCGCCTGAGTGGCTCAGTGGGTTAAAGCCTCTGCCTTCAGCTCAGGTCATGATCTCAGGGTCCTGGGATCAAGCCCCTAGTCAGGCTCTCTGCTCAGCAGGGAGCCTGCTTCCCCCTGCCTCTCTGCCTACTTGTGATCTCTCTCCCTCTGTCAAATAAATTAAAAAAAAAAAAAAGTAAAAAAAAACCCAAAAACAAAACAAACAAAAACCTTTAGCATAATCTCTGCATTTAAAAAAAAGAAAATATACCTTCTACATCAAGGAGCAATTTGGGAGGAGGGGACTATTTGTTAAAACATACCTGACAGAACACATTCACTCTATCTAATATAATGATAGATTAGACTTTCAAGGTTTTTAAAATATATTAGTTATAGTTGAGAAATCATTTATTCCACATAATATCAAATAGAGCTTTGATTTGTCATATAGTCTAAAGTAAGGTGTCCATTCTTTGAGTATATTGAGGTTGTATTGAAGTAAAAAAGCAGAGATGCACAGGTACACTCTGGAAAGGGAGATATGGTGCTTGAGCCATGGACAGTGTAGAAGGAGAAAAGTAAGTACAAATTCAGGACAATTATTTGAAAGTTTTTAAACAAATGTTTAAACCCTTTATTAAATTCCTCCAAATCTTAGTAGTTTGTTAAAAGTGCTATAAGAACTTCACAGTTATTTCTCCAAGGGGTACTGAACAAGTTTCCTAAGTTCTCCCATTTAGGACTTGTAATTCTGAGGAAGCCTTTTGTACCAAATTCAGCATTTGCATTCATGTTTGGGAAGCCATATCCACTTTAATCTTAAAACTCAGATGTTCATGTGTGGTGATTTTCAGAAAAGACAAACTGAATATTTAGTAATGGGTGTGGTAACTTTCATGTTTGCACATTTGGAATTTTCCATGTGTTGAAATCTTTGTTTTACTTTTAATTTTGGACAATGATTATATCTTCTGAATTATCTTAATCAGCATGATGTGTGGAGGAGGAGAGAGGGGCACTCCCCTAAAGTTATGTGCCACGAGGAAATTTCAACACTTTCACAATCTAGCATACTTCAAATAAACAAAAAATGGAATTGGTTCATGTATAATAAATCCCTGCTGTGCTATGCTATGTTTTCATGACTAATTTTTTCACTAACCACAGTTTCACAGCTTATGACCTTAAAACAGCAGGCAATCTTTATAAAAACAGGGCTTACTGCTAAGGTTTTGCTTTTTCTTATCCACAAACTCCCCAGTGACTTGTTAACTGTCCAAATATAGACATCTTCAAACGACTTATGGAAAATACAATTATAATTTTGGGAACCATTAAAGGAACCTTCCTATTATAAATTGAAAAATGAAAATAATTGTAAGATTAAGTTGTTACCTTGAGAATTGATTTGATACATTTCATTTTCCTTCACAGAAATAATAATTCTGGTAGGAACATTGAAGTATTATCTGATCATTTTCTCACGATTGAGCAAAATAGAAAACTATCTCAGCTGAGATTTGTAAGTGTCTTACCTGAGTCTCACAGGCATTAGAAATGGGTACTTGAACTTGGTACTTGTTCTCTCCTCTATTTTATGGATACCTAATAAATGGAGTCCCAGATCTTCATGTCAGAAACACTTGCTTAAAATTTTCTACTTTTTCCATTTTCTGTTAGCTCTGGTGAAACTAACAATATGGTGGACAACAATATGGTGGACATATTGTTTATGTCTCTCAAATTTGTTTGATCTTAGTGGAAAAATAATCTCTGTTTCTGTAAGTAAAGTCTACTTATAGAAATAACAGTGAGTTGCCCATCAAAACCAGGAATCTTCCTCATTGAGCTTCTCTCATTGGGTAATTAGCTCAGTAATAGAACCAAGTGTCTTTTCAAGTTTCAAATAAGTCTTTTGAAATTTGTAATTTATTTTTCTTCCCCAATATTCTGCCTGACTCAAACATATCTTTCTATTCTCATGGGCTGAGATTTTTCTTAGGAGTCTGCAGATTATGTAAGTGGGCAGCAGAACCATACTGTTTGAATAAGTAATGAATAGAGGCAGAGGGGCCCAAGATGACAGTGTAGGAAGATTTCTCCTCTCATAGACACACCAAATCTGTTGCTACATATAGATGATTTTCCTCTGAAAAGGATCTGAGAGCTAGATGAACCACTCTCTACAACTAAAGATGAAAGAAATGGGTAGGAAAAGCAGAGATAAAATATTGTAAAAACCAAACCAAACCAAACCAACAAACAAAAAACAAAACAAAACAAAACAAAAAAAAAACACCCCGTGTACTGCAACACATGCAACAGATAATAGGGAGGAATCTTACCAGGTAGGTGCTTCTCCCAGAGAGTCATGGGATTGGTACCCCCAGTTAGGCACCTTGTCACTTGAGGTCTGCACTGGAGAGATATACCTCCAGAATATCTGCTTGGAAAACCAACAGGGCTGATATTCGGGGGTCCCAAAGTACTATAGGAAATTGAGCCTCCCTTTTCAGAGGGCTTACATGTGTTCTTGCTGTCCCTGCCACCCAGTAAAGAAATAACAGTTCTAGAATCACTTAGACTGTATGTGAGAGAGATTCATTTGCTGATCTAGGGGCACTGGCTGGTGGGGTGGAGGAAAGTTGAGACATTTCCAGAAGACAGAAGTGTATGCCATTGTTGCACTCTCCACCTAGCTTGCTGGCATAGGCACATGAGCTTGGATGTAGCTCCCTCCTGCTACCTTGCTGGGAAGAGTGGTGGTGAGTGTTCATGTTATTTGCTGAAGCCAATGGGTACTTGCAATGCTCCCCCACTCCCTGGTTGGGGTTGATGAGCACAGAAAGTTATAGAATTCTCCTGTTCCCTAGCTAAAGTCTAAAGGACTTGGTTGTGACAGTCCCACACACCCTGGCTGGGAAAGGCAAGCAGAAGCATTCATGGCATTCTCATGCTCCCAGCCTAAAACTCTCATACGTGCACAGACAAAGCACTTTCCTACTACATTGTTGAAGCCCTTGAACAGACGTAGTCAAGACATTTTTTTTCCCCTTTCTGAAGCAGATGAGCACATCTTGTCCCCTACACCGCCTTGTTAAAGCCAACAGGTGCAGGCAATCTACACAGGGAATACTCTTTTGATCACCTGGCCTTGTTGGCCAAGAGGGCTAGTGTTGCGGAGCTCCATGGGACTATAACAATAGGAAAGATCGTTAATGGCAGGCCACCACCCCCAGGGCACTGCACGGACAGAATATTGAAATATATCTCAGTCTTCCTGTGAAAAAGGCCTATTAACTAAGCTTGGAGCTCTGTCCCTGCAGAGGGACAGGCTTCATGTTTCCCACATCTAGAGGCTAAGCACTCCGAGGGAACATACATGGAGAGACATCGTTGTGCATTCCCTTGACCTTGCTACAGCTTGAGGAGACTTCTCAGAAAGAAGCTTGTATATTTATCTGGATTTTCAATTTTTGGAACTATCACCGGGGGACACCTCCAGATCTCCTGGTCTGGAGGCCAGCAGGGATTACAACTGTGGCCCATAAAAGTGTATATGATTGTATACTTTAAAAGCTGCTTCCTCAGGGTCTGGCTTCTAGTTTGCCTGAAACTAGGTGATAAATGAGATTCCTCCACTTAGATTACTGACAGGTCTTGGCACATCCTCAACCATGAGGGGCATATCAAGAATAAATCATGCAGTTTAGACAATCACAAAGGTTCAAGATACAAGTAAAAATTAGGACATGGTTGAAAAAGAAGAATCACCACCTACACAAGGCCACTCCTGCAAGACTGAGAAGGGTAGCTATCTCACCTGATACATAGAAACAAACTCAGAGAGTCAAGCAAAATGAAAAAACAGAAAAATATGTTCCAAACAGAAGAACAAGACAAAATTTCAGAAAAAGACTCCCTGATAAAGAATTCAAAAATTATGGTCCTAAAGGTGCTAAATGAACTTGGGGGAAGAATGGCTGAATACAGTGAGAACTTCACCTGAGAGACAAAAAACAAGAAAGTATCAAACAGAGTTCATAGAACTGAAGAATATAACAGCTGGCAAATGCACTAGAGGGGTTCAGCAGCAGACTGAATGAAACAGAATGGACCAGAAAGCTGAAAGATAAAGCAATGGAACTGACCCAGATAAAACAGCAAAGAGAAAAAAAAAGTGAAAATATGATGATAACTTAACAAAATTCTAGGACATCAAGTAGAATAACATTCATATTAGAGGAGTCTCAGAAGAAGAGAGAGAAAAAGGGGCAAAAAACTTATTTGAAGAAATAATGGCTGAAAACCTCTAACCCAGAAAAGGAAACAGATATTCAGGTCCAGGAAGCCCAGAGAGTTTCAAATAAGATGAACCCAAAGAGAGCCACACCAAGACATACTATATAATTAGATGTCAGAAGATAAAGATGAGCAAGAATATTACAGACAAGAGAAAAACATATTGTTACATACAAGCGAAATCAGCAGATTTCTCAGTACAAACTTTGCAAGCCAAAAGGGAATGTCATGATATATTCTAAGTGTTGGAAGAAAACAAAAGCAAAAACTTTCAACCAAAATTGGCAAGATTGTCATTCACATTTGAAGAGAAAAAAGAGTTTTCAGGACAAATAAAAGCTAAAGCAGTCATCACTACTAAAGTGGCTTTATAAGAAATATTAAAGAGACTTAAAGCTGAAAAGAAATGGCACTAATTAATAAAAAATGTATGAAAGTTAAATCTCACTGAAAATATAAATATATAGTAAAGTTAGTGGATTAATCATTTGTAAACTGGTATAAATATGAAAATACAAAATCAATAAAATTAAAACCTCAGTAATTGCCTAAGAGATATATTAAAAAAGGGTATAAAAAGTGACATCAAAAACAATGGAGGGATGGGAGTAAAAACAGAATTTTGGAATGGATTTAAGTTTCTATTAACTTAAAATAGACTATTATATACATAAGATGATATATGTGAGTCACATGTGAGTCACCACAAAACAAAAAAAAGTAAATTCGCAAAAGAAAATGAGAAAGGAATCTAAATACAACACTAAAGAAACTCATCAAACAACAGGGAAGAAAAAAATAAAAGAAAGAAAAAGAGAAGAAATACCAAAACAGCCAGGAAACAACAAAATGATGATAAGTGCAACCTACTGATAATTATTTTAAAGGTAAATGGACTAAGTTCTTTGATTAAAATACATATACTCTCTGAGGAGATAAAACAAACAAAAAACCCCAGGCTTATCTATATGTATAGTGTCTACAAGAACTTTACTTCACAAGGATACACACAGAATGAAAGTAAGGATATAAAAAAAATACTACATGCAAACAGAAATGAAAAGAAAGCTGATGTAACTATACTTATATCAGAAAAAATAGACTTTAAAATGGAGACTACAGTCAAAGACAGAGGGACACACTACATAGGGTTCAATCCAGCAAGAAAGTGTAATATTTATAAATACTTATGCTCCAAAGGTAGGAGCACCAAAATATATAAAGCAAATATTAACAGTCCTAAAGGGAGAAATTGACTGCAATATAATAGTAATAATAGAAGATTTTAGTACCCCACTTTCCAGAATAGATATGTTAGACCACAAACAAGTCTCAATAAATTAAATAAGTTTTAAATCATATCAATCATTTTTTTCTAACTACAGTGGTATAAAACTAGAAATAATTACAAGAAGAAAACTAGAAAAATAATACAAATACTTGGTAATTAAATAATATGTTACTGAACAACTACTGGATCACAGAAGAAATCAAAAGATAAGTTAAAAAAAAAAAGGAGACAAATGAAAACAGGAAAACAACATACCAAAACCTATGGAATGCAACAAAAGCAGTTCTAAGGGGGAAAGTTCATTTCATAGCAGTATAGCTACCTCAAAAAACGAGAAATCTCAAATAAACGACCTAACTTTACACCTAAAGGAACTAGAATAAGAACCGATGGAACCCAAAGTTTTTTTTTGGTTTATTTGTTTTTCTGAAGCCCAAAGTTAAGAGGAGAAAGGAAATAGTAAAGATCAGAGTGAAAATAAATGAAATAGTTACTAAAAAGACAATAGGAGCTCAATGAAAATAAGAGCTATTTTTTTGAAGTGAACAGAATTCACAAATCTTTAGTGAGACTTGACAAGGGTAAAAGAGAAGACTCAAGTAAAATCAGAAATGAAACAATAGATGGTACAGCAAATACCATAGAAAAACAGGATCATACGAGAATACTACGAATAGTTAGATGCCAAAAAACTGGACAATTTAGATTCCTAAAATTTGCAATCTTCTAAGACTTGCATGAAGAAATAGAAAATGCAAATAGACTAAGTACTAGTAAGGAGATTGAATAAGTAATCAAAAACCTCCCAACAAGCAGGAGTCCAAGACCAGATAGCTTAATTAGGGAATTCTACAAAATATTCAAAGAATATTTAATATCTTTCCTTCTCAAAATTTTCCAAAATATTGAAGAGGATGAAAGATTATAAATTCATTTTATGAGACCAGCACTATCCCAATACCAAAACCAGAAAAGTACACCACAAGAAGGAAAATTATGGGCCAATGTTCCTGATGAACATAGATGCAAAAATTTTCACCAAAATATTAGCACACTAAATTTATCAATACATTAAAAGGATCATATGCCATGACTAAGTAGGATTTATTTCAAGGAATGCAAGTATGGCTTAACTTCCACAAATCAAATATAAATCATGATACACCACATTTAAAAAATGAAGGATAAAAATCATATCATCTTAACAGATGAAGAAACAGCATTTGATGGAATTCAATATCCATTTAGGATAAAGATTTTCAACAAAGTGGGTAAAGAGGGATAATACTTTAACATAACGAAGGCCAGTATGACAAATCCACAGCCAATATTATAGTCAATGGTGAGCAGATGAAAGCTTTTTCTGTATGATGGAGAATAAGACAAGGGTGCTTACTCATGCCACCCTTATTCAAATAGGATTGGAAGTCCTAGTTATAGCCTATAGGCAAGAAAAATTGAATGGATGAATGAATGAATGAATGAATGGCATCCAAATTTGAAAGGAAGGAATAAAACTATTTGCAGATGGCATATACTACATATAGAAAACCCCAGACTCCACGAAAGTCTTTGAACTAATCATTGAATTCAGTAAAGTTGCATGATACAAAATGACTATATAAAAATCTATTGTTTCTATACACTAATAATACAGCTATCAGAATGAGAAATCAAGAAAATAATCCCTTAAAATTATATGAAAAATAATAAAATACCTATTAATAAATTTAATCAAGGAGGTGAAAGACCCGTACACTCAAATCTGTAAGACACTGATGAGAGAAATTGAAAGCACAAATAAACAGATATTCCATGCGCATGGGTTAGAAGAACAAATGTGGTTAAATGTCTGTACTACATAAAGCAATCTACAGATCCCATACTATCCCTTATCAAAATTTCAATAATGTTTTTCTTTTTTTTTAAGATTTTATTTGTTTATTTAGGAGAGAGCAAGAGCAAAAGAAAATGAGAGAGAAAGAGGCAACAGAGGGAGAGGGAGAAGTAGACTTCCTGCAGAGCAGAGACCCTCCCCGCAACATGATGCAGGGCTCAGTCCCAGGACCCTGAGATCATGACATGAGCTGAAGGCAGACGCTTAACTGACTAAGCCCCCCAGGTGCCCCTCAATAATATTTTTCACTAAGTTTTTCAATAATTCTAAAATTTGTATGGAACCGTAAAAGACTCCAAATAGCCAATATGATTTGAGAAAGAACCAAGCCAGAGATATCATGCTTCCTGATTTCAAACTATATTATAAAGCCAGAGCAATCAAAACAGTAAAGAATTGGCATAAAAAGAGACATGTAGATCAGTGGAACAGGATAGACAGCTCAGAAATAAACTCATGCATATATGTAGGCAATTAATTTACACCAAAGGAGGCAAGAATATAAAATGGGGAAAGGACAGTCTCTTTAATAAATGATGTTGGGGGGAAATGAAGTGGGGAAAACTGGACAGTTACATGCAAATGAAACTGAACACTACTTTACATCATATACAAAAACTAACTCAAAACTGATTAAAGGTTTGATTGTAAGACCTGAAACCATGAACCCCCTAGAAGACAACATAGGCAGTAAACTACATGACAGTAGTCTTAGCAATGTTTTTGTTTTGTTTTGGTTTGTTTTGATCTGACTCCAAAAGCTAGAGAAATGAACAAAAATAAACAAATGAAACTACGTTAAACTAAAAACCTTCTGTACAAAGTGGAAGAAATCAACTAGAAAATGAAAAGACAACCTACTGAATGGGAGAAGATATTGCAAATTATATATCTGGTAAGGGGTTAATATCCAAAATAAATTTAAAGAAACAATATCCAAAATAAATTTAAAGAATCAATAGTAAAAACCAAACATAAATATATATAAATAAAATATATTTTTATATAAATTTTATATATAAATAAAAATGGCCAGAAGACTGAATAGACATTTTTCTAAAGAAGACATACAGGTGACCAACAGGTACATAAAGGATGCTCAGCTTCACAAAACAATCAGGCAAATGCAAATCAAAATTGCCTTGAGATAATCACTTTGCACCTGTCAGAATGGCTATTATAAAACAAAACACAAAAACGAAACAAAACAAAAAAAATAAGAAATAATTGCTGGTGAGGCGGGAAAAAAGGGTTCTGTCATGCACTGTTTGTGGGAATGTAAGTTTGAAGTTCTGTCAAAAATTTAAAAATAGGTTGGAGGGCAAGATGGCGGAGGTGTAGGAGGCACAGAGAGCCCTGGGAATCAGAAGTCCAGCTAAAGAGGAGGAAATCACTCTAAAAGC